>CM055114.1:5473465-5956986 GCA_029204225.1 Diphasiastrum complanatum
TTTTAAAAATCATTGAAGTAGAGGTCCTTAGCCAAAATGTGACATTGGCCATAATAGTAGGGCCAATCTACAAGTGCCAGTATATGCTCTAAAGATTGGATACACTATACACTATGGAAAAAATCCAAAGATAGTATAAAGATATCATGCATGGATTGAAATTCACAGAAAGATGAAATGGTAGATATGTTTTTCTAGTAGTGTGTTATAAGTTTGAAACAATGCCCCTTTTTTTTTTTTCTCTTTTGGAGTGATTTACAATGTACTTTCACAATAATTAATTCTAAGATTTGTGCTTTTCATGTGGCAGCGTTGTGTTTATAGTCTTATGTGAGGAGGGGACGTGATCATCATCATCATGTCAAATCAAGGCGTGAGAATCAGCTGAGGAACTTGAGGCTTTGTTCCTCCACGTGTCTTCCTGCAACAACATAGTAATGACTCTCGAAAGAGTCAGTTCTGGATGTGTCGTGATGATCATCACCCAGTTGTCGTATGAGCTTGGAAAGCTTGTAAGCAGTTGCATCACCGTGTCTTGATCGTCTATGAGAGATCCGATAGCGGCCATTTGCTTCAGCAGATTTTTGAATTGGTTGATGTGATTCTGCAGGGAATCACTATTCGCCATCTTGAGGGAGTAAAATTTCTACCTGGGATGTAGCTTGGAAGCTATATCTCGCACTTCATATAGTGTGCTTAAGATGTCCCAGACTTCTTTCGATGTCTGGGCCTCGCATACATGGCCGATCTAGGTATCCGTAATGTTGAGGATGATTAGCGCGAAAGCCTTTCCATCCTTCAGCTTCCATCTGGCGATTGCTGCATCGTCTGCTTCGGGTTTCCCTTCTGCACATGTAACAACGTCATATAATTCTTTAGCAATTAGTTCAGTTTTCATCTTAAATTTGCACAGTTGGTAATTGGCTCCATCAAGCTTGTCCATGATAGGATTGGCTTTCCCTTGGAAATCCATGTGGAAGATTAGTCTATGTGATAGAAAAAACTATCAGTACTTAAGTATGAAAATCTAGTACTAGATTACAGAACAAGAAGACAATTACTCTATTGGTTGGTAGAGTCTTGTATTGTGGAAGTTTATCAGGCTACAAAAATAGCTCTGATACCATGTTGGAGAAAGAGGGTGTGTGAGTGTGAGAAACTAAAATAAGCTCTAAAAGAAACGAACACGAAAAGAAGAGAACTCGAAACTCGAAAGAGAAATGATTGCATAGTGGAATGAGCTATCTCACTCTTTCCCTAAGCATGACTACGTCTATCAGACACGAACAGAACGTTAGTGATTGAAATCACGTTCGGGCTGATTACGTAGCCAAACATTAAGCAACAAAACATCGGAGAGATAATTTGTCACGAATGATTTGCGAAGAGCTAGACTGAGCTCGACTGATAATCAGTTGCGAAAGACAAGACTAAATATTAGTCGCGAACAACTAGACTAATAATAATTCGCTAAGAATAGACTACCAGATTGAGCAATAAGAGAGTCAGATAGAATGTAGAAAAGCATAGCAATATTGACACAAATCTGAATGCAGAACAAACAGAGCTGTTATCAGATTAAGTATAGCAATATATACAGGTCAATAATGCTGTTGAGCACAAGACAATAGCGGATGAACCACGTGCTCTACAAAGCTAATCCAATTTGTGAAAGAAATAAACCTATTATTGACAATACAAAGAATTGATGCACGAAGGCATCTACTTCGTCTATCTTTGATAAGCTTCTGATGCTATTATTTTCACACACTGTGTGGAATACGCAAATGATATCCAACACACGCGCGCGCACACACACACACACACACACACACACACACACACACACACACACACACACACACACACACACACACACACACACACACACACACACACACACACACACACACACACACACAATTTTACAGGTGTGCAGATGAAAAAAATACAAAGTGGATGTGCTGTTTGTGGGAGATCGTGGGTGGCTGGTGTTGTTGTCAAATCTGTTGGCATAGTTGCATGGGATGAGCGTGAGAAGGCCACGACGTCAGCCTTTGCTGAAATGAACGTTGGTGAAGTTGCGAAAAATGCGACACTCTGACAAATGCCTTAGGATTTGATTTACAGGGTGCCTTCGCTTTTCCATTAGGACACCTTGGACATTTTGTAGTGCAATGTCGCCTTTTTCGCCTGTCACAAATCACGTGTAAAAACACAATGTCACGTTTTTTTGCCTTTTTTGCCTGTGGAAATTTACTTGTATTTATGCAGACAATCGCGTTTTTTGCCTGTCTTATTTTACATGTAAATATGCAGACTGTGCGACAACACGAGTAAAAATGTAGCATGAATGGAGGCAGATTAAATTAGGGTTTAGGAGAGTAAGGAGATAAATCCAACAAAAATTTCATGCCTAAAAATTGGAACCTCCAAACCTCCACTAAGACAAAGTTTTTAATCCTAGTATGCAATACATGCTCCATAGATGCAGTAATGGTGCTCTTAACTAGGAAAAAACAATGGTAATGAGATACATTGGTCTACAAAGACCTCCATGAGCAATACATATTCGAGTCCTCTTAACATAAAAAATAAATAGTTTGATAAGTCCTTGTGCTAATTCGTCTCGATTTATCCTAGTTTCTTGGCTAGCTTGAAACCCACATTATGCTTGGTCACATAAGTCAACATTAGCTACAATGGCAAAAAGGGCCATTTTGCATCCGAATGCTTCCCATTACAAGAAACTTGATTAGTGTTGGGCAACTTTTGGACAAAGGCTTATTTGTTAGATTTGATCCAAATGCTTGTTTTATTATGAAGAGTGGGAATGTTATAGCAAGAGAAACAAAAATTTGGAGCTTTTTCAAGTTGGGGACGAGGTGTAAAAGCTAAGCATTATGGATTGATGGCCGAGGAGAAGACACCACAAGTGAAGCCATGTTACAAGAGATTGGATCACTCCACTCACAATTTCATGGAGGTTATGTGCAAGGAGGAGCCTATTGTCGGGCTGCCTAGATCCTTGTCAAGAGATGGTGATGCATGGAAAGCATGTGCTTTGGCTAAAGCACCTAAGTTGCCTTGCTCAAGGTCTATTACATTTCCATCAAAGTCCTTGCAATATCTTCACTCAAGAGTGCACTTTGCAAGTGTAATAAGCAACAATAAACTTACTATCTTTCAATCCTGATGTGACTAATCTATTATCTTCAACATTTATGATGTTTAAGACATTATGTAGATATGCCAAGACAATGAAGTTGAATGCTTTTCAATCTACTTTTTTTTTTTTGATAAAGCAACTTCATGTGATAACTATGATGCTTTGATGGAGTACAAAACACCAAAATTTCAACGACATATTCAAAAGTGATGCCATATGCGAATATTTGTAGTACTAGTTCACCAACCCAAGGCAATTCAAATGGAGGATATTTGTTCGATACATTAAGTCTTATTTGGTGTATCATTTGTATAATTGCCGGCTCATAATTGTTGTCGAGCATCTCTATGTCGAAAAAGCCATAAAAATTAAGTTAGACAGTTTCGATAGTTTTGGATTTATTTTATGGTCCCACCTCACATTTTTAATTGTATATCAATCCATTGTGTGAAGATAATGAAGAATGAATGTACAGATTATAAAGAGAGAAAATCTTATTGTAATCACTTGCTTCTTCCATCTTGCTTCATTACTTCCGCTTTGCTTGTTTATGGATGCTTCATACAATGTTCCACTATTAATTAGTAGAAATGTGTGTCACAAATTGATATGGGTGGAGTTGTTGGATTTATTTCTCTACTCTCCTAAATCCCGTGCAGTTTTACGTGTATTGGCACACAGTCTGCAAAAAAACACTAAGTGTTCACCCAGGCGTAAAAGCCGCAAGCCGCAAGGCCTCACAAGAACACCGTAAGAACATCACTTGCGGTCAAACAATGATGGTTCTAAGACCCTTCAAAGGTCCCGCAAAGGTCTTGCAAGAGCCCTTTGTATGGCCTATAGTGCTGGTTCTGAGGGCCCACAAAAGGCACCACAAGGTCCCGCAAGTACGTCACTTGCATCCTGTAGCGACCTTCATGCCTACGTAAAAAGGGCGACAACACAATCTTCATGCTCAACTGCTTCAGACTCTTCTCTCATGACTGCTACTGTACCTACATTGACAATAACTACAAACCACGATCTATCTCAGACGACAAACGGCTCCTTGCCATTCTTGTATATATATCTGCACAAATGTAAATAAAACTGATGATTATTCTAATCTCCAAGAGATAGACACACTGTAGATTGCAATTAAAGAGTGAGTTGCAGTTTCAGATTCCTACAAATTGGTATCAAAGCCACAAAAAAGCTATAAATAGTGTTTGGGAGCAATTCGATTTAGCTTGTCAAGTTGTAGATTAGAAGGAGAAAAAGAAAATCTCAGAGTTTTCGAAAATCACCATAGCTAGAAAGCTTATGAGTGATGTGAGTGAAAGTGGACTGAGTGCAGTCCAAACTACACCAAATTGAGTGCTGTAAAGTCCAGTAGAAGGCCAACAATAGGGTGACCTCATGCAAGCAAGCCAATGTAAGAGCAAGCTCACAGAAATGCTGAGGGATGGCCAACAAAGACATTTTTTTGAGATGCTCCCGAGTCAATACAAAGGATGTAGAAGAGCTCAAGGCAATTCAACTTGATTTTGATAGAAGTGCAATATGTGCTTTGGGAGTGATCAATATGTCAGTACAAGATCACATCATTCCAAATAATGCTTAGCTTTTGTTTCTTTAGAAGCTTGGATTGAATCTAGTCATTAGATTACTCGTGTTTTGGTAAGTACTTGGAAACTACCAATAAGGGCAATAATTGGCAAGTAGCCAAATGACATTTTGTTGCTATATATAGCAAGACCGGCATGGAGAAATATATCAAATGTTCTCTCTATCTTTGGAGAACTTTCTTCTTCTATCTTTTCTCTCTTGATATTGGTGATCATAGTGTGTAGAATGCATGTAAACTTGTATGGAATGATTCTACACATGTGAAGACTATTGTACGACTACTGTAGTATGCATGGACAATAGGAAATCGGATCTTATGCATAATTTTTCTTAAACTAGCATGCTAGAAGTGAGATTTTCTACATTGTTGATGTTGTCTGATGTGCACCAGATTAAGCTAAAGATCTTAGATCTATTTGAGTCATGATTAGATCTGATTTTTCACATCAGTCAAAGTAAACATCTAGGTTGCTCACTCTAAGAATAAAATTCTTCAAAGCTATCAAAAGGAAGGTGAAAGTGCTAACTCTTATGTGATGAGGGTTAAATCTCTTAATCGTGACTTAGCATGTCTTGGTGATGCTATTGGTAACATTGAGATTGTTCAAGTGCTTCTAAATGGCTTAGGAGAGGGTTATGCTAATCTTGTTCAAAGTTTTGCTATTAAAAAAACTTTACAATCTATTGAAGAATTGCACGAGGTGTTGGTGGCTGAAGAGGATAGGGCTGTCAATGCTAACTAGAAGTGAATCTACTTCTACTCAGGTTGGAGAGGAAGAGGCACTCTTCACCAAAGGCAATGGCGAAGGAGGAGGCAAGTGGAACTTCAATAAGAAGAGTACCATGGATCAAGGGCAAGGTGAGGCAACATCCTATTATGGTGATAAGAGGGATAAATCTAAACTCAGGCGCTTTTATTGTGGCAAAAAGGGTCATTTTGCTAATGAGTGCAATAAAAAGAAAAGAAAGCAATTGGAAGATAGCAAGCAAAACAATCTCACTCATGATGAGGATGTTAGTAATGAAGTTGTTGATTCTCTTATGGTGTCTTCAAGTAATATTTCAATTGAAAGTGATAGAGTCATGGTGGATTGATAGTGGAGCTAGTTCTCATATGGCTAGTCATAAGGAATTCATTTCTTCCTTCGTCACTTATGATGGAGTCAAGCAAGTGATCTACATGGCAAACGATGGTTGAGTGTGTCATTGAAGGTATTGGCTCTATTTCTCTTACTCTCTCAAATAAGATAAAATCAAGACTTGAAAATGTATTGTACATTCGTTCACTTTCAAAGAGTCTTCTTAGTGTTGGATTGACAATGGACATCAAGTAGAGTTTGATGGAGATGCTTGTAACATAAAGAAGATAAATGTCATTAGACAAGGTAGACTTTATAAACTTGATACTTGTGTGATGGCTAATCAAAGGGCTTTGATGAAAAAGGATGTGACATCAAGTGCAAAGTCTCATTATTTTCTCACATTGTGTACTTTACTAGTTTTGATGATACTAGTAAGCTTGTTCTCTTCAAGTGTGCATTTTGCAATGGCGGTGATTCTTTTGGTGAGGATCCAATGAGAGTGTTTTTTCATCAAGTAATTTCACATGGTTCAATTAAAAAAGTAGATCAAGTGATTCTATGTTGGATAGAATTGAGGTGCTTGACAAGCAAGCTAGTCAAGAAGAGGAGTCTTCTACCTTTTATGATTTGTTCATCAAGAGGGAGTCTTGCACGAGTAATCTTGATTGTGTGCTTATTGAGGATTGGAAAGGTCTCAAAGGGGCAGCAAGTATCACGTTTGACACTCATCTTCACCTATTGTATTTCATGTTGGAGGAGGATCATAGCTGTCTCATTTTTTATGGTGGTGATATTGGAAAGAGTTTTTGGTGTAATTTTCTGTGATATCAATTACATGTTTGAGGTTCTAGTTTAACATAGTTTTGTATCTATAAATTTTTTTTTTTTATTATCATAGGTTATGATGTACTATTGGAAGAGCATATGGTTGGCCTTAGTTTGCTTCATCAAAACCAAGTGAAATTTGGCAATTTGGAGCTCGGAAAAGGCATCAAGATGCAACTCAAGGGTCAAAGAAATGAGGATCTATTTTTGCAGGTGTTTGTAGACTTGTGTAAAGGAAAAGGATCATTAGGCTAGTGTTCTTATATCTTACTTTACTCATTCTATATCATGTTTGAGCAATTTCATGTGAATGTGTGCAAATTGTCAAACTAGTCACATTGTTCTTTGTCATTTTGATGTTGAGGTTGGACTCGTATTCTTGGCTAGTTTTGCAATGGAGATGGACCTGAGGGAGGTTCATTATGTCACTCATTCATACATAAGCTCTCAATGGCAAGATGGAGATGGAGGCTCATTCATGGAGTTTCATGTTGCAAACACTTCACATAAAGTGGAATATGGAGGAGGCATGCAAGCATTTGTTGATCACTCACATTTACTGCTTGGTTGCTACTTTTTTCTAGAGATATCAAAGGTGGAAGCATAGAGGAATCTATTCATTATGATTCTGTGTTATATTTCATGTTGGTTTTTCATCTTGATATGTAAAATTGATAGTAAGAAATAGTGAAGCATCCAATATGGACACTATTACCTATATCAATAATGAATATTTCTATTTTGAGAACTACATGATCATTGGGAGGAGATCTATTCTTAGTATGGAGATCATTCTTAATTTGGATCAATGTAGTGTGGTTAAAATAACAAGTAGAGTTGAGAGGAAGTGTGCTCGTATTGGCAATTTGGAGGCCAAAGTTTGAAGTAAACTTAGAAAAACATTTTGATAAGCCCTAAAAATAATAATTTTACTATCTTTGGAAATTTCTAGAAGGTTCTAAGGTCGGATTTGGTCCCAATGACTTTGCATTTAGAGATACATTGAATCTAGTCATTAGATTACTAGTTTTTTGGTAAGTACTTGGCAACTATCAATTAGGGCAATAATTGGCAAGTGGCCAAATGAAATTTTGCTACTAGCAGGACCAACATAGAGAAATTTATCAAATGTTCTCTCTATCTTTGGAGAATTTTCTTCTTTTATCCTCTTGTCTTCTTCTATCTCTTCTCTCTTGATATTGGTGATTCTTGCGTGTAGAATGCATCTAAACTTGTACGAAATGATTCCACACATATGAAGACTATTGTACGGCTGCTTTAGTATGGACATGGATAGTAGGTAATTGGATCTTAGCATTCATAATTGTCTATGCATGATTTTCTACATTGTTGACATTGTGTGATGTGCGCCCAATTAAGCCAAAGATCTTAGATCTATTTGTGTCATAATTAGATCTGATTTTTCACACATCATATTGAGTGCTTTTCCTCATCCTTACAAGTATTTAGTCACCATTCTTATGATAAGGGAGAAATGACTCACATTTAAGGAATTTATGCACTTCTTATGCAGGAGGAAATCATGCAGAAATCACATTCCAAGAGCTCTAAGAGCAATGATGAAACATTAGCTACTGCTTCAAGAGGAAGAAATGGAGGTTGTAATCATCAGTTTGGAAGAGGTGGTGGTGGTAGAAATCAATGGAAAAGAGAACAAACAAAGGTGGATCCTCCTCAAGAGGCGAGCTTATTAAAAGGGGATGAACAAAGATGGAAGAATGCCACTTGCTATATTGTGGCAAGCCTAGCCATTTTTCCAATGAATGCAGGGTCAAGCAAACTGCTATTGTTGCAAGAGGTGGATGAACATGTGCAAAAATCGCTATAAGCCCAATAATATCACAAATTATGTGGAAGAAGATGAAGAGAAAAAAACCAATTAATCTTATACTTCACTCGTTGTTGCAAATGATGTCGATCCAAAAGATGTTTGGTACATCAATTCAAGAGCCTCTTCTGACATGGTATCACACAATGAATCAACTGATATGCTATGGCATCTCAGGTTAGGCCATCTCAACTTCAATAGTATTCAACAAATGTGTTATACCATATTACATGCCTATTTTTCTTGAAGTACTAATTAATGATGCAAAATTCCAATTAACCTACTCAAGTGATGAAGATAATCAATGAATATGAAGAAATATCTAATGGACTCGACAATGACAACTTATACAGAGATAAAATGAAGACAAAGAGGCCTAAATAAATGTTACTAAAGGAAGGACTATATCCCGAAGGGCAGATATGGAATGACATGAACCTTAATAAGAAGGCTAGCCCTAAGAGAAGAACATTCCAGAAGCCCTATCGATCACGCATCAATCATATGTTGTAACCTTCCACGTGCTTGCTTCTCATTGGAGCAAAGCCGCATGACAAGGATGCCATCTAGGAAATGTACACTTGTAATTTTCCTATTGGATGTAATTAGTTAATTAAGCTAAATGTGAAGCGACCTATCGGTTACTAGAGAGCTGCGTACTCTCGCGCTCATTCTCTATATGTACTCCCTTTACGCTTCAATACAATTACCGAGTTTATTAGGAGATCACAGAGAGTGTTTGAGTTTTCGAGTTCTCTCTTCTCTCTAGTTTCATAAGCCTTCTGTTTGCTGAGTACATCTGTATCTGACGTTGGTAAGTCTCACCTTGTCGGATGTGCTTGTGATTGTAACTCTAATCAGACACTTCCTTAGCCTTGGTATAGTCGTATGCGAGCAACCGTGAATTCATTACTAAGATTGTCTTAAAACTCATTGATCATTTGATTGCCTATGCGATTGAATAATCAATTGTTTGAAGCTTAATCATGATGTTAACTTTCGGAATCACTGTTACATCTCTTTGACGTATTTTTAGTCTTTCTCATCCTAAAGCTTGCTCTGTGTTGTTGTAAATCAATGCTTTGAACTTTGGATATGGATGCTCGTGTAGTTCAACATAGTAGTCAATCGTTCTTATGAATGAGCGCTCTCTGTTGTTGAGGACAGATTGTCGGACTTCATTTGGAATGCATTGAGACATTTGCATCGTTCTCTGCCTTGGTTTATATGATGCAACAAACCTCGCTTGTCTGACAAACTTTATTAGGAGCACAGGCCGATATATCGGACTATCCAATAAGATGGATATACTGATACGCTTCATGTCTCATATGAGATTGTCAGCATTAATATCTTTTACTTTTGATTGTTTGGAACCACAACTAACGGGTGATACTGGTCGTCGATACTCTTGAATGTCTATTGACAACCAGCTTTTAATCCAAGAACAATAAAACGAGTTAAAAACATCTAAAATCATAGCATAATGCAGTCTCGTACTACATATCCTTACATTTAAGATAGGTATAGCACGACATATGCTTATTTTTGGCGCCGTTGTCGGGGATTGCTAATCTGTTAGATTTAGATGTTTGTCAGTTAAAGATGAATGCCAACTGCAGGAGTAGTTCAAGAGCCCCAAGCGTTTGGAAAGAGACCAAAGCCATCACGAGAACTTTTTCAAAAGTCTTTTGCCAATTATTAGAAAGCTGAAGTTTATTTCAATAACTTAATCGATAAACCTGAAACTGAACCTGAACCTGAACTTTCTGAGACTGTCTTAATCTTGATCCAGATCCAGATCCAAAATCAGATTCTTTACCTAAATCAAAAATCGATCCAAATCCAAATTCAGATCTAGATCCAGATCCAGATCCAGAACCCAATCCTGAACCAGAAATGGATCCTTCTCAACCATGATTCAATTCCAGTTCAAAAATCAAGTATGATTACTTTAAGGAACTTCTTTAGATGACGTCGATGGTTATATTTTCCATTTTGAATCCATTGTCATTTTCGATAGTGAGGAAACAAATTCAGACAAATTACGTATATTTTCTGGTTTGCTACGGAAACAAGCCCGAATTTGGTACAACCAAATGGATCGTGCGGCCGTTAACACTTGGGAACTGTTGAGAGAAGCCTTTCTTGATCAGTTTTATGAGATTGGTTACTCTACCCGAGTGCTTGCACGACTGAACTCTGTTCAAAAGAAAGAAAAGGAGTCTCTGAGAAGGTACACCCGAAAGGTAAAAAACTTAATTGGTAAACTGGTGGGTGTTTATCTTGTTGCAATGCAGATTGAATGGTACCTTGCAGGGCTGCCAAGTGATATTGACAGGTACTGTCGACAAGGACCCATGAATACTTTGGATGAAGTCATTGCAACAGCAGAGAATTATGAAATGTCAAAGATTGCTCGGAAGTGTCATTCCAAGAAGACAAAGAAGAAGTCATCAGGTGTATCTGACGATTCAAGCTCGGAAGAGGATTCATCTGATAGCTCAGAGTCATCAAGTTCCAGTGCTGATTTTGATACTGAAAGCTCAAATTCTTCCAAAGATGATAAGAACCATAGGAAGGAGAAAAAGAAGAAAAGAAGATTAAGCCTTCCAAGGAATCAACTCCCAAGACTGACAAAGTTTGAAGAAGAATATCTCGGATCTATCGAAGCAAATGAAAGACATAAAAGTGCAAATATTTGAAGTATCGGATAAATGGCAGAAGACACCTTCTTCTAATTTGAATATCTGGTGTACCAGATGTGGAGCTCCAGGTCACTCTAACCATGAATGTAAATTAAACAAGTTTCTTATGTTGAGAGTGCCGATGGAGAGGTTTTGTATGTATATGAAACAGATCCGGAGGAGCATTCCCGTTATGTGCAAGGATCATCTACACCAGCGTTGCAGCCCAAACCAAAATTTGGACCAAAGCGCTTTGTATCTACTCAAACGGTGATCTCCAATCAAAAGACTATTTATGCACCAGTCAATTTGCCGCCGAAGAAGCTGGCGGACAACTGTCATAATTGTGGTGCACAAGGCCATTATTCACCCGATTGCCCGGAGCCTCGTCGACCAATCGGCTATGTATGATTATGTTTAAATTGTTCAGGAGAAGGACATTTAGTTGCAGATTTCCCAAAGACTAAAAAACCGAAGGTGTTGTACAAGTATGTCCAGTCTCCAGGTGCTAAACCAGAGATTAAAAAGAAGCAAGAAGATGCAGTCATTCAGAGGATTGAATGCTCCGACGAAGGCACTCTGCTGGTTACTTATGCTAATTGGCCAAGTGATTTGAAAGATGTTTGCAAAGTTTCTACTCGGAGCACTTCAAAAGCACTCAAACCAATGAAAGAGAGTTTAGCTAAGACTTGAAAGAATAAGAGGAAGCATCCGACAAAGAAGTTGAAGAACAAGTTGTATATTGTTGATATATCTCGTTGGCTTTGCATAACTCCTTGAATTCTGTGGAGATATACTCTCTATAAGGGAAGCTCCCTAAGATCCTGCTTACAAGATAACACACAATGGAAAACACACTATGGAGCAACCACCCAACCAAGTAGAAGCAACCAATCAACTCTAGAAGCTTCACCCCCAAGCCAAGGAATAAGAGGCATGAATGTAGAGTGAAACCCTAGCAATGAATCCACGATCACAATGAGGAGTAGGGCGAGTTTGGCCTCAATATATAGAGCCAAAAACAACCAGGACACATAGCCATGCATAGCCCTAAGTTCCCTATATATAGATTCACCTAGAATAGAGTCCTGTGCATGTACCAACTATTCATAGAACTGCTATTGATAACTCTACACATGCATACACTGTCTCAAACCTTGTCTAAACTCCATTTAGTGTGTTCTGGGCCTCACAAGGATATTAGTTACTTTCGGGTCACATCCAGTATGATGTGGCATAACTAACAGCTTGATTTACTGGAGTACCATGTATCCAAGACTTGAGTATACTGAATCCTACTTACTGGTCATGGACATAACACTCTCCCCCTCCATTTGTGCATAGAGTCTTGATCTTCCTCAGGGTCTGGTTTTCTGCAGATGCCTTGAACTGCTTGAAGAACTTAAATGCTTTGGATTTGTTCTTCATAAAGTAGGTAGCAGTCCTTCGAGAGAAGTCGTTGATGAAAGTTAGGAAATAGAGAGCTCCCTCTGTGGAAGCAGTCTGCATCGTGCCACAAATGTCGCTATGTACAAAGTCAAGTAAGCCCTTGGATGTATGAACTGAGTCTAAAGTGAAAGGGCTTCTAGCATGCTTGCTGATAATACAACTTTCGCATGGAGAAGTTGGCTTGTTGAACCTTCCGGGATTTGTCAAGAATTGTGCAGCCTTTTGTATCGAATTTGACCCTTCGACCTGAATCGGTGATTATGCTAACTGAGAGCAGATTCTTGGTTAGATTTGGAATGTGGAGAACGTGACTGCAGCTTCAGTCATGCACCTTCACAATCAGCTGCAATCCATATGATGGGATGGCAACCAGTTGGATCAGCATGTTGAGAAGATCAGAACGATCTTCGCTCAGCTCGCTGCATCAGGACAGGAGCACCAGCTCCCAGCACCACAGCAGCTGATGTACTTCATGAAATCTCTACCGACGTCCTATCAACTGTTGAGAATGCTCATACTGAGTCTACTAGATATGACATTCGACAAAGCAGTCAGTCTTGTTGCTGATGAGAGACTGATGAGAGACGAAGGAGAGGGAAGTGGTGATCAAGAGAAGCCTCTCTTCACGAAAGAAAAGAAGAAAAACAAGAACAAGCCAAGATTTGAGAAGATGAAGTCCTCGAATCAACAATCTTCTTCTTGCAATCACTGCCACAAACCAGGCCATACGGCCAACAAATGCTGGTTCAATCCAGCAATACCTTGCATGCACTGCAAGAAGAAAGGGCATTTTGCATATGATTGCATATTCAACCCAAAAAGAAAGAACAAAGCTGAAAAAGCTAATGTTGTAGAGTCATCAAAAGATGCTGACAGAGGTGACGAATCTTTCACGATACTCGATGAAGCTTCAACTAGCTATACTGAACACGACTACGATGTAGTCATTGATTCTGGAGAAACATCTCACATAACCTGCAACAAGAAGATCTTGATCGACTTCAGAGAGCTCAAAAACAACAGAGTAGTGATTCTAGGTGATGGGAGCAAACACGATGTCAAAGGCATCGGCACTCTATAGCTGCAAACACTGTTAGGCCAAGCAGAGCTGCCAGGAGCACTCTATGTGCCCTCACTCAGAAAAGAACTGTTGTCTGTTTCCAAGATGGCAAATCTTGGCATTCGAGTTTTGTTCGATGGCAACACATGTCGCATGATCGAGAAGACGACAAACAAGTTGCTGACGGTCGGATGCAGAGAAGGAAACCTCTACCAGGCCAAGATAATCAGCAACTCTGATAGCATATTAAATGCATCAAAAAATGAAGATCAGCTCTGGCATAGGAGAATGTATCATCTGAACATGCGGAGCCTGTATGACATGAGCAAAAAAGACATAGTCACAGGTCTCAAGATTTCAAGGCCCGAAATTGAGTTCTGTGAAGCTTGTCAGAAAGGCAAGCAACATCGGAATCCATTCACACATGAGGGAAGAAGAGCCAAGGAAGTTTTTGAGCTCGTCCACTCTGATGTCTGTGGACCGATGAAGACGGATTCGCTCTCAGGTTCGAGATACTTTATGACGTTCATAGATGATTACAGCCGGATGACCACGATTTACTACTTAAAGAAGAAATCTGAAGTGTTTGATTCCTTCAAGAAGTTTGTGGTATTTGCAAAGCCACACACGTCAAAAAAGATACAAATCCTTAGATCTGACAACGGAGGTGAATATAAAAGCAAAGAATTCTCAAGATTTTGCGAAGAACAGGGGATCAAATACCAGTTCACTCCTGCATACACACCAAAATACAATGGTGTTGCAGAAAGAAGAAACAGAACGCTAGTCGAAGGAGCCAGATGCATGATGGCATAGGCTCAATTGCCAAGTCAATTCTGGACTGAGGCAATAGCTGCAGCTGTACACCTGCAGAACAGATCTACAATGACAACGCTGGAAAACAAAACACCATACAAAATGTGGACAGGCAGAAAGCCTGATTTGACATACGTACGAGTGTTTGGATGTGCAGCATACAAGCACATTCCAAAAGAAAAAGAAGCAAGCTCGATGACAAATCAGAACAAACAATCATGGTCGGCTACTCGAATGGAACACATGTGTACAAACTCTACGAACCAACCACAAAGAAGGTTGTTCTGAGTAGAGATGTGAAGTTCGATGAGTCCACATTCCATGGACTGAAAGACAAAAAAGACCATGAGATGTTCACACTGTTGTCCATTCAAGAGGGAAATCGAGGACATACATCAAATCAAAATGCAGAGCCACAGACTCTAGAGCAGCAAGAAGCAGAGGATCAATCCCACGAACAAGAAATGTTCGAACAGCGATGAAACGAACCTAGAAGGTCAACGAGACAAAGAAGACCTCCAAACCGCTACTCTGACAATCTTCAATGGAGTGAAGACACGCAGTTCGAGTATTGCAGCTTCACTAAGATCCAACAACATACCAAGAAGCTATCTAGAGTCCAGAGGGAGAATTCTGGAAGCAGACAATGTCAGAGGAGATCGAGTCGATGAGGCAAAACGAGGCATGGACATTAGAGCCACTGCCATAAAACGAAAAAATAGCAAGTGGGTGTACGAGAAAAAGATGAAATCAGATGACACCATTGGCCGCTACAAAGCAAGGCTTGTCGCGAAGGGCTATACGCAGATATATGGTGTTGATTATTTCGACACATATTCGTCCATGGTCAGCATAAGGCTACTCCTTGTATATGCCACACAACACAATCTAGAAATTCACCAGATTGACGTGAAAACAGCCTTTCTCCACGGAGATCTAGAGGAGGAAATCTTCATGAAGCAGTCTGAAGGCTATAAGGACCCCGACAATCGACAATATGTCTGTCGATTGCAGAGATGCATCTATGGTCTAAAACAGGCATCACGAGCCTGAATATGATTGCAGATCTGCTCACAAAGTCGCTCGACAAGCCACTCTTTGCCAACCAAAGAAAGGCAATTGGATTAAACGTACAAAGCTGCAAGGTTCAAGAGGGAGTGTCAGAAATGGTGAACTCTCGCAACTTTGTCGCAGCACGAATAAGAAACGAAGGTCGAACGAGAACAATTTGTGACAATCAACGTGCCTTGACTTGAAGCACGAGCGATTCGCGAATCATTCGTGAATCATAAACATACCTCCAAGACCGCAAATCGCAAAGGGATGCAAAACGAAAGATTACGAAAGAAACGAAAAAAACAAAGGCAAACGAAGGGGAATCCTTTGCACTGCCAGCTGGCGGCTCAACGGGCTTGGAGTCGCAGACTTCACGCCCAAGTGAAATGAGTGGCAACGACGGGGACTAACTGATTAGTTGATTAGCGTTAACTAGTCTTGTAATTTGTGCGTTAAGCCATCTTGTAAACTCCACACAGTGGAGGTATAAACTATCCTCTCTGGATCATAAACGATATGCGAAGAGATCTGAATAGACAGAAATATTTGTAAGAGACAGAGAGAGAGAGGTAGCGACTAGAGCAGAAAAAAAAATACTAGAGCTGTGTATGAAAGTCTGCCAACGAGCAGAACACAGCGAAAGAGCAGAGTGTCATTCCGCCAACAAACTCGCTCTAAAAAATTAAACTAATAATACAGTCGCTCTATTTTTGTGCATCTCCTTGTCTTGTGCTATCTGTCTTGATTGCTAGAATGAAATGTGTTCTATGATTTGCAGTCGAGTGTCTAGGTTCCTGTAAAAGCTTCCACGCAAAAGAAAATTTAAAGACACAAAATTGTTCGCAAATACGAAAACGAAAACAAAAAAGAAACGATTTCGCCTTCGCGAAACCGAACAATGTTTTCCGCTTCCGTGACAAACAACAAGCGGACTAGGTTGATTCCTCTTTTTCTTTTTATTAACAAATCCTTTTGTTAGATTATTAAGTGGCGCTGCTAACTTAGCGTAATCCTCAATAAATCTCTTGAAGAAAGGCGTAAAATTTAAAATTGACTTTACTTGCCTCACAGTTTTTTAAATTGGCCACTCAATCACAATCTTGATTTTATCCTTGTCAATCTTGATCCCATTTATTGTGATCTTATGACTGAGATAAAGCAACTCTTGCTTGAAGAATTCACACTTGGACTCTTGAGCGTAGAGTAACTCCCGACGAAGTTTCATCAAGTAACGATTTTTAAGTGTTCTACGTGTTCCACCAAGGATTTACTGTAAATGAGAATGTCGTCTAAGAATACAACCACAAACTTCTCCAAATATGGACAAAATAAATCGTTCATCATTTCTTGAAACCTTGCTGAAGCATTTGTTCATCCAAATGGCAACACTAAGAATTCATAATGACCAAATCTGGAACGAGATCCTATCTTTTGGACATCTTCCGACTTAATTCTTATTTGATGGTACCCTGTCTTGAGATCTATTTTGGTGAAATATCGTACTCCACCTACACGATCTACAAGGTCATCCATCCTGGGTAATGGATATTTATTTTTAATACTTACTTTATTAAGACCCTTGTAATCCACACACATCCGAAAATCTTTATCTTTCTTTGCTTTAAGAAGAACATGAGCGCCCCATGGTGATTTACTAGGTTGTATATGTCCCATCCTCAGATAGTTTTCTATTTGATTTGAAATCTCTGTCTTCTCTTTCTGAGAGAACCTATAAGGTTGTCTAGAGACAAGTTGACTTCCTGGAATGAACTCAATCCTATGATCTACTGACCTAGACGGTGGTAAACCATGAGGTAATTCAGATGGAAAAACATCCCTAAATTCACTTATGATCTGTTTTTTCACTGCTTGTTCATGATCTAAATTTATTGAGTTAAGAATTGCTGAGAATTCACAACCTTTTAGATTCATTTCAGGAACATCCACAACTGGAATAGCACATATTGAAAAAACTTCATACTCAGAATAATCCAATGTTTCCATTTTATTAACTATAGAAATCTGATCCAATGGATGTACAAAATTACTGCCAAATAATGTAACTACCTTATCACCCTCCTTGAAAGTGAGAACATGCTTCTCAAAATCAATTAACAGAGAAGTGTTGAAATGGAAAAATAATCCATCTTGACTTTAGGCTTGCTACAAACATTGTACCATGCAAGTATGTTGTTCATGAATGCAAAATGCCAAGTTTGGCCTAGATAGAACTCGAGCTACATGGATATGTCATATTCTAGAATGATGATTGCAACTTGCACATAGATTGTAGACTTAGAAATAGCAAAATTATGCTAGTAGAAACTCGTGGCAATTCACATGCATTAATTGTAAGTGATCCATAGTGACATGCAAGGCATGCACAAAGTGTAATGGACACATGCATGATGATTTGTACATGTCTAGTTAGAACTAAAATTGGTAGAGATCCATGCATGAGATGTGACAAATGTCACATAGACTCTAGTTTTCACTTTAGATGTGATTTAATGATGGATGGATGTGGCTCTACCTCGAGCTACCTCAAAATCCATAAATATGTGTAGCTCTCCTCATAATTTTTTATGAAGAACCAGAGCTTTGTAGCTATCTCATGCCATTTTGGATCCAAACAATTTTTTGCTTGTTATCTCTCTATCTTTCTCTCTCTAACTAGTGTTGAGGCTAATGCTAATACACTGATATCTTGTACTTTTTCTCATTAATGATTCATTGCTATCATTCTCTGCTGCTTAGCATGCTAGATTGTGGTTAAGCCATAACTTCTGTACTAGATCTTGCTAATCAATCTAGAATCAGGATATTGTGCTAAGCATAAAACTTAATTAGATCCATCATACTTGTGGATCTTCCCCACACGTGTGAATTCTGAAAATTTTGTCAAGAAGGCGATTTACTAAATAACCATTCTTAACCTAATATCAAATCAGTACTAGCTAGGTCTAAAACATGAAAATTAACTAATTTGCATCAAAACTGCGAGCTTCGGGACTTTTATGTTCCAAGTCTCCAACTCTGCTCCTAAAGCTAGATAAACTTTATATCTATGATTGTTGGCTTCAGTTTCCAAGCTGAGTTTCTGCACAAGACGAGAATTAATAAATTTATGAGTTGAACCACTGTCCAATAAAATACTCACTTCTTGATCTTTAATTGTGCCAATTAAACGGAAAAGTTCATTAGGCAAGAAAGAAGTAGTACTAAAAGAACATTCACACTCACAATTAGTCAGGTTAATTTCCAAAGTCTTACCATTGCCTCCTGGGATCTCAATCATGTGAGCAGATACTTTCTTCCTTTCTGGACAAAATTTCATCATATGTCCAGGCTTCTTACAGACGAAACATAAGTTCTCTTTCTTGGCCTTTTCTCGGGACATAGATTTCTTAAATCTCTTTCTCTTCGGCTTCCATTAGAGGAGTTCCAAAATAAAAAAAGACCCTTTGTAAAGATACTTTTATTTTTTCTCTCTAGTTTCGACCGTCACCAGGCCCAATCAAAATGCACAAATTTGAAATCTACGTAACGTAGTTCAAATTAACTGAGAAATAACATATAGAAAACTTTGAAATTTGTGTCCGAGCAGCATGGACTTATCCCATTGGTTTCTTCTTCCTGCTCAACACGTGCTAATCTGCCCGACGTCAAATTTACTTAACTATGCTGGTTAGTATAATGAAATTTGCTAATCATACTAGTTACAGTTATAGAAATACAGTATGTACAGTTATTTAAAATATGATATACACAGTAACTATGACTATGGTGGCATTCACATTAGATTAAATGTGATACGAAAAATTGAAATTAGGTATCATATCAGAGAGATTTTTGGCGCCCAAGCTTTAAAAATAGCAATGGCAAGGAGACCCAGATCTACAGTCGAGTCTGTGATTCTTTACAATGAGAAAGATGAAGCTGATAACTGGAAGCCAACAAAATATACGAAGAATTCATGGGTGTTGCTGCATCCATCATCAAAGGGCAATTTCCGACAAAAGAAAAGAGCAAAAATGACATACAAATCTTATTGGAAAGCAAAAATTCTGGAGATTAAGATTAACCCGGGAGGTCAATCGATATCAAAAATTTTAGTAGTACATGTATTCATAAATCAAAGTACATGATATCATTCCTCATGATCATCGAAAATGTAATTGTACGTATATCAAAACATATGCACAAGGACACCAACTTTATTTGTTTGCAAGGATTTATCAGATGAGACTTTGTCAGATCTCATGGATCAAGGCTGGGATAGTAAAACAAATAATAACATAGAATGCAAGATTAAAAAGTCTTAGCAAATTCTCAGTCTCACACTTAGCTATCAGAGATACAAGAAAATTGAAGGTACATGGCTACCACTGGATCAAGACTTTGAACTAAATGGTCACACAAACCGAATGGAGATAAGCATTATCTACAATGAAGAATATTTGACTATGGTTGAGGTGGAAGAGCATTGGAAGCTTGATTTTATCGGAACAGAGCTCATGCTATTACAAACCAATCTACCAACATATTTCAGATTTATCATCAACGGAAGACTCGTAAGTACTTTATGTTTATTGCCATTTCAAAATAGTACAAAATAATTGAAAATGGCATCATTTACAATTGCACATTCACTAATATTTGTCATGTCATAGATGCGAAAAAGACAGGAGCTGATAACGTGCTGCAAAGATCTACCTACAACAACCACCATTGTGGAAGAACAATAGCTTCAAATAAAGTTTAGTAAAGATCTGTGTGTAGACTCTTTCATTCAATAAATGAAAGCCCAAGTTGGGCATTAGTACATGTATTTTGTGCTCCCAAATTCATAAAATGGAACAACATTTGATATATCAATGTATATTTTCTATAAATTCTATACATGTGCAATCTATTTATGTTCTATGCTATCTATATTGTTCTAATCTTTATTTAGTATAATTACATCATCCTTTGCACCATCATCAACAATTGGAGGCTGAAGCCTTGCCCTAGCTAGTATGCTTAGGATAATTTCTTGTCTAAATCTGTACACTTGGCTTGATGTGTACTCAGGAAGTGTAATCTGCAAGATAGAAAATTCATGTATTAGTAATGGCTAAAAACATCAATAAAATAAAAAACTAATCATGATTCCAAAAATAAAAATAAACAAAATTAATTACCTTAGAAATATCAACATCTTCTTGAAGGTTGAACCACTCAAAAAATAACTTTGCATTATATAATATGTACCACCCACAGCTGAATGAATCATTTTGCTGGGGTGACTGCAAAAAACTTCAGCACACAAGAAATCAATTAAGAAACAGAATGAATTAGAATGAAACAAATACATTAGAATACTGATTTCAAAATGTTGTTAAGAAAGAAAGAATTTATCTCCAAACTAACGATCTGCCAGTCCACTGAATGGGGAACATCTGTTGGAATATATTTACTTAAATATGGCAAGTATATATCTACATCCTTATGCGTATTGCTAGCCGAGTTCATCTTGACACAAAATCCTTTAACAGTATTATCTAGAGATCTCTTAATAAAGATCAGGTTTAAACTCCAGTGGTCACTGCAATAAGATAAAAATCCATTAGCTGCAATTCTGAGAACTATTTCCATTGATAATTCCAATGATAAAAGCACTAAATAGCAAGAAGCATTTAACATATCTTACTTGGTATGATAAGGCATGACCATGTATTTTGTTGTTGGTGTGAATCCACTAGTCAGACATTGTGAAAATGTGTCGTTATTCTTCTTGAAGGCCTGAAGCAAAAAGTTACTGAGCACCAGCAATTCATTGGATGAATCTCTTGCAATGTCATATTGCAAGAGTGTAATCCCAGTCTCTATCATAGGATCACTGATAGAAGCCCATCTATTTTTGAGATCCAAACAATCGACAACTCTATAATTTATACTAAAGTCAAGTTCCAAGTGCAACTCATATATATCGAAATCTATTTCATCGGGATCGTATTGCTTCCTATTTCATCATTATCATATTCCAAGGAAGGTCAAGCATTGCCATGACAATGAGAATTGCACCAGAACTATTGAACCAATCTAATTTCTCCTCGATGTCTCCTACCGCGTGATGATGATTCATGTCCATTTCAACTTGTAAATTGACCAAAATATGGCAAGCAAACTGTAACTGTAGATTTATGTGCTCATTTGAAACTGCAAAACTAGCCAAAAGTTTCAGGTTCCAAATTCTAAAAACCACAACTTTTCACAAAACCCCGAGTAATTGTCCACTTTGACGAATACCAAAAAGCTATTATCACAGGTTCCGATGACGGGTCATTGGTTGAGTAAATACCTACAGAATGATGGGGTTGATGCCCGAATTCATTATTTCAAGATTTTGACCGTCCGAATGCATGACAGTCCATGATCTAAAATGTGCGAGCTTTCTTCGTACCTGATATACCTCCAATGTTACAAGTTTGCTCTTTTATACAATTCTATCCCAGAAACTCGTAATTTGTTCCCATATCTTAAGATTTCCAATTGACTCTGGCAAATCATACAAAAAGTTCTATTTTATAGTTTAAATAAGACGTTTGGTTATTGTTTTTTTATCAGTTCTTGAACAACCTATATTTTCTACACAACATTGCCTTACTTTGCTGGTTTCGTGAAAAAACATTATGCTTCCTTCATCATGATTGCCTTTGCACAATTTCCATCTGGAATTCCTTGAAAGAGCTAGTTGCTTCAGAGAAAAATGAGCAATATTTTGAATTGTTCATGGTTGTAAAATGTCGAAAAACGTGGCTTTTGGCATGTGGCCTTAGCCCATTACCAAAAGAGAAAGCCTTCGCTACACTTTTGTCCTTCAAAAGCTATACAAACCCGCATGAAGGATTGAAATAGCCAATAACTAGAGATTTTGGCTAATTTGTGTTCACTACAACAAAATATGTTGTCTAACGAATGAGAACAGAATTCATAGCAAGTAAACTACGAAAAAATCAGATCACAAAGACCTAATTATACCCCTTGATCTTTAGCTAATTTAGAGAGCACATCTAGCTTCATTACAAAGGCAGAAATCATGCATCCACTATAGAAGATGAAACCTCAATAAGAACTCGTCATAAACACTTAGATATGATAAGTTATTGTTCATGTCCATACAACAACAGTACAACAACAGTACTCACACGTGTAGATCCATAAATATAAGAAAAATAGCATTCTACACACAAAATCTCACTATATCATGACCAAAATGCAAAAATGGATGTAGAAACCCAAAGAGATATCTTCCATAAGAATGAATGAGAGAGATGAATTTCTCTCACACTTGTATGCCTATTTATAACAACCTCTTGACCTATTTGGATGATCTTGCCTAAGCTTAACAACTTATAGAAGTTTCTAGATACTTGCCAAAAGCCTAGATCTAACATGACTAGATTCAATGTATCTCTACTAACCTTCTTATGTGCCAATTCTTTTAAGCGACAAACGTGGCATGGCCTTGGAGGATGTAAAAATCATGTTAGAAAGGGGTAACTATATTTTATTTTCACAATGGACCATGTTGATGATTTTTCTCATTAATAATGTTGCCATATGCAACACAATTTAAAACTGTTGAGGTTTCAAGGTCTTGTGTGGGTAGGTCCTCCAAGCTGGAAGAGAGCAAGATATAGGACATAGCATTGTCAATTCTCACAAATGTTTGTTGTATCAACAAGTTGTCTTCTTGCCTGAAGCTAACTTTTTCATATGTTGGTGCAAGCATGGCCTCAAAAACAATGTTCTTAGGCTCACATATACAAGGTCAAGAGACACAAATGTGCTGCTTTACTCAAAACACGAATTCCTTCTTTAATTAAAACTGTACACCCATCTTTTAGGCTCCTTTGGGGAGGCTCGCATGTTAAATCATTTGTAGGGGAGTCACTCTTTTCACATCTTTTAATAGAAGAGTGTAGCTCGTTGCTCTCTATGGAGAACAATCATGCATGTGAATGCACTATTGATAAGGGTCAAAGAGAGAGAGGAATTTCCAAAGTTTTGAAATGTTGGAGATAGTACATTAGTTGACATGACCATCAAGTTCAAAAAGATGATAAATAAATTGCTAATCATTTGAGACAAGAGTAAGAAGACCCCCATGAGTACCATTAGTTGAAATCAAGAATAGTTGAAAGTTTTGACAAAAGACTTAACTAGGACATCAAAAACTTACGTTTGGATACTTGGATACAAACAACAAGATCTAAAGGATAAAACGGGGAGAGGTGATAGCAAAAGAGAGAGTGTATGATGGGGGAGTATAAGTCTCTAACATTCCATGAGACAATATTCATCAGAAGTAGAAGAGAACATAGTGCATTGTCATGCATAATTATTTGAGCATATATGCTATCAGATCCATCTTCAAGAAAAAACTTAGCAAACTTAGCATCAATAGTTTGGGCAATTATATAGTGACTGTTGACTATCAAAGGCTTGTCGAATGTCGAAGGTGTAAGGTGAGTCATTCGGTTGACTTGCATTAGTGTCGCAAACTCTGTTAATAGATACAATGGCAACTAGATCAAATGGTTGAAGTGGAATTAAAATTGCAATATCTTCCATTGTTGCTTGCAAGATACGCAAACACACAAGCATTATGCCACATGCAAAAAAAAGGCCATTGCACTTGGCGATTACAGTTTGCAAAAACACAAATGGAGCAAACAACAATATTGCAGACTATTCGGGCTAGAAACATACTCTTTTTTTTAATCGATATCTAATGATACAACATAGATAAACATACACACATCAATGTAACTTGATCAAAAATCAAACAACCAACATTGTTCTTAAGACAGCAACCCAAAGAAATTGGAACAAACAATTTCAATCCAACACTAGCATCCCTTTAGCAAGCAAACATTGATATTCAATATATTTTGGAACCATATGTAATAGCAAGCTATTGTACACAATACTTGACAAAAATTGGTAATACAATAACAAGCACATTACAAAAAATTACATCAAAGCACAAAACAAATCCTACAAACAATAGTCAACAAATAACAAAACTAGGCAATGTATTCATAAATGCACAACAAATGCCAACGTAACTAGTAGCTTCCATCAAATTGTCCAATTCCCTTTCAACATGCTTCAATTATGAATACTTGCTCACAAGAGAATAGAGCATTTGTGTTGAAACCTAAAAATATTTCAAATAAAAAGTAACTCAAATAAACACAAATACAATGTAAGTCCATCGTTGACAAATACGTGTTAAGACCAAAATCTACAAAATCATTGCTTGGCATCATGATATAGTGTCTCAATACATAATGGAAAGCATAAAATATATGTGCTTTTTTCCAAACGCAGATTATCACTTTTCTGTTGCCTGCTCATACGCCTGTTCGTACGACATCCATACGACTGCCACATGGCACGTTCATAGTTGTCAAGCAAAGTCAATCTGCCTATTATGCTTCGTAATGTGCATGTGAAAAGGTTTAAGGTACCCATTACGCAATGGAAGGTGCCCGGGCACAAGCATTTCTGCCCGGTAAGGATTTCAAAAAAGGTTTTGGGTGAGGCCCAGAATTCTGAAAATCCTTACCGGGCAGAATGGCCTCTACCCGGCTCCTTCCATAGTACAAAATAAAGCTCTACCCAAGGTGTTATCTCAAGATAAAGAGCAAAATTACTGTCATGCGCTTAGCAAATCATCGCAGTGGTAAAATGCCAAGTGAAATCACAAATTAAAAAAACGGCGAAAAAAAAAAACGTGAAACAAAAATTTAAAAAAAAATTGTTCACGGTTGCCATTGCAGAGGGGAAGGCCCTCTTCTCCTCTAGGGCCTTGGGCCTTTGCTTGCCCGAGGCCATGTGCCCAAGCAACTCAAACGCCCTCCCCCCGCGACAAAGCTAAAAAGCAATGCTTGCGTGTTATACACGTTAGGTCGTCTCCGCCGATGCCTATAAATTGGCTCCACTACTTCTCCCTTCTCCATTTTCATTCTCTCTCTCGCTTGCTCGCTCAGCTTCTTAGCTTTCTCTCTTCATCCATTGCTCCTGTGCTTTTCTCCTTGCATCTATCCATCCATCCAGCAACTGCAACCGCCTTGGACAGGTTTCTGGAGCTTGCTTAGCTTAGCGGCTTTTCTATTTATCATTTGGCGCTGGCTCTCCTTTCAAAAGTTTTCTTCAACAGGGTTTCTGAATAATTGTAACAATTCATGCTGGTGCTTGCTTCAGTTTCACGGGCGAATGTGGATTTAAGCTATGCTGGTTTTTGGTCAGAGGTGCTCGTGGCGGCGTGGCGTGGCTGCTTAAGTAAGCCGGTTTTTCTGCAGCTATCTTCATAATTTGTGGGTGGAAACTTGAAGGCGCTGGGATATTTTTCTCTTTTGGACATACCCTGCGGCGGCTGATAACCCTAGCATCCATTTTACAAGGTTGCTTGGGAACTTCTGCGAAGCTGTTTCCATTATAGATTTTGACGCTTTTGTGATCGGCGCCTGCTCATAAGTCCCCTGGATTGGGCAATATTGTTTGTAACCGGGCAGTAAATTTATAGTTTAGTTTTTGCCCTATTTTTGTGCAAGAGCCTTTGTTTGGTTCTAAAACATCAAAGGTTTTTTAACTGTAAAAGAGCCGTATGGCTATATTTTATAAGTTCAAAAGTGCCAAAGATTATGATAGTATTCCCGTTGAGGGAATTTGTACAAGTGTTGCAAATATTAAACGAATCATTGCTGAAAAAGTTTGCATGGGGAGAAGAGGTTGTAATTTTGATCTGCTGATTTACGATGCAGAGACGAATGAAGGTAGGAAGAGTTGTTTACCGAAGTTACCATCATACTGTCTTGATTTTCTCATAAGAACACTTCTATGATGACTACAACAAGATGCCTTCTATGGCGCCCTTTCTCAATAACTTGCTAAGCTTGTATAGTTTCTTCCAAAAGGCCATGTATCGCATTTGCATTAATCAGTTGGCCGCATATTGTTGTTATGTGACTAAAAATTTACAAGTTGCAGTTTTCATAATGCAATCAGTTAATGTTTACATCATATACATTTTACCAAGCACACTAAGGCCTATGCACTCACTGTCACAAGCCCCATGCCATGAGCTCATTGTGAATATGCGGTAGGTGGTCCACGCCTCGGGACGCTAATGAAATTACAACTATGTTTGCTATTTATTTTTGAGTCTGATCAAAATAAGCTTTTGATGTACTACAGAATACTGCGATCAAGCATTTTTGGTTCCAAAGAACTCGGCTGTGCTAATCCAGCGTGTGCCCGCAAATCTTGACATGTCAATCACCTCAGATCACAAAAAAAAGTAAAACTAAGCTTCACTCCCTGGGCGAATTTTCCTGAAATAGTCTGAATGAAATATAGAATAATGTTCATAGTCATCTGTTATTCAAGCGAATCGTGCTGGATTCTTTTCACATTTTTTTGGACATAACTGATGCATGCTTCAAGCAACTTCTTACTAATCAAAAGCTAAGAAATAAAAATTACTGTGTACTGTTTATTGATATGGTAGAATCAAAAGTCAAGAAATAAAATTTGCCTTATACTGTTTATTTAATATTAGTATCAAAGTTCCTCACGGCACTTAATATTAGTATCAAAGTTCCTCACGGCACAGGGGCCGTGGGGTCTGAGTGCCGTGGCAAGTGCCTTACCACAGCACATGTGCCGTGGTACGGCACCTATATATATATATATATATATATATATATATATATATATATATATATATATATATATATATATTTAATTTTTTGACTTCAAAAGGAGCATTTCATGGTTTTTTTTAAAAAGTGATGTACGTGCCGTGGGTGCCGTGGCACTGAAAAGGTACAGAACTTACGGTACTGTGTCGTACCACTACGGCACTTACGGTACGTGTGCCGTACCACGGCACTCAGAACTTTGATTAGTATTCAGAGCAACCTTTAACCTTGTCATACTCCATGTGATTGTAATTTCAAATTTAGGTAATGTTAACAATTTTGTCTTGAGACTGAAATATTGTATTATTCTCTCTGGAGATGAGTCCTTGCATTTGACTCTATTCTGTTGTGGAGAGATCATTTTGCATGATCATACAAGAGTTTGTAACTGGTGCAAGCATTTGTAGTAGAGAGTAAACTGTACGTTTGGGATTGGGGTTCTGACAGGTGTGAATCAGCTGAGCATACTGAGCATATACCTCTTCCAGCCCTACCCATTAGAACTAAACTGAGGATGGCAGCACCATTTGAATGTGATCTTGTAAGTCAAATGCTTTGTCAACTTTTTTCACAATTTTTTACATGATTAAAAAAGGTTCAATTTTGTGCAATCACTGTCAGGCTAGGATCTTTTAATCAAATTCAAGTTCATGCCTTGAATTGCTCTTGTTTTTGGATTTGGTCTCAGCCTGAACCAGCTAGTTGTTTGGACACTCTTGGAATTGATATTATTGAAGATGAGGTCCTTAAAAGTCAGCAGTCAAGTATTAGCAAGGATGAAGACGCTAGGATAAAAGAGTTTGTTAATGCCTCTGCCTTGGAATGGCAACGGTAAGGATCAGGCTTCTTTACAGATTGCTTGTTGTTAAGGTCCCCAGCAGTCTTCCTATAGTTGCTAAAAAAAATATGATCCTACGTGTCTCTGTTTTTCAAAGAGTATTGTTAGACTGCCAGTTATGCTTTGACCAATCTGTTGTTGTTTAATTGACCAAGAATCGACTTCCTGCTTTCTCAGTTTGGGCATCATTTGTTTCAATGGCTATTTAGAATTCCAAGGATGTTCATTGAAGGATACTTTTGTCATGATGCTTTTTGAGATACCCGCTGCTTCATTTTAAACTTCACAGTAACTGCTTAATGCAAATTGACTAGACTTTACACAGATTCAGTTAGAGAGTTTGGGTTCATGAAAAAATTCTCTTATAAGAGCATTCAATTGAACAAGGCATTGATTACTCGAAAGAACATTCGTAGCAAGATTCATGTGCATTCTGTACCCCTCACACACTTCTCATCATCAACTAAGAGTTTCATACATTTTGAGAGGAAAACATGTTAGCTGGGGATAGAACGAAGATGCAAATACTTTATCAATTAAAACACATCTTAAACCTTTGAAATCAAGTTACTGTGACTATATTGAATGGACAAACATATGGTTAGTTTTGAATTTATCATTTGATTTTTGGGCAGGAGCGTAACAAAGATTCGGATCTAACATCAATTTGAATTTCAATCCATTTAAAGTAAACCTGGACAAGCCACTTTCAGTTATGGAAAATATTGTGCAGTATATAGCTGATTTGAAATTCATTGAACTTACATCATTCTGCCTAAGTAAAACTGACCAAGCCACTTTCAGATACTGAAAGTTCATTGGTTACAAAGAAGTGTAATGGATTCAATGGTTACATCTTTTAAGAAGTTAATATATTTGATCAACTTCAGACAAAATTTGGAATTTGGCTCTAAGCATCAGTAGTGAGAAAGAATGTCAGAACAGAATCTTTCAGTAAAATGGATCATGTTAAGTAAATTGCATACCACGAGCATATTATTTTCATCCATTTTTAGTTCTCAAGCATTAAAAAATATCCATTGTTACTTCTCAGAAGTGGTGAGAACTCACGGTTTAATCGCTTGTTTACCCTTTAATACTAAGAGCCTGTGCTTGACCCTCAACCAGGTCTTCGATTTTACTTTTCAGGGTGCTGTGTTTCAGGCAAATTGTGCTGTGATCCATGTCCATTCCATCTTATATTGAGCTTCACAATTTTTTGGATGAGTGTTAGTTTGAAGTCTTGAATATATGAAATGAAAACGACATGTAATTTGCAGAAATTTTGAAATTCTCGGGGAACAATAAGGGTAAAAGTTAGTGCTTCGTCTACTTTTGACAAGATCACAGATTGGCATAAAGGATAAAGAATCCTTGTGAATGTCAGTTTATTAAGGATGCTTTTGTAGGGGTTAATTAGCACTTTATAATGAATAAACAAAATTTATAGGTGTGCAACACCCTAGTAATACATTAAGCGTTCCCTCTTATATGGCACTCGGCATGTTTGTTTCAACGCAGACTCTTTGAAAATAATAATTAGTATTTTTTGGTTTCTGAGACCTTTCTGTATCAGCAACTAAAAGGGATCCTGACGACGATCTGGAAAACTTTTCTGACAACCTTTACATCAAGATTATTGAGATTTTACTGTTCCCTGTATATCATAATCAAAGAGAGAAGTTTTTCACCATACATTTATTCAACTTTGACTCATCTTTCTTCAGATAGTTTGCAATTAGCGAGGTTTGCCTGACACATCAATATCACAGGTATATTCAAGAAGGGTACTCTATAGGTAAATTCTTTCAAAATGGTCGAAAAGGACGGCTTGCCAATGAATTTTCGTCTGGTAAGTCACCGAACTTTTGCAAGCCTGATCATTTTTGTCAGAGAACTCAATCAGTGACATTTTGTTTGGAATGTGCACACTATATGTTTCCGTGCTTCAATTGCATTTATGGCAACATGACGTAGCGTCCTGAAGTCTTGGTTTTCCATTATTGGCATAGAATCACTGGTCATAGTGAGAAGATTATTGTTGTCGATGCCAAGGTAAAATAATGCCAGAGTAGAATTCTGAGTGCCGTGCTTGTTGATGAGCATTTTTGTCCCATTAAAAACATTTTAGATTGGCATAACTGGAAGCATAAACGTGTCCTGCTTAATTACATAAGTTTCATTTTTCCACCGTGTATATTCATAGCAAATTCACAAGGGGACATGGATTTCATCCTCTGGCTTCTATTCAGGTCATAAGGTTCTAAACGCAGAACCTCATGTGGGTTACATTTGTCATCGATGCGGGACTCCAGGTGCTTATGCCTCTCTTCTTAATGTCTCACCATTTTCTGGTTTCCTTTGTATTGGGATCCTTCAATGTAGATTACATTTCTGGCTTAGGCTGTAACTCAGTGACAGATGAGACTAGGCTGTTCCTCAGTGACAGAATAGACAGTTACAAGATATAAATGGTTTTGTAAACCAGGCCACTATATACAACGTTGTCCAACAAAAGGTGATCCAGCATATGATGTGAAAAAGGTCAGAATACCAAAAGGCATACCAAGAACCATGCTAACTGTGAATCCTGATGGTTTCTACGTGCTGCCAAATGGTGAAACAGCTGTTATAACTCCCAACGAGTAAGCTTGTAAACCTGGAAGCCTCAAACTTCTCATTTATATCTATTTTGTAAAATAATGTCCTTTCAAGCATCATCACTCATGTGTTTCTTGCAGAATTGCATTTGACAAGGAAATGTCTGGTTTACTCTTAAAGAGTACAGCTTTCAATATACCTCTGGACTATTTGTGCCCTTTGTGCCATGAAGTTATGAAAGACGCAGTGATCAGTAGCAAGTGCTGCTTCAAGAGCTTCTGTGATCGATGTATGTCTGATGTGGTTTAATTTGTCTTTTACTCACGCTTAGCTAGTTGATTGAGATTAATTTTTATGACATAAAAGTCTGTGATCAGCATTTAGTCCCTACAGAGAATCTTAGAATCCATGCACATATGCATTTCAAAATCACAGTCATAAAGTAAGCATTTACTCATAGTAGCTTACTGGACGTTCTTCCACAATACAGGCATCCGTGACCACATTATTTCAAAAGCGAAGTGTGCTTGTGGAGAAACAAATGTTTTAGCAGATCATCTGCTTCCAAATATTACCATTCGAGATATCATCAATAGATTGCTACAGTCATCCGCAACAAGTAGTAGTACAGGAAGTGCAGGACGCAAAGCGCATAGCCAAGGTTTTTTGAAATCATTATTTTTGAAGTGGGGTTTTTTGTAGTTGCTCATAAAATAAGCACTTATTTTTTTATCAGCTGCTTCATTTCATGGTCATTTTTTATTTGTTTCTTGTACTTGGTAGAATGTGTGCCACTTCGGATTCTTGATCATAAGCTTGTGGTTTTCTACAGCATCTTTCCCGACATTATCATCAAAAGAAGTTTTACCTGTAGCTTCAACATCAGAAGAATCTACTTTGACAACTTTAGAAGTTCCAGATGTGAAGGTTCCTATGCAGTCTGCAAATTCTACTAAAAAACAGAAATATGTGAAAGATGAAGACTATACCCAAAGTGTGAAGGCGGTTGTTAGAGGACCTGTTACATCGAAAGTGTCTGATTTACACCAGGGAATAGTTCAGTCAAAAGAGAAACCTTCAAGAAAACCAGGCATGCTATTTTTGGTTGATAGTTTTTGAGAAAGATAGGTTTTTGCTATGAAATTTTATAAGGTTATTACCAGAATCGCTATGTAAGACCAGAGATACTTCATTACTGAAATTGAAGTGTTGTAAATCAATGTAGAATGCAAAACAATAATGTTTATTATTTATTCTGTTTTCCACTGCTCTTAGATTAGACTGAAAACCTGGAGTTTATATTTGCGCAAAAGGATAGAAGTTTGTGTTTGACGCATGTTCTCTATAAGGTATCTCTCTAGTGGCATGACTGTAAAATTGGGTACACTTTTGGTGGCAGTCACATTTTAATAACTCAACCAGCTAGGTTCACAACTCCCTCACTAGTATTCATAACTTGTTTCATGACTCCACTTTCTGCATGGAATGACATTCTCCAGTTTCACACTTCATAACTTGTTTCGTGCCTCCAAATTTCACCATATCATCTGCATACAGTTATTATTCTAAGGTGGAGTTCGCAGTTTGGATTGGATTTGTTCATGTTTCCTATATGCTGCTGCGTTTTGTGTTGATGGATATGTATTTCTTCCAGAGAGAAATCTGAAAGGGCACCTATTTATGGTCATAGCTTCTACAAAACATGCAGCTATATGATAATGCTGAATTTGAATGTTGCTGTAGGAAATCGTCTGCTTCCGATGGTCACCCATGACCTGTCAATGACAAATAGTGATATGATTGCCGCATCAAGTCAATCTTTGCAAGATTCAGTCATGGACTGTGAGGAACTTTCATCACGAAATGCACGTGCAACAAGTCCCAGCTTGCATTTTCAAGAGGGCATGATGGGATTCGATTCAACTCCTGAACGATTAGTTCCATCCTCGAAAAGGTTTCTAAAGCATCACTTTTCTTTTGACTGTTCTTTAAGGAAATTCTTGGTGATCTTTTTGTCTTCCTACATCTGTGATTTTCAGAAAAGTAAAGAAAAAAACAGTTCAAGTATATGCCTTGGAGTTAATACACGTTGCAAACTAGTGGTTACAAATAGCTTCTTTAATAATCTACAGTCAGACCAGTTGAAACAGAAATATGGTTGCTTAACTTGCTGGACATAAAGCTACATGAAATAAAAACACCATATGTAGAGGAAACAAACACCTTGGATACTTAACAAAACTGCATGAAGGATATGGTGATCGTGGCCTAAACAAATAGACTCCAAGAAAGATGTGTAGAAGAAGAATGCCATGTCCATTGCAACTGTTGGCCACCCAACATTGACCAATGCCATAGTGGAGGCAGAAGGATTTATAAAACTAGAGACCATAGAGGAAATGGGCAACTAACCTCCATATAGAATCTTCTTCGAGAAGAAGGTGACAACCTCAAAGTAAAAAACTTTGTAGAAATTTTTTCATCACAATTGGAAACAACACAAATAGTGTGTATAAATAGGCATGTGGGCCTTAGTGAGCTGTTGATTACAGACGAGCTCTTTGATTTTGCCCTACGCATATTGAAATGGTGAAAATGAATTTATTGTCGGGGAAATCTGCTTGATTTTCTACAACAGATCCTATGAAACAATTTCGCTCAACCTTTACATATGCAAATGGTCTCTCTAGTGACCTTATGGGTGGTAAGGGTCCATTGAGAAGTTACAATGAGCCTCGTGATTTTGAAGTTACCTGAATCACCAGTGAACCACAGGTAGAGGTCACTGGAAAGACCATTCCCTGATACATGAGGGTTCAAATGAATGTCAATAAAGTGCAAAGCTCCCTTTCAAACAGCTGTCCATTAATACCTATGCTAAGGCACGGCAACATAAGCAATATCTTCACATTTCCAACAGGAAAATTGGTGTGCATCTACTGAATTGCAGTTACCCAATTTTTTTCTCTCTTTCCCCACGGTAAGCCACTTGAGGTCTCAAAGCTACACACAAGTTCTCTGAACCATATCCTTACAAGTTTTGCATGATCCAACAGAGTTGCTCACTTCGATTTATTTGCTTCTGCCAACATCATTCTGCTACGTGGGTACCATAATGGTTGTTTTTTTTGTATGCATGATCTTTCTGTGAATGTGATAACTAGGACTATTTGCTGATTCAAAGAGTTTGTTGTTTATTTTGCAGACACCAACCAAATCATGCTGAAACTCCACAAATATGTAGATTGGTAAGTTTGACAACTTTGTGGTTACCCAGTATGGGAAGATCGTATCTTTTCAATGACTTACATTAGTGTGGGTTCTCTTACAGGTTGCTCAGCTTTATCACTGTTCAACTTTTATTATACTTTGAAGGCTAATTTCTTTTTTTGTCTATGGTACAGAATGCTTGTGATTTTTATGGAGCAGATTTGGGTTTAAGTGGAGACATTCCAGACATGAATGTGAAACGTAGACGTTTTCACGTTATTGATGGGCGACACGTTTGTATGGGAGCTCAAACGTAAAGCTTTTGTATGCACATGGAACTCTATCGTCCAATTGGGAGGTTGTAAGATTGGCACTGTGACCAACGCATCTTTAAGCTTCCACAGCATTCCACATGCAACGGAAGGGACTTTTGTCCGATAACACTGTGTAATAATCTCATAAACACGTGCAGGTGTGGGTCTGATCTGAAAGGCGTAACCCTAAACCTGCAGGCGTGTGTGAAACGTGGCAAATGCCCATTGCTGCGGGGTTTAACCTTGGCATTGGTGTCACTAAGCGACATCGAGGTGCTATAGCATTAGAAAGGACGGCATTATTTTGTAGCCACAAATGGCAACCCCGCAGATACATGAGGATGCTGAATCAAGGTCTTAGAACTTGCATTTTGGAAGCCATATAATGCTTACAACTTTCAAATGACTACAATTTATCATGCCATTGGTGTAATGGTATGTTTTGTAAATACCTTCCAATCACCTATATAGTAACAAAGAAAGAAACAACAAGGTCTGCTCTAGAGTTAGGTCAGATCTGTCGCACATGAGAAGATCTCAAGCAAATGGGAAGATAATCATGTTCTAGTGAAGCCCATGAAAAGGATTCAAGTTGTTAGATGTCAAATTTGGGGATAGTTGGACCAGATTTGGTTTACAAAAAGAACAAGGCTTGTATAAAGGAAGACGGTTTCACCAATTTTTTCATGATTTTTTAGAGGCAGCTTGAATGGAAGTGTGTTGCCTGTCTTGTAGTCTGACTATGTAGTCCTTATTATATTGAGGTTCATTCAGTTTTCATATATCAAAGGATGTACAACATTTTTTGGAGGAGATTTGATCACCGATGAGTGAACACTTTATCATCAATATATGCAACATTATATCTTGATTACATGGGCAACAAATTATGGGTTTTGTTTCGAAGGGTTAAGTCTTGCTTATGTGCTGCTTTCATAGCTTAAGTCTTGCTTATGTGATGCTTTCATAGCTTAGCTTTAGATCAGTTGTGGCTTTATTCGTAACTGTTACACAAGTAGTATGCCGCAATGCTAAGAGGTATATGGCCAACAATTGACATCTCTTGAGAACAATTTGGTATTAAATGAAAAACATTTGTAATTATTAGAAGTATTTCATTTCAAACCATTTATGTAGCATAGTTATTCACTTTAGGTGTCAAGATATATATGTGCAAAACCACTCATGATCAACCTTGCTTAATAATCATAATGCTTTCAGGATCTTTTTTGTTGATCACAAATCAAATGATATGTGTCACTTTGCACTATCTTGAAATTATGAGACCTATTCGTACTTTTTCTCTAGATAAAACTGATCGAGAGATAGTTACGAATAGAGCCACAGCTGATCTAGAGCTAATCTATGAAAGGAGCACATAAGCAAGACTTAAGCTATAAAAGCAGCACATAAGCAAGACTTAACCCTAGAAAGTAGGAAAGAGAGAGATTAAGGAGACTAAAGAGAGAGATCAATATCATCAGCTGAATAACAAATGACACAGTTTCCCTGCTTATAGCCAAGAGGAAGCTTCCGGTGGCTAGGGCCCAACTGGGAGGGAAAATAGTGCGCCCTCCAAGAAGGCCCCCACTCTCCAGTAATATGTCCAAATGGCCTAATAATGAATAATAAGGCCAAAGCCCAACCATATAGTCTAAGTGTCACTAATGAATAAAAAAGGGCCCAAGGCTTGCTTATGCATAAAGTAAAGTAAATGTAAATGGACGCGGCGAATGTAATGAGCCGAGTCCATAACTCTCTCCGGCACAAAAAAAAAAAAAAAAAAAAAAAAGACCCAACTGCCGAAAAGAAACTGGATCAAACATCAGCAAGCCCTGGTGCATCAACAACTAGAGCAGCATCTGATGTAGAGGAATCAACAAGTGCAGGAGGAGCATGATCCTGATCCGCAAGTGATAGTGTATGATAAAAGGCATCAATAGGCTCCCATGTGGCCTCCTCAACATGACAACCATCGAACTGGACCAAAAACGGAATCTGCCGGCAACATCGACTATGGTGAAGGCGAACCTGGTGAATGGCAGCTGGTAAGAAAGTAAAAAACACAGCTCAGGATCAACATCATGGCGACGAAGAGAACATCTCAGCCGCGTCATCTGAAGCCAAGCACTATGGAACAACCAGGAATGCCAAGGAACCAGAAGAAGATCAAGCAGCAACCAGGAATGCCAAGGTATTCGTAATGCCCAAGATAGTAGAGGATCAGCCCAAAAGATAGGGACATCATACCAAGGTATCCAAAAAGCCCGAGAAGGTAGAACTGCATCAGCAAAGGGAAGCCAATAAGGAAACTGGAAAATAGATGGACACTCATCGCGAATAGTCGCATCATACATGTAACCATCAACCATATGTGCAAAATCAGTGATATAGGTGCCCCAAGAAAAGATAGTAGCATCGTAAGACTAGCACCAAGGAGTAGGAACATAAGCAGGATGACAGGCACGCTGTAGTAGCATGGAAAAGCAAGCGATATGCCAGGAAACATGGATCATAAAGAAATCATCCTGACAAAGGATAGCTAAAATGGAGAAATGTGCACCAGCATGGTCCAAAGCCCAAGGTATCCATAAGGCCCATGAATGAGAAGTAGCAATGGCACACAGTACCTTCAAGGCCCATATCACGAGAAGAGCAGCATGCCAAAAGCTCCAGAAGGTCCAAGAAGTCAATGCATCATCTAAAAAGATATGATGCATGAAAACAGTAGCAACAAATCTAGAAATAGTAGAGGCCCCAACTGAAAACCTGTAACCGAAAAACTCATCCAAAAAGACCTCATATGGACATACCAATCCATCATAGGATACACCAAAAACGGATGGAGAATCGGATGACCCATCGGAACTGGCCGCAAGTGTAATCCCAAAGTACACACCAGGCGCACAAGTGAGGAATAGAAGAAATGCACTAGAACGAGGAACAGGATCCACAACATCAGTAGCAAGCATCGGATCAATATCCACGTGTATCTGGGAATGAGTATCAAAGCACATTTGAGCAACACTGAAGTATATGGCGGCAACATCCCCAAAAACTATCCAAGAGAGGAGAAGGAATTCTCTCAAGGTACCTTGATGGTCTCGGAACACCAAAACAAAGTGGCAACTCAGCATCGGATACCAAGCGATATGGAGCAACCCGAAATGACAGGGAACTTGAAGATCACCCGGACAAATAGTAGCTGGAACGGAGGCAGTAACCCAAGCCATCAAGATATAACAATGAGCAACAATCGAAGGAACACATAGAGAGCCACATGCATAATCATAGAGATATCGGCACCATAGGCGATCAGTAATATGGAAAAACCAGCACCAATCAACAGGTCCAAATGAAAACCAAGCTATATCTAATAACCAGGAATGCCATATAGCCATAGAATCGGCATGGACTGCAGGACACCTATATGTAAAAACACAAGGAGACTGAAGGATGCTTGTATACTCATCTAGAAAGATTCCAGCATATAAATACCCTAGATAAGTAATAGTGACCATCTCGCAAATATCCTCGGATGGAAAATGTGTAACGGTAAGGGCGAAAGGCTCATGAATCATGTCAAGAACCGTAGAAATATCATGAAGCAACTCACAAACCTCAAGCAGAGATCCATGGAATAAAGCGAAAGAAGATACAACCTGATCACCAATAGCGAGGGAACCATCAAACGTGGACCCGTGAAAAACCCCATAGAAATCAGCAGGAACATCGGCCATAACGGACTCAAGAGATGGAGATATAGAGATCAATGGAGAAGATACTGCACCAACCACCAAACCAAGAGGGCTATCTGAGGTAAGCGCAAAAGCAATAGTAGAAATACCACCAAGGTATATAGCGCCTGAATATCAATGAAACCACGAATGACCACTGAATACAATATCTGTGAATCAAGGCACATAGGCACAAGGCACACAGCAACAACCTATAAATCCAAAGGAGCATCAACCTGAGGAAGAGGACCCACCAATGGTGAAAGTGAAGCAACAACTGATGTACTCTGAATAGAAAGAAGAGCTGCATCCTGAGCCTTTGGCAGGCTACGCATAAACTGCTTCCCAGTAACCAACTGATAGTCACCCTGGAAATCATTACCAGCAAGTGAATGATGCGAACCAGCATGAGTAAAGGAAAGTGTCTGTTGAGAGAGATCCACAGCAACAGTACCAAGTGGAGAGAACCAGGCTGCACCAAAAATAATGTCATAGTGCTTCAGAGAAATGATGTAGAAATCTGCCTGACCAGAAAAATCACCAATGCGATAATCCAAGCCCTGAATCATCTGACAACTGTGAAAGAATGGGAACGAACAACCTCAACACTGAGAGGCTGGGAAGCAGGAACAGGTGTAGCACGAATCCTGGTGGAAATGTAACTGCCAATAAATGAATGTGTACTGTCTGTATCCATTGAAGCAATATACTCTTGCCCCGCATCTAGAATAATATGATCCACAAATGGAACAACATACGTAGGCATAATAACAGAAGCATCAACCAATAAGTTCTGGCCTAAATATGCATCTTGAAAAACCGCATACATCTAGACAGGTATCAACAAAATCAGCTAGTGAGTATACAATAGGACCATCATGAAATGTATAATCGCATGCCATATGGAGATCTACTGGAGTAGCCAAAGCATCTGAAACCGTAGACCCATGAATAATATCGAAATAAGGAGCATAGGCGACAATGTCTATAGCATGGCGCTCAGGAACACGAGTAGCATCAAAGTACTCAACAACAATATCAAAGCATGGAACAACATCATCAATAGGATCATAGCATGCTATGTCAGTATCAAGGACCATATCAACCGCAACCTGTATATGTGAATCAACATCAGTAGGAACCTGTATATGTGACTCTGACTCACTATGGGATACAATGACGAGCTCAGGTAGATTAATAACTATCGCAAGTAAATCAGGCAACTCGCTCAAAGTGTGTGATATAGGATCCTGAAGGTCAGCGAACTCTGCAAACGTGTAACGTCAGGTCGAGGGTCCACAATGCAAGGAACTGGAACTTAAGGAGCAGGTGTAGGGGTGGACATAGCGGGAAAAGATGAAGCAGAAGGACGGGGTCGGGAGAAGCGGGAAGGAAAGGTGTCAAAGTACTTGTGCTGTAAAGTACTGGCAAGAGACATCGCCTCAACAAGTGTGGGAGGACGGAAGGAAGAAACATCGTAACGTAAGGCACCACGAAGCCCAGCAATGTAACGAGAGATAAGCTCAGTGGGCGGTAGATCTGTGAAAAGATAAGAAAGCTACATAAACTGATCTGTATAAAAAGTAAGGTCACTGGTCTGAGTGAGACTACGGAATGTATCACGTTGGCGGTCGAGCCACTGACAATCAATCATAGCATGACGAAGGTCACGGCAAAAGGTATCCCATATATGGAGCCCTTCTCGATTAGGATTAGCTCAATAAACTTGCTACCACGTGGCGACGCATCCATCTAAGTGTAAAGCAGCCAACTGGATCTTCTAGGATCAGTCTTAGGGTAGACCTGAAAATATGTTTCAAGCTTAGCAAACCAATTCTCTAATAAGTTTTCGTCAAAGGAACCGGAATAGGTAGCAAGTTATCACGAAAGTCTCGAGCAAAGTGTGGCTCAGGAACTGGGGGACATGGAAAGAAACCAGGAGGTGGATTAGGTGGAATGAACGGTCCACCACCAGGCTGACTAGTAGAAGAAGATGGAAATCCAAATGGAGGGGGAGTCCCAAATGAAGGAAAGACGGGAGCTTTTCCAGGACCATGAGGCTGTAAAGAATCAATATGTGACTGCATAGTAGGAAAGCCGGTCATAACTGTATCGAAGCGAAGAATGAGGCCAGAAAGGGTCTCTTTATGAGTAGTCTCACTCGGGGTAGGTGAATGTGCCATAATGATAGTGGAAGGAATAGACGAAAACTTGAGAGAGTGGACTCTTGTCGTCACCCCAATTTAGTCTATTAAAACCACTATTATCACAACTAAGAAAGGACAACAATCAGCAAATAAAAAAAGTGAAAATGAAGGCTGTAAAAATGCGCTGGACAGCCATGAGGCAAGTGACAAATTGGAAGATCAAATGGAGTCAAAATTTCGTGAAATTTGGTTGAGGATGGGCGATGGACAGCCTGCAAACAAGGTATGAAAATTGGCTGCAAACGGAGACAAAAATGGACGAAAGTGACAATTTTACACTTGTCTATTTTTTTGTAAGTTAATTTTCTTGATATGATATGTGACACTCCTTGCTTAGAGATGATTTAGAAGGGACTACTATCCCACACCACATGTTGCAGCATCTTTTGGTAATTATACAATTGCAATGAAACACAGCTTATGGTTTGGCATGCCAATGACCATTCTTTAGATGAGATTATGAGAGTTTCTTTAGATTCACTTGCATGGAAACACATCAACAAATGATATCCAAGTTTTGCAAGTGAGTCTAGAAATATAAGGTTTGGACTTGCAATGGATGGGATGAATCCCTTTTTCATGAAAACAAACACATGGTCTACTTGGCCAATGGTTCAGCAAATTACAACGTACGAAACAAGAGTCATCTTAGCACATTTTATTTCTAAAACATAAAGTGAAATCATGGATGTTCATCTTGCACCCTTTATTAAAGAATTGGAACTACTTTGGAAGGGGTCGAAAGTTACGACACCTTGCATTTGTCCCAAGAAAAAAAATTTATGATTACGTTTTGTTTTGATGTGGACAATGCATTGCTATCTACGATTGAGTGATTGTTCAAGTATATTCATCACAAAAAAAAATTGTATTGATTTATAATTTTGTGCTACTTTTATGAATAACATGTTTATATTTATTTGTTTGATTCTATTGGACTTCACAACTTTTGGACATTTTGCATGTCTCAATTGTAGACCAGACCTTGATAGTCAACACCCATGCCATTTGAAAAATTTGTATACAAAAATCGTCTAGAATATTTGCATGAAGTTCATCCATTAAGAAACACACAAAAAAAGAGATTTGGAGGAAGACAAGAGACAATAAATCCTCCAGCAAGAATGTTAGTGATAGATTGGCACAAGCTTTAAATTGAGTCTAAGACCAAGCCAATAAATGATATGAAAAGTTTATATATCTCATGGTTTATCATATTGAAATAATATTTTAATCAATCATTCGTTTGTTCCTCTAACATGATTATAAAAAGAAGGTGTGATAGAATCGATAGGAAAACACATGGTGGGTGATAAAAGTAGTATCTCTGCTAGAGAGGACTTACAACAATAAAAATCAAAATAGAAAAATAGTATTGGCCAAAGCTGGATACAAATGGAAGGATCCATAGATTTCCAAGAACATGTTGGATAAGCAATGAAGAGTACAAATCTGGCGCTCAATTATTTTTTAGATGAAAATATCAACAACTTTTTCTCGTTTACTACGAATATTATTCACAACAGACGGAAAACTTCATGGTCCAAAATCTCATGATTAGTTGAAGATGCTTGAATATACATTTTCGATGTGCATTCATGGTTGTCTAAATAAACATCTTTTGTGAGGACATTAGCACTTGTTGTGAGGTGTTTATACATTTCATATTACTTGTATGCTTTTGGATACATTCATAATATCATTAAATGACAAAATAAAACATATACTATATACTTGATGTAGGTGGATATGTAACAAGGAGATTCACGAAGTGGACAAAAAACATGATATGGTGGAGACATATATGTAAGGATTACTCAAGGATCCATCATATAAGAACACCAAAAAGACATGAGGGAGTCAAATCACCCATTCATGTAGAAGCTTAAGATCAATCACCAAGAGCCTCACCCTTGAGGCATGGAATGTGAATACCTTGAGAGAGAGAGAGAGAGAGAGAGAGAGAGAGAGAGAGAGAGAGAGAGAGAGAGAGAGAGAGAGAGAGAGAGAGAGAGAGAGAGAGAGAGAGAGAGAGAGAGAGAGAGAGAGTTAACGAAATATCACATAGTTCCTCTTGCAAAGCAAGACTAAACCCTTTGAAGTCTTTATTCATATTCCAACAAGGTTAAATAAAGCTAAAAAGTAAATAGAGTACTAAAAAAATCACCATAAAGCATAACCACTTTCAAGACATCCATGCCACCATCCCACAACACAAAACCGCACGAGTTAGTATAGTGGGAAAGACAGGTGTCATAGTTGAGCATCAGTTGCTATCCATGTCCAAAAGAAGCTATACTACTTAACAACATAAATAGCATTTATAAATCATAGTCTAGTCTTCCCAAACAGTGTATAATTACTTAGTGATAGGCCAAGCCCTACTATTACCGTATCAAATTGGCTAGAAGGTCTAGTGTAGACACGTGTGCTGGTGTTAGGGCAAATCTATGCCCTTCTAACCCATGTGAACCTTGTCGGAAAGGTAGGTCACGCACTATGGTCCATACTCTTGAACATATCCATGCTTTCCAGTCGTATCTCACCAGAAGTCTAATATAACACCTACGCGGGCAAAGTAATTTATTACCATGGTTGAATAATGTGAATACGTAGGTATTAGGGCACGTAAGTGCCATACTAATCCTTACACCCATTTGCTTATGCAACACTGGTGATGTATCGCTATACTCTGTCCTTAGCATATCCATGCTTTCCAGAAACGTTCAAATCAGTCCATGGTAAGTAGGACTACGTTAGGGATAGGTTTAGTTAATGATTAATTAGGGACTTCAAAGATTTTTTACCAAGGTACCAGGGCAAATCTGTGCCATCCTAATCCTTGTGTAAAAAGTTACATATCTTACACATGTCCATGCTGTCTAAGAACGTTTTGTTGAGAAAAAATGTTGAATCTATGTAGAAGATTCATAACAAAAGTAGAGTATGTGTAAGTCTCTTACCGTAAGGAGATTGCAATGGATGAAAGCTGTTAGGGCATCATCCAAAGAAGAGCCTTGCCGTGAACACTTCTCACAATTTGGTGTGGGAAATGTAGAATAAGTTGTCTCACATAAATAAAAGTCTATCACAAAGCTTCTTGGAAGGTAGCATTGTAGCTTGAGGGAGAAGCTATAGTTCATGTCCACAAGTGTGGCTAAGCTTTAAAAGCTTCGTAAAGCGCATAACAAAAAAAAAAAAGACTTTTTCGAAAACACAAAGGGAAGGTCTAATATGAAGTCACGTTGTTGTCCAACGTTCTCCACATTCCAAATCTGACCAAGAATCTGCTCTCAGTTAGCAGAATCACCGATTCAGGTCGGAGGGTCAAATTCGATACAAAAGGCTGCACAATTCTTGACAAATCCCGGAAGGTTCAACAAGCCAACTTCTCCATGCAAAAGTTGTATTATCAGCAAGCATGCTAGAAGCCCTTTCACTTTAGACTCAGTTCATACATCCAAGGGCTTACTTGACTTTGTACATAGCGACATTTGTGGCACGATGCAGACTGCTTCCACAGAGGGGGCTCTCTATTTCCTAACTTTCATCGACAACTTCTCTCGAAGGACTGCTACCTACTTTATGAAGAACAAATCCGAAGCATTTAAGTTCTTCAAGCAGTTTAAGGCATCTGCAGAAAACCAGACCCTGAGGAAGATCAAGACTCTATGCACAAATGGAGGGGGAGAGTGTTATGTCCATGACCAGTAAGTAGGATTCAGTATACTCAAGTCTTGGATACATGGTACTCCAGTAAATCAAGCTGTTAGTTATGCCACATCATACTGGATGTGACCCGAAAGTAACTAATATCCTTGTGAGGCCCAGATTACACTAAATGGAGTTTAGACAAGGTTTGAGACAGTGTATGCATGTGTAGAGTTATCAATAGCAATTCTATGAATAGTTGGTACATGCACAGGACTCTATTCTAGGTGAATCTATGTATAGGGAACTTAGGGCTATGCATGGCTATGTGTCAGGTTGTTTTTGGCTCTATATATTGGGGCCAAACTCGCCCTACTCCTCATTGTGATCGTGGATTCATTGCTAGGGTTTCACTCTACATTCATGCCTCTTATTCCTTGGCTTGGGGGTGAAGCTTCTAGAGTTGATTGGTTGCTTCTACTTGGTTGGGTGGTTGCTCCATAGTGTGTTTTCCATTGTGTATTATCTTGTAAGCAGGATCTTAGGGAGCTTCCCTTATAGAGAGTATATCTCCACAGAATTCAAGGAGTTATGCAAAGCCAACAAGATATATCAACAATATACAACTTGTTCTTCAACTTCTTTGTCGGATGCTTCCTCTTATTCTTTCAAGTCTTAGCTAAACTCTCTTTCATTGGTTTGAGTGATTTTGAAGTGCTCCGAGTAGAAACTTTGCAAACATCTTTCAAATCACTTGGCCAATTAGCATAAGTAACCAGCAGAGTGCCTTCGTCGGAGCATTCAATCCTCTGAATGACTGCATCTTCTTGCTTCTTTTTAATCTCTGGTTTAGCACCTGGAGACTGGACATACTTGTACAACACCTTCGGTTTTTTAGGCTTTGGGAAATCTGCAACTAGATGTCCTTCTCCTGAACAATTTAAACATAATCATTACATAGCCGATTGGTCGACGAGGCTCCGGGCAATCGGGTGAATAATGGCCTTGTGCGCCACAATTATGACAGTTGTCCGCCAGCTTCTTCGGCGGCAAATTGACTGGTGCATAAACAGTCTTTTGATTGGAGATCACCGTTTGAGTAGATACAAAGCGCTTTGGTCCAAATTTTGGTTTGGGCTGCAACGCTGGTGTAGATGATCCTTGCACATAACGGGAATGCTCCTCCGGATCTGTTTCATATACATACAAAACCTCTCCATCGGCACTCTCAACATAAAGAACTTGTTTAATTTACATTCATGGTTAGAGTGACCTGGAGCTCCACATCTGGTACACCAGATATTCAAATTAGAAGAAGGTGTCTTCTGCCATTTATCCGATACTTCAAATATTTGCACTTTTATGTCTTTCATTTGCTTTGATAGATCCGAGATATTCTTCTTCAAACTTTGTCAGTCTTGGGAGTTGATTCCTTGGAAGGCTTAATCTTCTTTTCGTCTTTTTCTCCTTCCTATGGTTCTTATCATCTTTGGAAGAATTTGAGCTTTCAGTATCAAAATCAGCACTGGAACTTGATGACTCCGAGCTATCAGATGAATCCTCTTCCGAGCTTGAATCGTCAGATAAACCTGATGACTTCTTCTTTGTCTTCTTGGAATGACACTTCCGAGCAATCTTTGACATTTCATAATTCTCTGCTGTTACAATGACTTCATCCAAAGTATTCATGGGTCCTTGTCGACAGTACCTGTCAATATCACTTGGCAGCCCTGCAAGGTACCATTCAATCTGCATTGCAACAAGATAAACACCCACCAGCTTACCAATTAAGTTTTTTACCTTTTGGGTGTACCTTCTCAGAGACTCCTTTTCTTTCTTTTGAACAGAGTTCAGTCGTGCAAGCACTCGGGTAGAGTAACCAATCTCATAAAACTGATCAAGAAAGGCTTCTCTCAACAGTTCCCAAGTGTTAACGGCCGCACGATCCATTTGGTTGTACCAAATTCGGGCTTGTTTCCGTAGCAAACCAGAAAATATACGTAATTTGTCTGAATTTGTTTCCTCACTATCGAAAATGACAATGGATTCAAACTGGAAAATATAACCATCGGCGTCATCTGAAGAAGTTCCTTAAAGTAATCATACTTGATTTTTGAACTGGAATTGAATCATGGTTGAGAAGGATCCATTTCTGGTTCAGGATTGGGTTCTGGATCTGGATCTGGATCTGGATCTGGATCTGAATTTGGATTTGGATCGATTTTTGATTTAGGTAAAGAATCTGATTTTGGATCTGGATCTGGATCAAGATTAAGACAGTCTCAGAAAGTTCAGGTTCAGGTTCAGTTTCAGGTTTATCGATTAAGTTATTGAAATAAACTTCAACTTTCTAATAATTGGCAAAAGACTTTTGAAAAAGTTCTCGTGATGGCTTTGGTCTCTTTCCAAACGCTTGGGGCTCTTGAACTACTCCTGCAGTTGGCATTCATCTTTAACTGACAAACATCTAAATCCAACAGATTAGCAATCCCCGACAACGGTGCCAAAAATAAGCATATGTCGTGCTATACCTATCTTAAATGTAAGGATATGTAGTACGAGACTGCTTTATGCTATGATTTTAGATGTTTTTAACTCGTTTTATTGTTCTTGGATTAAAAGCTGGTTGTCAATAGACATTCAAGAGTATCGACGACCAGTATCACCCGTTAGTTGTGGTTCCAAACAATCAAAAGTAAAAGATATTAATGCTGACAATCTCATATGAGACATGAAGCGTATCAGTATATCCATCTTATCGGACAGTCCGATATATCGGCCTGTGCTCCTAATAAAGTTTGTCAGACAAGCAAGGTTTGTTGCATCATATAAACCAAGGCAGAGAACGATGCAAATGTCTCAATGCGTTCCAAATGAAGTCCGACAATCTGTCCTCAACAACAGAGAGCGCTCATTCATAAGAACGATTGACTACTATGTTGAACTACACGAGCATCCATATCCAAAGTTCAAAGCATTGATTTACAACAACACAGAGCAAGCTTTAGGATGAGAAAGACTAAAAATACGTCAAAGAGATGTAACAGTGATTCTGAAAGTTAACATCACGATTGAGCTCCAAACAATTGATTATTCAATCACATAGGCAATCAAATGATCAATGAGTTTTAAGACAATCTTAGTAATGAATTCACGGTTGCTCGCATACGACTATACCAAGGCTAGGAAAGTGTCTGATTAGAGTTACAATCACAAGCACATCCGACAAGGTGAGACTTACCAACGTCAGATACAGATGTACTCAGCAAACAGAAGGCTTATGAAACTAGAGAGAAGAGAGAACTCGAAAACTCAAACACTCTCTGTGATCTCCTAATAAACTCGGTAATTGTATTGAAGCGTAAATGGAGTACATATAGAGAACGAGCGCGAGAGTACGCAGCTCTCTAGTAACCGATAGGTCGCTTCACATTTAGCTTAATTAACTAATTACATCCAATAGGAAAATTACAAGTGTACATTTCCTAGATGGCATCCTTGTCATGCGGCTTTGCTCCAATGAGAAGCAAGCATGTGGAAGGTTACAACATATGATTGAGGTGTGATCGATAGGGCTTCTGGAATGTTCTTCTCTTAGGGCTAGCCTTCTTATTAAGGTTCATGTCGTTCCATATCTGCCCTTCGGGATATAGTCCTTCCTTTAGTAACATTTATTTAGGCCTCTTTGTCTTCATTTTATCTCTGTATAAGTTGTCATTGTCGAGTCCATTAGATATTTCTTCATATTCATTGATTATCTTCATCACTTGAGTAGGTTAATTGGAATTTTGCATCATTAATTAGTACTTCAAGAAAAATAGGCATGTAATATGGTATAACACATTTGTTGAATACTATTGAAGTTGAGATGGCCTAACCTGAGATGCCATAGCATATCAGTTGATTCATTGTGTGATACCATGTCAGAAGAGGCTCTTGAATTGATGTACCAAACATCTTTTGGATCGACATCATTTGCAACAACGAGTGAAGTATAAGATTAATTGGTTTTTTTCTCTTCATCTTCTTCCACATAATTTGTGATATTATTGGGCTTATAGCGATTTTTGCACATGTTCATCCACCTCTTGCAACAATAGCAGTTTGCTTGACCCTGCATTCATTGGAAAAATGGCTAGGCTTGCCACAATATAGCAAGTGGCATTCTTCCATCTTTGTTCATCCCCTTATAATAAGCTCGCCTCTTGAGGAGGATCCACCTTTGTTTGTTCTCTTTTCCATTGATTTCTACCACCACCACCTCTTCCAAACTGATGATTACAACCTCCATTTCTTCCTCTTGAAGCAGTAGCTAATGTTTCATCATTGCTCTTAGAGCTCTTGGAATGTGATTTCTGCATGATTTCCTCTTGCATAAGAAGTGCATAAATTCCTTAAATGTGAGTCATTTCTCCCTTATCATAAGAATGGTGACTAAATACTTGTAAGGATGAGGAAAAGCACTCAACATGATGTGTGAAAAATCAGATCTAATTATGACACAAATAGATCTAAGATCTTTGGCTTAATTGGGCGCACATCACACAATGTCAACAATGTAGAAAATCATGCATAGACAATTATGAATGCTAAGATCCAATTACCTACTATCCATGTCCATACTAAAGCAGCCGTACAATAGTCTTCATATGTGTGGAATCATTTCGTACAAGTTTAGATGCATTCTACACGCAAGAATCACCAATATCAAGAGAGAAGAGATAGAAGAAGACAAGAGGATAAAAGAAGAAAATTCTCCAAAGATAGAGAGAACATTTGATAAATTTCTCTATGTTGGTCCTGCTAGTAGCAAAATTTCATTTGGCCACTTGCCAATTATTGCCCTAATTGATAGTTGCCAAGTACTTACCAAAAAACTAGTAATCTAATGACTAGATTCAATGTATCTCTAAATGCAAAGTCATTGGGACCAAATCCGACCTTAGAACCTTCTAGAAATTTCCAAAGATAGTAAAATTATTATTTTTAGGGCTTATCAAAATGTTTTTCTAAGTTTACTTCAAACTTTGGCCTCCAAATTGCCAATACGAGCACACTTCCTCTCAACTCTACTTGTTATTTTAACCACACTACATTGATCCAAATTAAGAATGATCTCCATACTAAGAATAGATCTCCTCCCAATGATCATGTAGTTCTCAAAATAGAAATATTCATTATTGATATAGGTAATAGTGTCCATATTGGATGCTTCACTATTTCTTACTATCAATTTTACATATCAAGATGAAAAACCAACATGAAATATAACACAGAATCATAATGAATAGATTCCTCTATGCTTCCACCTTTGATATCTCTAGAAAAAGTAGCAACCAAGCAGTAAATGTGAGTGATCAACAAATGCTTGCATGCCTCCTCCATATTCCACTTTATGTGAAGTGTTTGCAACATGAAACTCCATGAATGAGCCTCCATCTCCATCTTGCCATTGAGAGCTTATGTATGAATGAGTGACATAATGAACCTCCCTCAGGTCCATCTCCATTGCAAAACTAGCCAAGAATACGAGTCCAACCTCAACATCAAAATGACAAAGAACAATGTGACTAGTTTGACAATTTGCACACATTCACATGAAATTGCTCAAACATGATATAGAATGAGTAAAGTAAGATATAAGAACACTAGCCTAATGATCCTTTTCCTTTACACAAGTCTACAAACACCTGCAAAAATAGATCCTCATTTCTTTGACCCTTGAGTTGCATCTTGATGCCTTTTCCGAGCTCCAAATTGCCAAATTTCACTTGGTTTTGATGAAGCAAACTAAGGCCAACCATATGCTCTTCCAATAGTACATCATAACCTATGATAATAAAAAAATACATTTTATAGATACAAAACTATGTTAAACTAGAACCTCAAACATGTAATTGATATCACAGAAAATTACACCAAAAACTCTTTCCCATATCACCACCATAAAAAATGAGACAGCTATGATCCTCCTCCAACATGAAATACAATAGGTGAAGATGAGTGTCAAACCTGATCCTTGCTGCCCCTTTGAGACCTTTCCAATCCTCAATAAGCACACAATCAAGATTACTCGTGCAAGACTCCCTCTTGATGAACAAATCATAAAAGGTAGAAGACTCCTCTTCTTGCTTGTCAAGCACCTCAATTCTATCCAACATAGAATCACTTGATCTACTTTTTTTATTGAACCATGTGAAATTACTTGATGAAAAAACACTCTCATTGGATCCTCACCAAAAGAATCACCGCCATTGCAAAATGCACACTTGAAGAGAACAAGCTTACTAGTATCATCAAAACTAGTAAAGTACACAATGTGAGAAAATAATGAGACTTTGCACTTGATGTCACATCCTTTTTCATCAAAGCCCTTTGATTAGCCATCACACAAGTATCAAGTTTATAAAGTCTACCTTGTCTAATGACATTTATCTTCTTTATGTTACAAGCATCTCCATCAAACTCTACTTGATGTCCATTGTCAATCCAACACTAAGAAGACTCTTTGAAAGTGAAGGAATGTACAATACATTTTCAAGTCTTGATTTTATCTTATTTGAGAGAGTAAGAGAAATAGAGCCAATACCTTCAATGACACACTCAACCATCGTTTGCCATGTAGATCACTTGCTTGACTCCATCATAAGTGACTAAGGAAGAAATGAATTTCTTATGACTAGCCATATGAGAACTAGCTCCACTATCAATCCACCATGACTCTATCACTTTCAATTGAAATATTACTTGAAGACACCATAAGAGAATCAACAACTTCATTACTAACATCTTCATCATTAGTGAGATTGTTTTGCTTGCTATCTTCCAATTGCTTGACTGAGAGAGCTTACTGCAAAAGAGATGTTTGATCTTGTACAGACCATTGCGTACATGAGAGATCCAAGTATTGATCGATAAGGATACTCTCTAATCTGCTCCTCTTCCTGCTTGGTCTGAGGACATTGGTCATTTGACAAATGCAGGCCTGGATCCATCGGTGAGTGAGCTAACTTACAATTCATTATATTGTATTTGTTAAGAACATTGTGAAGATACCTTTGTTGAGTGATGTAGATCAGTCGTCTCACTCTGTCTCTGTGGATCTGAATGCCCGGACAGAAGTGAGCTTCGCCCAGATCAATTATGTCAAACTCTGAAAACAGCATCTGCTTAGAATCCTTGACCAAATTGGTATTGTTGCTGAAAAACAACGTATCATCCACATATAAGGTGATGATAATGAAGGATTGCTGCACCGACTTGGAATAGATGTTGCAATCAGCAGTGTTTGGATGGAATCCTTGTTCGGTGAAGAATGTGTTGATTCTCTGAAACCAAGCTCTGACAGACTGTTTCAAGCCGTAAAGTGCTTTGTGGAGTTTACAGACATGATTCTTCATACCTTCAAGAATGTATCCTTCGGGCTGGATCATGTAGACGTCTTCTTGTATAACTCCATTCAAATAAGTTGTTTGTACATCAAGTCAATGGACATGCCTGAGCCAAAAGCTCGGATTGTCGTGTCAATGGCAGGTGATGAAGGTTCTCCTGGAGCAATATCCTTGCCTTTGATTTCGACGAATTGATCCTCGATAAAGATTGTATCCCGGCTATACAAGATTTGCTGGGTATCAGGATCATACAGCTTGTATGTATTATCAGATGAAGTATATCCAATCAGGATGGTCTTGAGACCTTGGAAGTCCAATTTCTTCCTCGTGTCTTTCGGGATCTGCGCGTAGGCAACACATTCGAACACTCTTAGGTTCTTCACAGAGGGCTTAGAGCCTGTCCACACCTCATGGGTTGTCTTGCTTGAGAGGGCCTCGATCGAACATCTGTTTTGGACGTAAGCTGCAGTGGAGACAGCTTCGGCCCAGACATTACAAAATTCGATGAGAATGGTCGAGCATAGATCGAATAAGTTGCTGACCCTCGGATCAAGACAATGTAATTTATATCAAGTAAAGATCATCAGTAGTTACAATAGCTACTGAATGCATCCAAAAGTGAGAATCATCTTTGGCTTAGATGAATGTATCATTTGAATATGAGGAGTCTCTATGACTTGAACAAGAAAGAACTTGTGAATGGTCTCAAGGTTACAAGTCCAGACTTAGACTTATGTGAAGCTTGTCAGAAAGGTAAGCAACATCGATGTCCATTCGTACATGAAGGAAGGAGATCTAAGGACATCCTGTAATTAATTCATTCAGATGTTTATGGACCCATGAAGGTCGACTCCCTTTCCAGATCGAAACACTTCCTCACATTCATAGATGATTTCAGTAAAATGACTACTATATATTATCTGAAGAAGAAGTCCAAAGCGTTCGATGCATTCAAGAAATTTGTGGTACTTGCAGCATGGCAGTAGATAGATCTGAATCACACCTATGCACAATGAACCGGACGAAGGTTTTTTTTTTGTATTTTTTAGGGTTTTATGGTTTTTTAGTGTTTTTTGATAGTTTTTCTGATATTTTTGCAAATCTGCTAGAAATGAATCTTCGCCGTCCAATTTGAAGAATCTGTGAATGAAACCGAGGCTCCCTATTAACGCAGGGAAGGATTCCTGAAAGAGGGTAAAAAGTTATCAACTTTGATGACAATTTTGCCTCCTTTTGACCAAGATTTGGTAGATTTGACCGATTTTTGCTGTTTTTTCTAATATCTCAGATCCAGATGGATCTTAAGAATGTGATCTGAGTAGCTTCCCTTGCTCAATAATCATATTAGATCTTAAACAAGCAAATCCACTCAAATTAGGCAAAATCTCTTCCAAACTAACCCTAAATGCAGATTTAACACTATTAAATTGGCATAGTTCCCCGACATCGGTGCCAAAATTGTAGTGGGTTTCTTTCTTTGCCTATCCTCAATCCAAGATCTAAGCATTCTAGCATCAAGGAGATGAAGTTAGTTGTCACGTGTAGGTTCGTTTCCATGAGAGTGATAGCATATCTCAGAATTCAACATGAATGGAAGATCCACATCTAACTCTAACATCTATTAACCCTAAGCATTAACACTACATTCCACAATGAAGATAGCTTACTCCTTCTCTCTCTCTCTCCCTTTCTCTCTCACAAAAAGCAGAAGAACATGCAATTCCAATAATAATCAGATCCAACAATTAGCAAATACAACAAAAGCATGAGAGATGGAGAAAAAGTGATAGAGAGCAAGGACATTCACAAATCCATTCCATAAGAGAACCAATCTGCTTGTATTGAAATGAGGATATGAACATGATTTCCAAACTCGCGTTTGGCACTATTTAGCTTTACCAGCCCCGCCGACACAACCGGCTCCTCTTGCTAATTTGATGGAACCGTAATCTTACAGAGGGAACGAGCAATGGAATTACAATAATGAAAGCGGAACTTCAGAACATTATGTTATTTATGATGTCACGCAACAACAAGCATCTATAAATTGGACCAGAGTGTCGCTTGGATGCTTTGCATGTGGAGAAAATCATAGAGTTACAGAATGTCCACCAAAAGCAAATTTGTACCATTATGTCATGACTGTGGTTATGGGCATTGCTACAAGGAGTGTCCAGCAAGACTAAAGCCACCACCGACCACAGCTCCTGTCAATTTGATAACAATGAAGCAAAGACTAGCAGTCCTACCTGAACCAAGTGTACCTTTGATGGTGGTTACCAGAGCACTGAAGTAGAAAAAACCGGTAGTAGATCCAGTACCTACTGATTCTATACCATTCATTGATATACCAACAACATCTAGAGTCTATCCAAATTTCCATGCCGAAAAGAGGAGATATCAGGATATGAGGCAGTGGCTTAAACATTTTCAAGAGGAAGAAGAACTTGAAGCCGCTAAATTTGCGGCCGAAATCCATTCTTCACCTGTGCAGCCGCCAAATAATCCACGAACAGATATGAATACTCAGTTTTCTCATCATAAAGAACCCTTCTAGATGACTGAACCGGAAGTGCCACAAAACAGAGTTACTCATGAATATTTTATCTAGTAAGATAAATATTACATTGGGAGAATTTCTAAAGTTGGTGCCAAACGCAAAAGAAGTATTAGTGTAGAAATTAACTCAAATTGAAACAGAAGCCAATTAGGAACCACTTTTCTGTGCTGGATTTGAAAAATCTAATGAGGTACTCCATGTTGGAGCAGCTTGGGAAAGTGAGCAAAAAATATCACTCTGCCAATACAACATAGACAATTTTCTGGAGAAGTAGCAGTGATAGATGGAGGTTCGGGAGTTAACTTGATTTCAACAAAGCTATGTGCAAAATAGGACCTTACAAAGATTAAGCCTGCGGCTTTTGCCATTAAGCTAGCTGATCAAATGACAGTTCGTCCGCGAGGAATGGTTGAAGACATACTTGTCAAAATTGATGAAGTACATTTTGTCATTACTTTTGTAGTAATGGACTTACCTGACGCACCAAATGTCTACCGAGTCCTATTGGAACATCCATGGTTACGAGTTGTGCAAGTAATTCATAATTGGGTACCGGAAAAATCACTTTTGAAAATCGTGAACGTGCAGTCAAAGTTGATCCGATCACTTGGACTATCAAACCAGTAGTCCAAAAAGAGGATGATGATTCATCAAAAACGGATCATACATGTGACCGACCAGTAAAAAATTGGGGAGTACATTATGACTCTCAAACTAATACTGTCAATTGGAATCAAGCTCTTGCAATAATTAATTGTACAGTAGGCTATCTGTGTCAACAAGATAATCAGTCCGATTTGAGCGAGATTTCATTATTGGATCAAACTTTGGATACACTGATCACCTTTCCTTTGAATGTAGCTTGGATATCAACAGAACCCATACTAGATCCAATTGAAGATGAACTTGTTTATATGAGTCACGTCTTGACTTATGATGACAATGCAGAACTTATTGATGAGCAGGTTCTAAATCACATGGATCCTACCAGATTTGGAGTACGTGAAATTCCCAATGAACCAACAATAAAATTGCCAAAAGTAGTTATATTGAAGGAAGACATGATCATTGGATCGATGACGAAAAAACAAGCTAAGCAACATTATAGTACGGTTTTGAAATGGGAAAATCCACCTCAAAAGGTTGATTCGAAGAATGTGTCACCTTTATTGGATAAAGACAAAGGAAAAATCAAGGATGATTCTTCAAGTCAAAATTCTCACAAGACATCACCATCTAGGAAGTCTTCACCTTCAAAGAAGAATCCATCTTCTCAGAAGTCATCACCTCCACGATCGATTTCTGCTAAGAAAGCTAAGCGAGGATCCAAGACGAATCCTTTTGACAAAGAACAATCAGAGGAAGTCCAGCATGATATGCTAGAGGATTTCAAACACTATACTCTGGATGATGTGGTTATCATGTTACCAAAAGCACATCGTGAACCAGAAGAACAAGTGCCAGAATCGAAAGATGTTTATGATGGCCAGCTAGGATGCAACCTATGAATCTTGCAAAACTAGGAGAACCAGAAAAGATTGTCCAAGTTGGAGCACAACTTACTCCTGAACAGTTTCAAGCGCTACGAAAATTGCTTACTAAATATGAGGATTGCTTTGTTTGGACTTATAAAGATCTCAAGGGGATTCCGGTATCAGTTATTGAGCATACCATACCCTTAATACCTGATGCAGTTCCCAAGGTCACAAAGTTCTATCATCGTAATCCTAATGTTATAGATTTGATAAATAAAGAGCTACAAAGATTGCTTGAAGCCAATTTCATTTATGAGATCGAGCATACTGAATGGGTTTCACCAATTGTCATTGTTCCTAAAAAGAATGAGAAATTGAGAATTTGTGTGAATCTCAAGGCCTTGAACAAAGAGACGCGGAAGGATCACTTTTTGTTACCTTTTACTGAAAGCATTTTGGACCACCTTGCTGGAGTGGAAGCTTTTGGATGGATTTAGTGGATACAACCAGGTCAAGATTGCACCTGCAAATCGTCACAAAACAGCTTTTGCAATAGAATGGGGGACTTATGCTTATAAAGTAATGCCTTTTGGACTCTGTAATGCACCTAGTTCATTCCAAAGAGTGATGTAGTTTGCTTTCAAAGATTATCTATAGAAATTCCTTGAAATATACTTGGATGACCTCGGAGCCCATAGCATGGATACAGACCATCTGGATTGGTTGGATAAAGTATTTGAACATTGCCTCAAGTACCAGATTTTCTTAAATCCAAAAAAGTGTCAGATATGGGTTTCTCATGGAGTTGTTCTCGGGCATGTGGTATCAAGACACGGTATAGCTACAGGTTATTCCAAAATCAAAGTTATTGTGGAATAACCACCGCCATCAACAATTCGTGGAGTTTATGTGCTTATGTCATGCAGATTATTATCGAATTTTTATTATTTTCTTTGCGGATCTTGCAAGACCTATATACAAACTAACCATTGTTCCTATTTGGACAGTTGAGGCATTAGAAGCCTTTGAAAAATTAAAAAAAGCATTAGCTTTGGCACCAATACTACGTTCTCCAGATTGGACGATTGAATTTCATGTTCACACTGATGCCTCTAAATATGCTATTGGATCAGTGTTGACACAACCAGATGAATACAAGAAAGACTATCCCATACGATTTGCAAGCCGACAACTTATAGATTCAGAGAAAAAACTTCAACAACAGAGCGTGAAGCATTAGCAATGATTTTCTCTGTAAAGAAATTTCGACATTATCTTATGGAAACGTACTTTGCATTTTATACGGATCACCAGGTGTTACTTTACTTGGTAAACAAAAGAGACAATTGATTTATAAGGCTCAACCTTATCAATTGATTGTGGGACAATTGTATCGTCATGGAATGCATGATATTCTTCAAAGATGTGTTTTACCGCATGAAATACTTGATTTAATCATGTTTTCACATGATGGAATGGGCGGAGGACATTTCTCTATAGATATTACTGTTCGCAAACTTTTGCAATCAGGGTGTTGGTGGCCTACACTTCATAAAGACACCAAAAATTATACTCAGTCATGTGATGTTTGCCAACGAGCATGACGTCCTACATGGCAAAATTATGAACCCTTACATCCGGTTTTATCGCAAGCACCATTTGAGAAACAAGGACTGTATTATGTTGGTCCTATTCATCTTGTGGCACGAGGATCTCAAGCCAAATATATCATCGTCGCAACTGACTATATGACCAAGTGGGTTGAAGCCAAAGCTGTTAAAGTTGCTGATGCGAAATCTACAGCTAAGTTTCTCTATGAAAATATCATTATAAGATTTGGACGTCCGATTGAGATTGTCAATGACTGTGGTACACACTTTGTTACTCAACAAAAAGCTGCAAACGGAGCCCACATTGCTAAAATTCCTCACAAAGCTCCTCAAAGTCATTCTCAGGAAGACTCACAAGTATTCGACAAGCTGACATGCAAATTAGTGTGACAACGTGACTGGAGAAATCTAAAAGACTAGAGAATCTATTTATGTAAAACTTTGATCTACAAATATTGATCATGGGCTTTAGGAGTCGTGTATTCCTTTACATGAAATTTTGGAGGGAGTTTTCTCCCACTTGTGGCGCGTGCTTTGTTTCTTGGCAACAACTTTGTTTCATGCGCATTGTTGATATACCTCAAAAAATGAGCCAGCCACACAGCTTAGACGGTGAGCAACATCGGAAACTAAGAAAAAGAGAAAAAATTCTGGTCATTTTATAATTCTCTTTTTAGCATTCTCTTACTAAGGCACGATTTCTTATACGACCCTTTTGCAATCGAAAACTCCTCTAATGTATGAAAATATCTAAATCCATGAAAAGTCAATAATAAGTGCATTCCATAAAAGGAATCACTCTATTACAAACATGACTTTTTCTTCAAATATTCTCAGCCCGAGTGACAGTAGTATCATTCCTCTGAAATCCATTTATGCAAAAGAGATATTCTAGATTTAAGAAATTGAAACACGATCACCTTAGAATTTATCTGAATTCCAAGTCTATTCACACAAGTAGTAATTTAAATGACATAACAGTCTTTCAGAAGAATAACTTCATGCTGGAAAGAATCATATAAACCAGTCTGATGTCTAATATTCAAGAAATTAATAAGAAGCAAGGGATTAATTAAAAAAGCAAGAAATAGATTTGAGGGTTCCCGATTTGGTAAATAGTGAGATACCCATTGGGATTTGGATTAAACCTCAAATTTTTTCAAAATACCCCACATTTAATCAATGGTTTTCTTTTTCCCATATCGCGACTAGGCACTAAAATACTCCACTGATAATCAGACCTTTATAGTCCTAGAATTAAAATTACTGCTGTCCCATATCACCAGCTCTTCTTTCTAGAAAACCCTTAACCACCTTATATGATATTCTAGAGATCCACAGATCCATCTAGATATTATCCTTTGTTCCCAAACCATTTATTTGGATGACTGACATGCCCTTCTTTTGGATATAACAAATCCATAACTAACTCTGAGATTTAAACAGAATAATTAACATGGTTCAACATTACATTCCGATCCTTCCAAGTTAGTGATAAGCTTCGAATCCTTACTGATTCAAGAGCATCAACTCTAGGGACAAGCTTCTATCATCTAACAGATCCAATGTAATCCATGTATCAGATTCCACTTCTAATATCACAATTGACATCCAAAATTGTGGACTACTCAATGGTTACAAAGATATCAGTTGTGAACTCAACTAAATGAATTCTATCCAGGAAATTAATATACGGTATTACCTTTGATGCCCACTCTTCCTCCCCCCTTAGGATTTTCAGCCCCCTGAAAATCTGTTTCAGCTAAGATGTAAAGACATTAGTAAATGTAAACAATGAATTACTGTAGGAAAAAAGTCTGAAACAATTTCATTTCTTTCTTATACCTGGGTTGAATTCCTGATATACAAAAATCATCCACTAGTATGAAAAAAAACAATACTAGTCTGATCTTTTGTATACAATTCACCATAAGTTTTAACCAGGAAATGAAATCATTTTTTTTACTTTTGATCAATTTTTATCAATTACAATTTTTCCCAATAAAATTGGACTGGTTTTCTTTTTTATTGACCGGTTTGGCATTACTCCGTCAATATTAACAAAAACTATCCAAACTCAGAATATGAAATTACATGAATGAAAATCCTACCAATAGGATTTCTATAACTCTTAAACTGTATCCGACAAGATTTCTCTGCCCGAATAAAGAGTTATGTTACCACTTATTCTGTCTAGTCATCTCATATTGTGTGACGGTGTTTAAATTCAATTTTGACGAGTATCTTGCACAAACTTGCACTTGACCAATTTCTAATTATTAGTATCTAGAAATATATCAGATTCAACTAAAAAGAAAAAAATTCAATTTTAACTTTCAACCTGGGAGTACCCTACTCCAAAAGTTTAAATATCACACAATAAAAATTGCCGGCAAATTCCATGTACATGAGTACAATGTTTTTTGCGGTTCTTTCTGTCAATTTTAAATTATCTATAACCGGGAAATAACTTAGCTTTAGTGAAAACACGGTGACTAACTCTGACGAATAAACTCAGTGTAGTCAATTCACTAATCTAAACACATTCCATAGATAATGAAAAAATGACCAAAATTTCAATTTTTCGAAAAAACTCAATTTTTGGCTCAATTTACGTAATTCGAAAATTCTAACGAAAATATTGTTAGTACAAAAGGCAATCGAAATCGAAAAATCAAAATACTGTTGTTAGCATCTGTGCTAACACAAAAAATAAAAATAAAAAAGAGAGAAATAAGACTATGGCATGTGTTTTGTAAGTCCACGTACGAGTGTCTATTTATAAACTTCCGCCATGGCATGCCAGTGTTTGTAAGCCCATGTGTAGAAGCTTAAAAAATAATAAAATAGCTTAAACTTAGATTTAGAACTTAGACTTAGGAAATTGAAGATTAGAAATATTGTATCTTAAGTTTTCCTTAGTTAAGAAACTTTGAAATTCTGAATCGTAAGTTAGAAGTTCTAGAAAGACTAGAAATAGATTAGTCCCATAAATTAGTGGATACTTATGGAAGACCCTTCTTGCCATAAAAGGAGAGGTATTTGCCTTGTAAATAACACTTTTGAGATTAAGCTATCAAGTTCTCTATTTTTGAGATTATCTCTCTATTTCATTTGTGTTCCCTTTGGGAAGGTGCAATAGCTTGAGGGAAGGTGCTCGAGCCTCCTCTCGCCTCCTTCTCATTGGTTTGTATTGTGGCATATATTTTGTTGATTGGTTATTAGTTAGCCGCAATCTTCCATTCTAGTTCTCTTTGGGTGCTAATCTAGGATTTAGTTTAATCACCTTGCTAGTTGGATAACCCTTAGTAAGGTTTTGAATTTTGTCATCTTAGTTAGTTCCATTTCTATTCCGAGCACTAGTTGGATAAGCCTTAGTGCTTTCGTCATTATTCCTTATTTCCGCATTTCTGTTTGAAGCTTGGTAGAAACTTAGAAAGTGGACGATCCTCTATACTACACCACATCGTGTGTAGATCTAGCCAAACATTCACAAACAAAATTTACTTCCAACATTGGCGCCGTTGCAACTTTTTAAGCATTTTTTTACCTAGCTTCGTTTCCTTTGGTTTTTTCGCTTCTGTGTTGTATGTTTGCTTATTTGCCTGTCTTCTATCTTCCAACCACAACACGAGTCTTCTCTCCAGGTCGTACATGAGCTGGGAGCAACTTATCAAGTCGGGGGGGAAGCAACAAAAGAGTCAACTTGGGCATTTTCTTTGAAAAGAAGTGACCCAAGTGACCTTTTTCCAAACCAAACAGGTATATCCAAAATCGTCAGTCTGTCTACAGCCCTAACAGACCCTGATCTTACATTTTATTACCTCCATGAATTCTAACCACGATCAGATTATGAGAAAATAGTCTAATATACTATCAAAATCTCTTATTTCTCACCCAAATTTTTGTCCTAGAATTCGCCGGCTTCATTGATGCTAGATCTAATCAAGATCAGTCCTCCAGCAACTCCGTGAATTCTATCTTAGAGATTTTGCCAGTTTTCCATCAGAAATTCATATTTTTTCCCATATTCCCTATCTGTCAGTAAAACCTCTGTATTAGAAATCGCATTCAGCCTACAAAATCATCCTCTGTGAGTACGAATTCTCTATCCCACGCGTGAATTCTAACAGTGCAATTCTTTTTTCAAAAATATAAAAAAATCAATATTTTGACAAACAACACTCCTAATTCGCGAGTCTTATAGTTCAATTTATCTGCCTCTCCATGATTTTTGAGCCTATCCACGAATTCTATTATGACCAGAAAAACCAACTTTTGTCCTACACTCCCCATTCTGCAAGAAAACTGTCTTTTTACTAAGTACAATACTGACCTGATCATCTGTACTCTCCCCTACACTCTTCATCATGTTTCGAGACTATGTTGAATTTTCTAATCCGGCTCCTCCATGACTAGCACGTAGAATTCCACGTATTGATGCACCAAAGTACGATGGAGAATTTCACCCGTCCGATTTATCTAAGACTTTGATAATGCATGCCGTTTTTTAGAGATACCTCTGAAACTGAAAACCTTCACCTATCATGGTACTCTATGGAACAGCCAAGGAGTGGTATCTAAATCTCGAAGCTCTTGATCTTGCTTTGTTAGGGCCTATTTTGACGGGGGGTTGGTGCAGCCAAAACGTCCTAAAATGGTCAAGGGGCCCCACCTCTAATGGTGGTTCGGCCCTACGTGAGCAATAGAGGATTTGCCACTTCAAACACTGATGGCCTTCTCTATTGCCCCGTACTCTCCAACCGATGAGAGTTTTCCAGGTTCTTAGAGATACGGTTGCAAGGAGAGGGTACTGTCACTTTTGGTGCAATGATTCACTACTTTCTAGGGCTACGGTTCCGTAAAACTTCTGATCACTATTTCGCGTTAGGATCTTGCTAATGTCTCTTTCCCCATTGAATTTGGCTTACAGTTAGTAAAAATCTTACATGGGCTTGAAACCGATTTATTGCCTATGATGTGCTCGTGGGGTGCAAGTTATACGCACCGCTTTGTTTGATAAGCGGTGGTATTTTCGCCAATCGTCGGGTCTAGGTATTTCTCTAGACAGTACCGATGGCGGGTGTGACTAGTGTGACGCTTAACCTAGGCGGTGTATTTCAACCGCGGATGGTGGATGGCCCGCTCTGGTGTTTCATAGAGGTCGGGTCCAATTGATATGCTTCATAATTGACAAAACGTAAGAACCACTTCAAAAACTTGACGATTCCATATAGCCGTTTAATTCCCAAGTCTGATCTAGCAAACCAAAAAATAACCAACCTATGATTCTTTTTGTAAACACATTTATTTCAGTACGATTGCTGGCTATAATTTTCGGTAAATACATCGAGGAACGAAGAACAATCCGTACAATAGTTACTAAACATTGCAATAATTCTAATCCGAACTCTAGTGATTCACTACCAAACTTCAAATAGTTTACTTGGTTTAAGAAATGCAACTATAGCCTACGAACTTTGATAACTTTGTAATCAAACTCTCATCAAAGAATTAGAATGTTAATGGCGATTCCAAAACCTCACACCAAACGTTAATGCAAATGCGTTGAGTCCTAGTCTACTTCTTCACATGTCAGATGGTTCCCTAACTTACCATAAAGACGTTCCGTTTAGTAAAGGTTCTTTACAACATTCACGTAGTACTACTAATGGAAGAAAAAAAACATTACCCTTTTTCGTTTGAGAAAAATACCATTTCATCTCTTGACGAGGATAATGAATCATTCAATAGGCGAATACGGAATTTGCAAAACAATAACCAGAATCCATTCACCTATTGACATACATCATTCACAATCTATCCAATGGACACATAATTGGATAAACCACATTACCTCAGGTATGAGAGAAAAATCGAAAATCGTAGAGGCACTAGACATGAATTCTGCTTTTGGTCTGAGGTAGCTTGCCTTCGTTCTTCAGAGAGCCGTTTGCCTTGCCGTTTGCATTACCTTCCAAAATCTGGCTTGTCACCAAGGTAGAAACCTTTCAGGATTCGCAGATAGTAGGAGGGATCAGATTTCCACCATAGCCAGCGCTTCGGAATATGGGCACAGGGAGAGATATGACACAGTGGGCAGTGAAGGTAGAGTGCCAACAACTTGCAATTCTCTGAGTTTTGGTCACAGACAGACTTTTGAGATGAATTCTGACTGTAAACAGCCCTCCATAGATCACAATCAATTGGAACTAGCCGGAGTATGTCTGATACTAATCGGAACAATGAGGTACAAGGGTTGCAGATAGGCAGAAGGGTCACAGACAGGCAGAAGGCGGCCTCTAGCGAGCACACAGAGAGCAGAGGTGGCGGGCAGATCGCAAGGCCAGCAAGTGAGGCAGCAAGGAGCTGCAGGCAGATCGCAGGTGAGGCAGCGTGGGCTTGTAGAAGCAGCGAACAGAGGCAAGATAGCACACAGACAGGTAGCGAGCAGACAGGCAGAGGCAGGAGGCCGCACTCAGATCAATTGTAGGCCGCAAACCGCTAGAAATTCATCCTTGATCACCGATGATTGGCAGGGTGCAATGAACAATGACCAATTGCGATTGTCTAGAAATCAGAACTGTAGCACTACTGTCAGCGATTGAATGCACTTCAAGTAATCAACAAGAAAACTTCAAAAGTGTGCATGATGCAACCAACCATAGCATGGGTGTAGAGCCTCAGAAATTAGCGATGGATATTCTCATAGAAGTGCCAGTTATTTGAACTGAAAGTACTCTACAGATTGGTTGGGATCAATGAATGGTTTAGCCACAGAAATGGGCTTGAAGAATGCCAAAAAGTATGTGCTTGAAGCCTACTACGGAGATGGCTTGATTCTCTGCCACATAATTGGGTTGATCGTTGGCAGTAGCAGCGCGATTGATATCCCAACCGAATTCGGTGTAGTCTTCCTCAAAAATGCAATTGAGTTCTGCCACGTAGATGACTTTGATGAAAACTCTTTGAAAATTTAGTTATCGTTGGCTATTAGCTCACAGCATAGAGGCACACTCCTTTAGCATTGGCCAAGCGAGCCTACTCAAGAGGGCAGATATTCCATTGAGGCCCCTTCAACATCAGAACGCATAAGGCTCTCTCATGAACTTACTCCTTGATGCTCTCTTAGCAACAAAATGGCCTCAACAATGAAAAAGTACTTCAACAAATGAGTCCCTATCAATTGAAAAACCCTCAAGTCTTGAAATCTCTCAAGATGAAGTAGATGGAAAAACACAAGAGCATAAGTCCATAAGCACTTGATTGAAGAAAGTTCTCACCTCAAGATCCAAAGCTATTTCTTGTATAGAATAGAAGATAACAAGCACTCCTAAGAAAGGATCTCACATGATGAAAATTAATAAGCATAAGATCAAATAGGCCTCCAAGGCATGAGATTTCATGACTCACTCACAAGAATCAATTCCTCAACAATACAAAGAAATTACAAACTCTAAGACCATACTCAACCCACTATTGCGAGAAACCTTCTATCTCTCAATAAGATTAGATGAAACTCTCAATGAACATGGCATCACATCATCAAAACTATCACATCAAACTCAATCACTCCAACTATCACCATCAACTCACTATCACATTATTAGCCAACTATATATACTCCACTCTCAAATTATCAACTCACAAAAGCACTAACTTTTTAAATACAAGGAGTTGGCTCCTTCTTATAGGAAATTCCAATGCATCCCCTTCACAATGCCATCTTGCCATTCTTCATGCCCTTCAAGCCTTCTTTGCCATTTGTCCCCAACCCATTTGATAGTACACCTAGTGGCCTCCATAAGAGAGTGGGGGAGTGGTGCATTCAAGGCTCTCTTCCAAAACTAGCCAAGATGCCATTTTTGTCAAAGGCTAGGGAGGTCATTCAAGTTTCCCCTTTTGTACACCCTACAAGCCCAAAATGTCAATGGCTAGTGGGTGTACCTCCCAAATTTTTTAGCCTCCAAGGTGGTTTGGCATTATATATTCAAATTTTGGGTGAGGCCCTTTTTCAACCCCTATTTTTAGTAGGCACCTTCGTTTTTCTTTGGGCACCTGTGTTTTTGGCCTTTCTTCGATTTTTCAAGGGTCGTGCGCCTACTGCTCATTTGTTTGGATTTTTGGCCTGTTGGGTAACCACTTGGCCCGCACATTTCGTTAATTGCCCAAACTTTGCCTTTAGGGTTTCTATGACTCCTTGACACTGAATCCATATTTCTCGGTCCTATTTTTACCCAAAACTTTTCTTTCTCGGTTTTTTCTTCTTTGGTTGACTTTTTCGGCATTCATGACTAGGGCTCCCAAGACACCACGGTTTCCCTGAAAATACATTGAGTGATCATGTATTAGTAAAAATGGACTCAGTACATGGTGAGATTTTAGCACGGTCATACCGGCTATTTATTTACAACTGGCCATTTTTTTGAAAAGCCGTAAAATATTTACCGGCCATTTCTAAGGCCGCAAAATTTGCTCTAGCCTCATTTAGGACGGGCTGGGACCCAATTCTAGGTGGATCGGCACTTTTGGCTCGGTCTTACAAAACTTGACCACAAAATATTTTTGACGGAACCAGGTTTTACATGCCGATTTTTTTCAATTTTGTGAATTTAAACTTCAATATTAGCCCGATTTTCCGTGCAGAAATATCCGCTAACATGCTTCTTGGACCACCCTCAAGGATGCTCTTGTCAAGTGTTTCAAACCATCTAAACTGACTCAAAGCCCATTTATCCAAATTACCCACATCAAGATGCGTCGTGAAGAGTCTGTTCAAAACCACATTGAGCATTTTAAACGTCTCAAAGTATAATGTATTGATGAAAATATCACCAAACATATGGCCATAAAACTGTTCTTGGTTGGATTGCCAAAAAACATCCGCCGTGAACTCAAACCAGTTGACCTTTATGATCAACTTAAAGATGTGATGACTGATGCTTCCCGTGAGAAAGACGAAGGTTCTGACAATGACTTTGACCATATTCGTGAAAAGAAATCTAAGAATCTAGATCGTCCTAATCACCTGAAGTTTGACAATATTGCCCAATCTTCTGAACTTCTACATCAAATGAAAGCCTGGCAAAAAGCTCAACAATCTCATATGGATAAGCTCACTGCCGATTTCCAAACCGCCATGAAACAGATTGTTGAAAAATCCTTTCCAGCAAGAGAAAATGTCTGGTGTCCAATCTTCTCACAACATCACACTGCTAATGAATGCCTTCAACTGTGAAACCATTGTCCAGCAGCAACCAGACCCAACATCTATCGAACATACCGCCCCTACCCTCCACAACAACCTGTGCCACGACAGGGGTCTACCAACCATGACCAACTGCACCAAATCAATACCAATCACCACGTCAATAGTTTGTCGTTAATCAACCTGCCCCACAACACACTGTCCATTATCTTGATCTGAATACCATCGATCCAGCAACCTACTATGTGGAAGACAATACTCAACTGCAATACTCTACTGAAACGGTTGATTATTATACCTATGATTCTAATGTTCAAACAGTGGATCCCAATGCCCAAGCTTACAATCCAAACCAAGTTGTCTTTGCTGCACATCAACTACCCGCAATATGAGGATGTTTTATCTATGCAGGTAAGCATCCTAGTATTCGCTGCCCAGATAAACTCTATTTTCCTCCAGCTTGTGAAAACTGTGGTATTGAACATCACGTGAAGGACTGCCCATCCTGATCCAAACCTGCTGCTCCTGTCTGTTCAGTGCAAGTAGAAACTTTGCCAATTGAAACTCATCCTGCTTGGGTCTTGACTCGGGCACAAACCCAACACCAAGCTCCTACACTTGCACCCAACAAAACTCAGCAGCAAGTTGTCCCTCCAAGTGAAGATTCCACCCTGATAGTTTACCCTCACCCATCTAAAGAAATTTGACTGCATCATCAGTATCGCCAACAAATCCACAATGCCGACCAACAACCTTCCACTTCCCATAAAGTACCTCACAAGCCTTTTGAAAGCAAAACCCTTGAAGGTACAGAAGTCTGGGGAGATTTACTACAAGCCAATATCACTCTTCCTTTCCATGTTCTCTTGAAGCATGCTGGCAAATGGAAACACCAGATCCAATCCAATAACCCCACTAGCCTTGATGAGTTGCCTGAAATGCGCTTACATCTAACCAATCCACTCAGCGAACGAGGCAACATCAAAATTCCAGCTACCCATCACCAATCACGTGAAGTTTTAGCGATACTCGATGGTGGCTCTGGTGTCAATATCATTTCACGTCCCTCATGCTAGAATGCAATCTGAGAGACAAGCTGGCCAAACCCACTTGTCAGCTTCGGATGGCTGACCAAAGTGTGGTCTGACCTACCGGTTTTCTTCCACAAGTGCTAATTAAACTAGGAGGTCTCAAGTTTTATGTCGATCTAGTACTACTTGATATTTCCAATAATGCCTATTCATATGAATTTCTACTTGGTCATCCGTGGCTCACCAATGCAAGAGTCATTCATGACTGGAGCAAAGGCCGAGTCACTTTTGGAAATCATGACAGTTCTGTCACCATTGATTCAATGGGCAAACTCAAACCTGCATGCATCCATGATGAAGGTTCCTCGACCACCAACTCATTGTTTGAACCATACCAGTCCAGCCACAAAAAAGGTCATTATGTTAAATCTACTGATATCATAAACTGGAGTCACAGTCTAGCTACCATTGATTGTGTGAATGCCGATTACTATGCTCAGCATCAGGATAATTGTACCTTTCCACTCCCGATCGATCACGACCAATTACCTGATCTTGATACACCTATCATCAATATCAATTTTATTGATATCCTCCCACGCAATGATGAGTTACTAAATTCTGCATGGCTACCTACTAATGAATCATAAGATTTATTTGTCGATGACGAGAATTACGAATTCATAATTGCCCAGAAGATTTGGACATTTCTGATATTTAGATCCTCAATTACATGAGGCACTTCCACTTAGGGCCTATCCGCAACATGCTTCCAAGGTGAAATCAGTTGCCAAGGTAATAGTTGAAAAGTCTGATACAAAATTCTACCGTGCCAAATGCCCACACTATCCATGGAATCTCTACGAGAAAGAGACCATTCTTCAAATTGATGATGAGATCCTCCATGACGTACCACCCGCTCCTCATCCACACACCTCCCCACAGCCAAAGCCTCAACCACGTGGCCATGCTATGAAAGAGAAGATGAAAAAATCGCTTCAAATTCAATCGCCTGACGACTTCTGAGATTGTCTCTGTTCCTACACCAACCCCCGAACGTCCCCAATCACCATGAAAGGCAAGGCCCCCCTCGAATCTCCAGCCCATGATGTCCCTGAATATTTTAAGGACTATACGATCGATGATGTCACAATCCAATTATCCCAAGCTCAACATGAGCCAAATGGTAATTTCGCCCTACAAAGGCCCTGCGTGAACCATCACCCTTTCTTTGAGTGAGCCAAATGAAACAACGAATATATTGTCCACGTCGGAGCTCATCTCAATCGTGAACAACACAGACGGCTTGAAAAGCTCCTGCAAAAATATTGACATGTCTTTGCGTGGACCTATAAAGACATGAAAGGCATCTCACTCCAAGTAGTTGTGCATTGTATCCCGCTTAAACCGGATGCGAGGCCAACTGCTAGTAGTCCATACAAATGCAATCCAATCTATAAGGTCAAGATCAAAGAAGAATTACAACGCCTCTTAGATGCGGGATTTATCTATGAAATTGAGCATACTGAGTGGGTCTCCCCAATTGTCATCGTTCTCAAGAAAAATGGAAAACTTCGCATCTGTGTCGACTTTAAGAAACTTAACGCCGTCACCGAACGTAATCATTTTTCATTATCTTTCAGAGAATCCATCTTAGAAAATTTAGCAGGAGATGAGGCTTATTCCGTCTTAGATGGCTTTAGTGAATTAGGTGCACATTCAGAAGAAACACGCCATCTGTTTGTGCTCAAATTTTTTTTTATCCAATGTCAACGCTTCAGCATCTCCCTTAATCTTGAAAAATGCTAGATCTGGGTAACACATGGTATTGATGAGAAGAGGTAGTAAAATCTTTTGCGAACACGAAAATGTCGCGAAAGCGAAACAACCATGACTCCATGCATTTCGGATGGAGTTCAGATGTGGTTGCTGGACACTGCCAGCTGAATCACTCCTACAATCCTCCAGAATGTAGTCAGTCACTGCTGATCTACGTTTATAAATCAATATAGCATTCAACAAATTCAACCAATGTGCGGAATTAAATGAATGGGAGAATTAGACACACAAATAATAGCAGACACATTTGCATTCAAGATCATACATCATAAATTGACATGTGCGCAATGGCTACAAGATCATCTATTGATTTTTCTTTGATTCTTCAAGCACTACATGCAGATCCACGCACTACATTGACGTGAGAGAAATACAGTTCTCTCACGAGTGAATGTCTCGCTTACTAGCGGACTTGTGGATCACTATGGATCCTAATCACAGAACACGTCTCGCACGTAGGCGGACTTCTTGGCTGTATTTTGTCTTGATTGCTTACTAGCATCAGACTAATTCATGTGTATATTCTATAATCTGTCTATCAAGTATCATCCAGTAAGTATATAGTCGTTCTGTGTAATCGTTCAGATTAGAGTGATTAAGCATCTACAACTAATCAGAAAATTACAAGAGTGGCGGTACGTCATCCCATCAGGTCAGATATCTGTACTTTTGGATACTTGCATGATCTTTTTTGTACTCTTTGGAGCATGAGGCTAGAAACGGTTTCGTGACATTTTTTCTGTCACGTCGTTGGTTTCGTTTCCATCAACAATGAACAAATTACTTGAAAAATCTAAGGCAAGAGCACAATGGCATACATCAGACTGAAAAAACTAACTCCTTACTATGAGAAATGGATATCATAAATTATTCTAAGTGCTCACTATGGAGAAAACAGCCTGCTCTCGGGTAGAGAGAGAAAATCAGCACATAAAACTCGGGTAGAGAGAGAATGAGCCCAAAACACCAAAATCTCAATATTCACAATATGGCAAAACATGCCAAAGTTTCCCTACATAAAAAAGGCTCGAATTCCTACAGTGGAGTTGCATGGAAAGTCCACTTTACTTAGTTAACTCAACTACTAAGGATCCACATGTAAAACTACATGCATGGATATTACATGTACTACATGTCAACTCTCAAAATTATCTAGACATGTGTAGATCATGAAAACTACTTTGCATGTTGCATGCACTAATTGCATGTTGCTTGCATGCACTCTGAATGACTTTGCATGTAATCTAAACTTTTGCATGACATCAAGATTGAACCTACCTAACTCAAACTCGACCTATTCTAGAAGGTTATGTGCTCAATTCACATACCTTTATGTACAATAAAATATACGATGGAAATAAGATAGGCATTGCCCCCAAACTCGAGATAAGAAGATATAATTTTACTAATCTTCACAGAAAGTCGGCTTCTCCTCATCAAGTTGATATGAAGAAAGTTCAACCTTTGATCTTATAACAAATGCCAAAAGTGCCCAACAAATATTGCATGTTACCATGCCGCCGAACTACACCAAGGAACGTTGAAAATGACCAAAAAGGAGTTCCAGAATCCCCCAAGAAGCATAAAATGATTCAATGTTGGCATTCTTTTGAAAATAATGTCCCCATCATCAATCGCCTATAACAAATACCATGGCATCCAAGTGGATTCTTTCTTGATCTTCTATTAATAAAAGATTTATAGCAATGTTTTTAAATGAAAAAGTTTGAGTTTGAAAAGTCACCTCATTTTTTTTTGTTGGCATATTACGAGTCCAAAAGTTCATGAAGAAATTCATGAATGCTTATTATGTTGCATGAAAAGGCCATAGACAAATTTTAGAATACCATTATGGTCCATAACCAATGAGATAGTGTGGCCCTTGAAAATATTTCCCCCCAAAAGAGGTGTCCCTTGCCATCCCTTATGATTGTGAAACATGTTTTTAGGGACTTTTCAACTCAGTTCAAAGTACGTTCATTATGGCTTGGCCTAGTGGCCTCATCATAATCTTGGCCTAGTGGCCTAGTGGCCTCATCATAAGCTCACGATGATTCAAAAAGATTTCCCTACAATACATTAGATGGGTAATCTCGAACTTCACATGCATAGGCATGTGAACCTCTCTTCACACATCTTATACAAAATATGAGATGTCTGAAGAAAGTTCTCATAGTTAGATGAGTAGAACCTATATCTTGTACACCTTACATACATGCTTAAGTGGTGTGCACCATTGCTGGAAGACCATGCATTTGTCTCAATTCTTTTGATACTTCAACTATGTCTATTTTGTGTTGAAATTAGCCATTGGTTTTTTACAAGCACTATAATAACTGTAATCATTGTGTAAGAGAAGACAATTTTCTTTTGTTATTACAACCAATCAATGCAAAGATAACTACAAGCTAGAATTGGTAACTTTACTCATACTAAATCATAACCATCGCATGACTAGAATCATAACATTTACGCTTAATTTGAATTTTAACCACATCACATGTCGTACTTTTCATCTACTCACAATCTAGACATCTTTGTGGTAACATCAAATCTCTTTAACCATCCTTATTGATTTTTGAAGTCTTACAAAATTACATATCAAAGACAATGTGGCAACCAATAATCCACTTCCTTTAAAATGGGTCCCACACAATTTAGGTGCCTTGTTATCAACTGGAAGGAACTCCCAAAGGTTGGCCTTTGATTCTACTTTTCTCTATACACATATGACTTCTATAAGCATTCTAGCTTTGCCACGATAATTGTAAGTTATTGTCATGGTTTGTTGAAAGCTGAGTTGCTACTCTTAGGTGACTTGAGCATCAAAATAGTTTTTCTACTTTTTTTCTTACGTGGAATACATTTTATTTTATAATTTGAAATTGTCAACTATTTGAATGTACTTTTAGCCCACACGACAAAGCTTATTGTAATATTTCACATCACTTTGTCTTCTATTCTTTCATTTTTGTTGCCTAAATGTTGGGCTCCACTTGTATAGGTCCTGCAACACTTTTCAATCCATTTTTAGATATTGGTCTGCTCATTTGAAGTTGTCCCTTTTGTAGTATTAGCTCACCTTTTTCTATGCTTCAATTTTTGTTGCTTCAATGTTGGGCTCTACATGTATAGGTCCTGCAACATTTTCAATCTATTTTTGAATATTAAACTGCTCAGTTGAAGGTGCCTACTTTGTAGTATTAGACCCACCTTTTTCTATATTGGGCTCCTCATTTGAAGGTGCCTCTTTTGTAGTATTAGGCTTGCTCTCTTTTGAAGCTATTGTATGAGGATCACCTTATTTCGTTATCATGATATAATAATGTCCCCTTGCTAGTACAAGCCATAACTATAGGGAATTTTGAATGTGTTGAATAATACTGTATATCAAGTGGGTGGGGTGGAGGTTTTTCACACTTAGCCCTTGAAAGAAACATATCTACCAAGTTTCTCCTAAATTTGTACACCTTAATTGTTGAAAATTCATAAAACTGAAAATTGAAAACAATAAAAATATATGTTAGTAGGATAATACAACCATTAAAGGTTTGACGATCACACTGACTAGAAACCAATAGCTCCCCTTCTCAAGGTCAAGAACTTCTTGGAATTTATACGACTCAAATAGTAGCTCAGTACTTTACAATGTACACCAAATATAGCTAATTGAACCACACAAGGGGTCGACATTGCAAACAAGACATCATATACTTGAACTAAGATAAATAAGATTTAACATTAGACATGGAACTTTGATTAAAAAAAAAGTTAAAACACGTGTATCTACATTAAATTGGACTATATATTTCTTTGTCCACCAATGTAGCAATTGTTGGAAGCAATTTCATGATTGCTTCCACCAATGTCATCAAAAAAAAAAATTCTCTCGAAGAATGTTAACCATGGATTAGAGACTTTTTACAAAAGTACATGTAGTAAAGGAAAAAGAAAATCAAAGAAGCACAAGTTTATCAACTTCCTTAAAAAGGAGAAGGGGGGAGATGATAAAGTCACCATTCCCAAATTCCCTACTATTCCTTTCTAACCAAATATTCCATAGGGTGATAATCCTATTGCATTGCCAGTAAACATTGGTCTTCAAATTGTTAAAAATAATATCGTCAAAATTTTGATGTGTGAGTAATATAATTTAACTTGACACACTTTTTGCTACACCTTCAACTTTCCCTCATTTGATTTCATAATTCAATGTCAATGGCTTTTGCAATACAAAGCCATTGACAAAGATATGCTTAACTGATATTGATTCAATCAACATTGAATAGAGTCCACTTGAAAAGATAAGGAATAAAAAAGCATCAAATAGAAAGACCACAAGTCTCGAAGAGGACACTCGTTGTCATTTGAAATTGTTGGTAGCCTCACACAAAAATGGATTGATCACACATACATATGTGTTACTTATTCAAAGCTTAATCTGTCAATTTAAACCATGATCATGGTAATCAAGTCATATCAAGCTACAATAGTGTGCTAAGGCTACACTATAGCTAACCCACCTGAAAGCACAGTAGTAACTAGGACAAAATAAAATTGGAGGTAATTTCTAAACAACGTCAACTTAGCCTTGAAGCCAAAGATGAGCTTAACATTTATCCTTTATGAATCTAACTAGTTATATGCATTGTGAAAAGAAACTAACATGTTTTCTAAGCTCACACTATCCAAATGCAAGATTCTATCCAAGTTAAGAAGCTTATCAAGGAGCAGAAATTTTTGTTGATAATTTTGAAGCTCTCACAAAATGTAGTGAGGCTAACGTACAAAATTTTGGCTAGGCCCAAATCTTATGTAAATGAATGCTCTAATTTTGTTCTTGTTGACCTTTCTAGGTAGTCATGAAATTGTAGATTACTTTACCATTATACCACTTTGTCAAGTGTTATATTTGTGATCGTTTTGATATAAAAAATTGAAACAACATTTTATTTTGTCCAAGTTATATATAATTTGTAAAATCGGTTGAGACTGAGTATTGAATATTTTAATACCAGTCAGCTTATGGTATTGAGGAATTTTTTTGAAATGGATCACACTTTTTGAATTTTTTTGGCTACCAACAAAGCCTGAATATAAGTATGTTAGTATTAAATTGGTGGTTGGTTGAAACCAACCTGGTATTGCAAGGGTGATACTAGTCGAGTATCAACCTTGGTATAAGTGTACCATTTTTTTTCATGTCACATGTTTTTTAAAGGACAATACGCATTTAATAAAATTCGTGACTTTTTTTTCAAATGTAATATGCATATGTTTTGAAAGGCCACTACTTTGTTGGTGCCCACCAATGTATTTGGGGCACCATGAATAGAATTTACTACATATGCAAATTTTGAGCACCAAGAAAGTATAGATATTATATTGATACCATGACAAAATAGATCTTCTTGTCCCTAGTCCAGGGATTGATATGAGCATTGATTAGACTAAAGCCAGTGCTAGTTAGGTATCGACCCTACTATCAAAGAATCATATACCAGTAGGTTACTTGATACTCAGATTTATACCCATGTTGATACCAGTAGGACCCCCCAACACTTGGTGGGACATGAGAAAGTAAGATCTGCTCTTGCTTTAATATGATAACCAATAAATAATAAGTTGTTAAGGACTTTTTCTATCGCCATGAGATTTAGGGGTTTGACTTTGATTTGCCACACAAATGAGGACATACAAGAGTAAAATAGCACTTCAGATTGCTAGGAGGTAAGTGCACTGGCCCTTTGTCTTGCCGCCCATTTTTTAAATTTTGGCAAGTGAGTTGACACAAGCCATGGACCATCCCCCTTTCAAACTTGGCTGGTGAATCCCAATTGAAGGGCCACAATTTGATTGGCCAGTTTGAATCCCTTCGATAGGATTGGTCCATTTTTGTTAAGTTGGCCTGGCAACTCAATATGTCACGCTATGTCCCGAGGCCCAAAAAATGGGCTTGAATTGCCCCTATGTGGTGTGGGAAATATGCAAAATATAGTTTGATTAAGGGCAAATTTATGTACATAATGTCATTCCACATGTGTGAAGCATGTTCCCACGTGTGAATCATAGGCCTAAAGTATTTGTACATAATCCTAAGAGCCATTAAGGCAAATAGTCAAGTTTTGTAGCCAAAAAGCAAAATTTCTAATTTCTAGAGGTACAATTTGATTGGATGGCCAGAGATTTGTATGAGACTTTAGGAGGAGCCAAAGGACAAGTGAATGTACTGTCCCACACTTGTGAAACAGGTTAGGTCGGTCCAAGCCTCTAGATTTTTGTATATCCTCTTTTGTGGAGCTCATTTGTAAAGAACAATTTTGAAAAGATCTCGAGGATTTTGCATCAAGCTAGTGTATCTCTCTATTTGCATGTTTTTTGGTGGATCCAATGCTTTGATTAATGTTATAACTTTGCTCTCTAGTAGAGCTTTGTCCATACAACAGGTTGTGGTTCACACGTGAAGCCTTTTTGATGATTTACAATTTGCTTTAGATTGCTCTTGCTTACATATCAAGATAGGATCAATTCTAACTTGCATTTGGTGATATAATTGTTGATAGTAATGCAACCAATCACTCTTGTGGATTGAATGAATCCATTTATGATTCTAGTTGTACTTTCTTTCACAAGTGACATGGGTCCCATGCCACATCATCCGCGGACCACATGGTGACAACTCAAGCTAAGTCTAAAAGGAAATGGGAGGATTTCATTTTAAATTTGGGACTAGTTAGGCAATGTAGTCTAAAACCATTGTTATACTCTTCATTTATTTGGTTGTTTAGATCCTTCTCATTAAAATTTGTTGGTTGTTTTCAAGGAGGTCTCTCTTGATCTTTGTTAGTCACGTTGTTAGAATTTGAAACTTTGATATATTATGTTTATGGGATTAAGCATTGTCATTTAAAATCTTGAGACTTTTGGTAAAAACTAGTTACTTTTGCCTAGATAAAGGCATTCAATTCTAGTATGAGGTTCTTCTCTGAGAGTTGATAACTGAAATTCTACCTAATGACAATGTGTGTCTACTCAGTTCTTACACAAATCAACGATCTAGGTTGAGTTTGAAGACCACCATTACCTAGGGCATAATTATGGGAAGTCAATTTTTTTTCTATTTAGCCCTCAAATAAAGAAACTCATGAATAGAATTTCGAAAATACTTAATCCTCATGGATGGAATCTTGAAATTACAAAGGCTTCATGGATATAGTAAAAATATGTAGCCCTAATAAATGTTTATTTTATATTTAACTCTTATATGAAATATATGTTTCAATGTAAAAGTAAGAGGTTCTTTTTTGAAATGTGATAATAGACTACCTACCGAATCATAAGATACCTTCCCAAGTCTTTCATATGACACGTACGTTTCAAAGCCCTTTCAATAAAAGAAGTGTGAGAAAATTCTAACTTCAAAACATGATTTTATTCACTTTTTCAAATATTATGCTAAGAACATTAGGGAAGCTTCAAATGTGCCCTTCAATGAACATTTCCTTGAATTTTGTTACCGTAGCTGGACAAGAGGACTTGCCCATATTTATGTCCTTTCAAAGAACCTCCGAACACTCATAATCTAATTCATAACACAATATGTTGCGGGTTGGAATTTGAAAAGTTTATTTTATATCTAACTTTCATACAAAATGCATATTTCAAGGCTACCCTTGATTGTAAAACTGAGTTCCTCATTGAGAGTCGATAATAGACTAGCTATCAAATCTTAAGATACGACTTGGAATTTGACAGATTTTTTTAAATTTTTAACTTTCATATGACATGTATGTTTCAAAGTCACGTTTAATTAAATAAAAACGTAATTCTTTTAGCTCTCTATACTTGATTTTATGCACTTTTTAAATTTCCGCCCAAAACATGAGAGGGTAGCTTTTAAATGTGCCTTTTAAAAAACACTTTGTTGCCCCTTTTTTTTTTTTTTAAAGTCAAAATAAGCCAAGGCATGGGTAGTACCTACCTTACAATAAGATACCCTCCCAAACAAAACGCCTAGCATCTTCATGGCACGGGACGGTTTAATGCGCACCGTGGCTGAATATTACCATTAACGTTCAGATTCTGACACGTCTTTTATGACACCGTTAAAAAATTGAAATCAAAAAATCATGCCACGTGCTACAGCACAAGTGGCTGCGCGTCAAATATCGGTGGCGGAAGGCCGACGAGCTTAAAATTCTCCTCTCGGCGCGTCGTTTCTGGATTTTCCTTATACCTGCTCCCTCTCAACCCTAGCCCTAACTGCCAAAACCTAGCCCCCGAACCAGCCCCAGACCTATTTCCCAGTTGCTTTGCGGCCCTAGCCCTAACCCAGGTCCAACTGTCCCCTCAAAGTTGCCGTTTGGAACTTCAAAACCTATCAGTTTGCCTTCAGGCCCTAGCCCTAATAGATTCCTAACAAGCCCCTCATAGTTCGAGAATAAAGTTTTTATTTATCAGTTGCTTTATAGATAAACCTGTTCTCATATAATTCTAGCTTATGGGGCTAATCATATTGCAGCTAGGTGGCCTATTTAGACATAGCCACGTGGAATGTGTCCACATGGACCAATCAAAATGCGCCAAACTCATTTTCTGCATCGCTTGTGATATATTCTCTCGAACAGTGTTTTCTCTGTTTCTCTCTCTCTCTCTCTCTCTCTCTCGCACAGGCTACAGCACGCTTGCGAGCTTTTCTTTTGTCGTCTCTTTGGTTGGGCAGGCGACTGAGACGGCAGGCGCTCGCTCTACCACCTCTGCGCTCAATTGCAGCAGCACAATCTGCAAAATACCTTTGCATTTCCAGCTTCTGCAACACAGGATCAACCCTTTTGGTTGTCAGGGTTTTTGTTTTTGGCTTGGCATCACAGAACCTGGGCTGCGCAGAGCCTTGTGCTCAGCTTCAGCCTTTAAGCTGCTGAGGAAAACAACCCAACAGCCAGTTTTCTCAGAAAGCCTTGCATTTGTTTGAGATGAGCAGATTGCATTGAACAAGGGTTTGATCATTGAAGTGATCTTCTTACCTTATGGCAGAGCATTATGGTGGGCATCCAGGCAGTCCGGATAGTAGTTTCCACTCGGATAATGAGTCTGGAGGGCACCAGAGTGGAAGCCATGATCATTCTTTTCGAGAGCAGGATCGCTTGCTTCCCATAGCTAATGTGGGCAGGATCATGAAGAAAGCCCTTCCTGCCAATGCAAAGATTTCCAAGGATGCAAAGGAAACAGTGCAAGAATGTGTTTCGGAGTTTATAAGTTTCATCACCGGCGAAGCGTCGGATAAATGCCAGAGGGAAAAGCGGAAGACTATTAACGGCGACGACCTAATGTGGGCTATGAGCACATTAGGGTTTGAGGACTACGTTGAGCCGCTGAAGGTATATCTTCAGAAGTACAGAGAGATGGAGGGGGAAAGGACGACCACGGGGAAGCAGGGTGAGAAGGAAAATGGAAATTTGACTGCAAGTATGCCTGCGCCCATGCAGATGATGCAGCAAGTGAATTCCTACGGGCAGGCACCGCCAAATTTGGTTTATGGACAGCAGATGATGGCGCCCTACCAGCTGGGGAGTGGCAGCAGTAGCATGGGCGGTACTGGAGGTGGTTCAGTTGGGCATCATCGCTAGACCCCTCTTGTTTGGTTGATTCTCTGCAACCCAATGATTTTTCGGTTATGAAAAGACGTTGCTATCTATTTTGGACCATTCTAGCTAAAGGTGGTCTTGTATGGAGAAAGAAAGCAGTTCACAGCTTTGTTAACCTTAGAGGTGGGGGAATTCTAGAGGCTGGATGTGTTGTTGTGGATGCGGAAACTAATCAGTGTTTGTGTTGCTGCTCTGCAGTTGCAGCTTTTCTCTGGTTTTGGTCCTGGCCCCGGTTCACATTCAAGTAAAAGACCTTTCTTATTTCCAGACCATTTATCAGTTTTTGTACATTCTGTTGATTAGGAACTTTGCAGTGCTTAGAGCAGAAGCTCTTTTCTTTAAGAATTGAGCTGTTTTTGAAAACCGTTTATTCAATGTGGAAATCTAGGTCAGCAGTTAAGTTCAGTGGAAGTGAGCTGAGCTTTTTTACTTGGCAAGTGATGGGGATGACAACTTTATCTTAGGATGCTAAAAATTTAACATTTTAGTTTCGAGGAATGACTGTTTATCTAAAATGTAATGCATCATTCTTTCGTCATCAAATTGGTTTCTAGGATCTTTTTTGTTGCTGTGAATAAATGATGCCCCTGAGAATGGAACATGTTTTTTATCTGGACAAGGGTGAATGGGTGATTACCTTCTCAAAAGTTATGATATCCATGTAGTGCATCTTGTTATTGTTATAATGCTATCTTTAAGTTAATTTAGACATACAACAATCCTAAGCTTCACAGCACATTGTGCCGTTTGCACTCAGGGTGATGGTTTTATTGTTGCAGGTTTAGTTGGTTCCTGAAAATGTTCATTTAGCTTTCCTTGTACACTATTTTTTGGGCTTATCTGAGTTGTTTCTCATACATATTAGAACTTAGTTTTAAATACTAGCCTCAGTTTGAAATTTTTTTTTTGACTAGAATATCAGATTGATCATTCCTTTCACTCTTTCACATCCTGCATTTAAGTATACCTGTGTTTGAAATTGTCCTGTTCTGCAATGGTTTTTTTGGAATGTAGTCACACGCCCATGAATGATTTGTGTAAAATTTTGTCAAGGGCCTCAACTCTTTTTGTTACTTAAAAGTATTCTAATATTGGCTCTCGATTATGACCCTTCCAGAATCCACTGACTGTGTATATGATGACATTTATTTTTATGCAATCTTTGTGAATGGTGATTGCATAACTTGCATTTATCTTGTTCATGGTTCTACCAACCTTGCTATATACCCATTATGGACTTATGGACGTGCTCCTACACAATTCATTTTGGCTACAATGTCTTCTTGTGTAACATGTTGGTAATGACAATATGACATAACTGAGGTTGCCTATAAGATGGCAAATTTGCAGTTCTTATCTGGAAGGCCCCATGGGCAGCAAGTGCATGGAGCGATTTGCTATTTTCATCATTCGATGTAAATTTAGCAATAACAACATACTCAAGTGACATTAATTCCGAGTGGTCCGTGCCTCATGCTCATAGATGATCTCCTGCTTATTGCTTCCTCACTTTCCTCTCCCTTCAGCAAGCCTGCAGAGTACGGGCCCCCCTTCCTGTTAATCGTGCAAGCTGCATAAGCATCAAGAAAATGAAGTGAATGCTACACACATATATCATGAAGTGACATGAACTAACTCATAGATAGTCTATTTATAATTGTTGGGAATCCACAAGTTTTCTAAATTTGTCTTTGCTAAATTTCTCGGTGAAAATAGCTACTGGTTGGTTATTTGTATCATAGTACACAAGGTCCACTTTGCCAGTTTGGAAATTATTATCCACATTTTTTGTTTCAGGGTGAAATATTGGGTTCCTGTCAAGTTGTATACAACTTTGTTCCATCCGAATGAAAGATTGTGCCTTTGTACTTTTGTTAAGAAGTTAAATAGTATGAGCAAATTCTTCAAGGTAGACGCAAATTGCTGAATCTAGAGATATTATTTTGGTAATTATACCCCCTTGCAGGCAGCATTTGTGATAGCTCTCTATTTTGCTCCAGTTTTAAGATCATTGTTTTGGTTGGCTGCTTTTTACTTCATGATGGTCTTCGAATCAAGAATAAACACAGAATTAGTGGAGTTAACGTCTTCGGCCCAATCAATGCTTCATAGTCTTTAAATTATGTTTACATATATAATTAGTACTATTGTAGTGCCTTTAACATACCTAAGAATCATGTGTTTCTATTGATCTACTCATACATCAGCTTAGAGCTCCAATTGCATAAGAAATATTCAGTATTAAACACTCTCTCTCTCTCTCTCTCTCTCTCTCTCTCTCTCTCTCTCTCTCTCTCTCTCTCTCTCTCTCTCTCTCTCTCTCCATAAGAAACATTTGATCTTATAGTCATCAAACACAATAGGCTCACTGCCCACACTATGTAACATCTCATCAACACTTTGCACTTTCATCAATTGGTGAAGATGTGAGCTTGCACTCCAACATGTTGCAACCTCTTTTATGATTGTTATGCATATTTTCTTGGGAATTGAAGATCTGGTTGTTAAGAACAATAATGTGCGCATTCACATGACTAAATAACTAGTTAAAGTGAGAGGGTCCCCAAACGTCACATGACGGTTTGACCCTCTCTCTCTCTCTCTCTCTCTCTCTCTCTCTCTCTCTCTCTCTCTCTCTCTCTCTCTCTCTATGTATGGGCAGTTCGCTCTTCTCTTGTTAATCAGTTAATAAGAATGTAGTTAGTTACATATCTCGCTTGCTCTCTCTCTCTCTCTCTGCTATGCTATCTCTCTATTCTGTCTGCTGCTACGTGAATTCTCTGAAATACATCATGGTATCAGAGCCTACCTCCCAGCGATCAATCCTTCTCCTCCGTGTCTGATACTGCCTACCTGAAAGCCACTTTAGAGCCTGCGTAAAGACTTTCCTACATGTGCCAGAGTTAGCGTGTCCTGTTGTTGATTATGTCTACCTAAGCTAAAGAAAAGAGGAAGATGTCAGAGTCAAGCCCTGGTCCTCCTCTTCATCTCCTCAGGTTGATGTGCGACACTTTATATTGCCTCTTCATCTCCTCAGGTTGATGTGCGAGGCAATAACACTTGACATTAAAGACAATCCATGATGAAGACATAAATGGCAATTATCTCTTGTGCAGAACAAACAAAAGTTTAATCAAGTCTCTCTCTCTCTACGTATGGGCAGCTTGCTCCTCTCGTTAATCAATTAATAAGAATGTAGTTAGTTACATATCTCTCCCGCTCTCTCTCTCTCTGCTATGCTATCTCTCTATTCTGTCCGCTGCAACATGAATTCTCTGAAATACATCACTGGTTGTCCAAATGGAAGTGCATACATCTTAAGCCCTTCATGCCAATCTCCTTCGATGGCTCCTTGATTTTGTTGACTATATTCTTGTTGGTTCTTGATATGACAAAATCATCCACATAGACAAACACAATAACATAATGGCTTTCTCCTTTTTGACAAAACTTTTACCTTTCTCGAATTTTTTTTTGAAAATGTATATGAATTCTACTATACTAGTCCCTTGCTTTGTAATTCTTCTTCTAGATGGCAGTCAAGAAGTTGACGTTTGAAGTCCATTTGTTGTAGGTCTCGTTGATTTAAATAGCCAACATTAACAATAATTGTTTGGTGGGATCTTTGCCATGTGTGCAAAATGCATGGTCATTGCTTTCTTTTGGTGTGTGGACTTTTGCTACTAGCCTCTTAGTGCTTCTGAATTGTGTGTAGACTTTGCTGCTAGTTGTCCTTTCTGCTTGTGAATTGAACCATTTCCATTGAATTTTGTTGTCTAATACCTGTTGCACCCTATTAAGTTGTTTCTTGAAGTAATCATACTAAATCCCATGTTTCATTCGTCACAATATAATATAGTCATAAACTTTATTCTTCATACAGAATCATCTTGAGGTCCAAGACATCAGCCTCGAAGGACAACCTTCAATCTCCTTGCCAAACATCAGCCTTGAAGCTTCTTCCAAATAGCAACAATGTGATTGAGAACCTTTCAATTTCATCTGAGCAACAATAGGCCTTGAAAGGGGGATTTCAACTTGTTCGGTGTCCTACAAAATTTTGTTCAACTAAAATAACAAACAATGATCACAAGATATCTTGACATGTGAATCATAGAAATTCAATCTTGGGGCGTAAATTCACAAGCCTTTGCTCTTATCACACTACAAATCATTAAATTACTCTTCATTCAACACACGTGGTTCATAAGCTATGTATGTTTGTTTTAAGTGTTTTCGAGAAATAATTATAGGCGATATTTTACATATGGTTTAAGAGGCACAGGGTCAAGTGTTATGTTTTTTGGGTCATGCACTTCCCTCTTTCGTGAAGGGTAAAGGCACGGGGCAAAGGTTTTTATGTTTTTGAAGATTGAGGTCCTCAAAAACAGAAAGCCTTTACCCTACAAAAACCAAAACTAAAATTTGCATAACTTAAGAGTTTGAAACCTCACCAGTTTATGTCCCTAGCCTTTAAAATTGTAAACTCCGCTTAGCAGGTCTTTTCTTTACAAAAAACCAAAACCAAAATATGCAAAAATTAGGTTGGGTAAAGATAAGAAGAAAGAAAACCAAAATTTGTGAAAAATTAGAGTGAAAGGATGTTAAAAGGCCACTTAACTTACCCTCCTCCAACAAGCTTGTAACAAGCATAATGCCATCCCCCTTTCAGAGGCACATGTTCCTCCCTCATCTCTCCTATTGTGCCATCGCCCTCTTTGGCCTTTCTATTTGTGCGCTTGGCCATTGGCTATGTCAGTCAAGACAACTAGGGCCACCAACATTATTTGTACATTAGTGTTGAATAACATTGGCCAGAACTTGCAATGTGTTTGCACAACTTAGGAAATGTTCATAACTCAGATGCGCACCTGCATTTAGAACAAAGCAATATACAAAACCTTATTCGACATGATCATGTTACTTGTGCAAGATATTACAATCATCGAATGAACTGTCCAAAAAGTTGATTCACCAAGATCATTGCATTCTTGGTTCTATAATAGATTTCGCATTTGTATTTGAATTTTAACATAGAGGCAGTGAACATGATTATGCACTTTTGTGAATAAAAGATAGTCCTCACTTGTACACAAGTTCTGTAAATAAAATCACAAACACATTGTGACAAAACAAGCCTACCTCAAAACATGCAAGATATACAAGCACAAAACATCGTAGCAAAAAGGGTCATTCTATTTGTCCACTTTTCGAAACCTCCCATGAAAAGAACAAACATATTGATGCCTTTACAAGAGCAATTTGCAAAAGAATTTAAAACATTACAAGACACAACACAGTCAATGAACAAACACTTGCAACACATGAGCCTAGATCTATATCTAGGATCATTTTGTATCTTAAATTTTGACAAGTTTTGATGTTTGACTTCAAATGGATATGTCATTCGACCAACTTCTAACAATGCTTAGTATACCACATCTATTTTTCAAAAACGAATTCACAAATAGACATGCTAATCACATTTTTTAACAAACCGAAGGGATGGATTACATCCTTCTCGCTAAAGACTTTGCGATTAATGCACTGAGATAAAATAACTCATTGCAAAATGGGATTGCTTTGACAAGTGGTTTGCATGAGCAAATTAATTTTTTTTTTTATAAAAAGGATCATAGTTGAATTGTGTGTTGGAAAGTATGACATTGAAGACAACCTTGTAATGGAGCAGAAGGCATATTCAAAAATGTTGCGCTAGAATGTAGTGACTCTGTGATATGATTACAATTTACGAACATGAAAATCGGAAGATGAACAAGACACAAGCTTCAACATTTGTACGTAGAAAACATTGAACATACATGGACACCAATATGTCAAATTGTTAAAGAAGTTCAAATTGGACCAAACATCAACAATAAATTCACTACAATACAATTTCCAATATAACCAACTACAACACATACAATACACTGGGCACAAGGACTCACTCTTGATAAGATGGCAGTTGATCCCACTAGAATCAAACACCATGGCCGAACATATGTTGCACTGTCTAGAATCAAAGAAAAACAAAGCCTTTATTTGTTACGACCACTTCATCCTAACATACATGCATAAATCCAACGCTTACTAACCGTTGTGAATTTGTGTAATACTATTCCAAACATACAAAACAAAGCAATACAAACACTCAACTATACTATATCATTACATGCACATCATAGAAACATCATAGCAGATTACAATCTTATGGCATCTCACATACTATGCCTTCAAGAAACGTATGAAAGAAATCCTGAAAAACACTTTGAATAGAACTTTCATTCCATAACTTTTCTTGGCAAACACGGTTGGTCATTGTTATAGAAAATGTCTTTGACATTGAATGGACACAAAGAAATCATCGTAAAAAATTCTGAATTCATAATAGCTACATTTAGCAATCACACAAGACTTGAAATACACATTAGTAGATCTGTATAGGCCACCGTATACAAACCTTCCAATATCTTTCCAAACCTTAAAACAATTGCTACAAATATTCCATCTATAATACTTAGGCAATTTTAATATAGATGCATTAAGTAATACCGCCCCTTTCCAAACACTCAACAAACTATTCTCTTCGTATAAATTCCAAATTGCATGCATTGAACCACTGAACGAACTATCAAACTCAACTAGAATACCAAATATGGACAAACACTTCATTGCTTCCTTGTGAATCTCAAACCATAGAAACATATTAGTCCACCAGTCATATTTTGCTATCACATTACCAAACAATCTTGCAAGAACCCTTGTTCCATGGCTATTAATACATCAATTCTTCCTTTGTTATAAACAACAAAAATGGAGCTAGTACAAAATAACAACAAATCATAACAACATGCAAGGCCTTTCGTAATCACATCTGACCACCTTGTTATTTTTTTTATCAAGGAGATCTCCTTGTTCTATAAATTCCATTGTTGTGTGCTTAATTTTTTAAAAAAAATTGAAAATTCACACGTGTGGGAATGCCCTAATGTGAAATTGATCTCCTAAGCTTTGTTCTTGCACTATAGATCAACTATTGATTGAAATCCAAGATCAATGTCAAATTCTAAGGCAAGGAGACAAATCTACAAGCATACATTCATAACCAAAGTAGTTTCACATGTGTGGAGCGAAGCGTTCTACAAATGGGGTATCGACTTTGTTGGACCTATTAGTCCAGTAGCACGTGGCACCTAATCTCGATATATCTTGATTGCCACTGATTATGCAACCAAGTGGATAGAGGCTCGAGCAACGCGCAAAGCAGATGCAAAATCTATAGCACGCTTCCACTATAAAAACATTATCACTAGATTTGGCTGTCCAATCGAGCTTGTTAGTGATCAAGGTTCTCACTTCCTTAATGAAGTAATCAACAATTTACTAATGCATTACTTTGTCATACATCAAAAGAGCACCCCGTACTATCCTAGATGTAATGGATTAGCTGAGTCTATGAATAAAACGATTTGTAAAGTCTTGACCAAGATAGTAGAAACAAGTTGATCTGACTGGGAAACAAAATTATTTTCTACTGTCTGGGCATATTGAACAACACCAAAGCGAGCCACGGGTTGGAAAACACCATTTGAACTGGTATATGTTATGCCAGTAGAGTTTTTAATTCCTTCTCTACACGTCACTTTAGCATATGCCACTGACTTGTGTGACAATAGTACCTATCAATGCCAGCTTTAAAATCGACTCTTTACATTGACAAAACTGTGTGATAAAGTTTTACTTTATATTGGCAGTAAAGATGGAGAAATATGTCTCCTTGATTCAAAAGCACGAAGCCCTGAAGCAAATTATAGAAGATGAAAATAGTAAGAAGCTGTCAGCACTCCAAGAAAGCGTCAACAAAATCCAACAAGACCTTCTCTTGTCAAAGCAACAAATGGACCTCTTATGGAGAACGTCCTGTAAGCTCGACGCAGGCGTATCAGTGCAGAAAAAAGATGACCATAATGATGATACAAGAGCACCCGAGCAAAGCTGATCCACCAACCAACCAGGTGCTGGTCTTGGCATGCCGTATCAAGGATCCCCTGTTGGCTCTCTCCACAAACCCTAGATCCATGTAATGAGACGGTGCAGCCTTCTATGGGATTTTCTCCATCTCCTTTGAAGAGTAAGAGCGAGACCTTAGTTGGATCGAAGCCCGAGGGTTCTACTTCAAAAGTTCCTGATACCAAGAGTGCCACCGCATTGGATGACTATTTGGCAAGACCCTCAAGGAAACTGCTAGAGAAATCTATAGAAAGGATCAAAAGATGCTATGATGATCGTAAGGAATCTGATGAGTTTCAGAAGACCTACAAGAAGGGAGAGTGAGGGGGGGCAAAGAAAATAACATTTGAAGAATATCCAAAGCTCATCAACCTCGTGAACGCCCTACGTCCACAGCCCTCCTGGAGGATTGTAATGCTGCTGAATAACGACGAGCAGCTACAAGAATACCTGACTGCACCAAGATGAAAAAGGACCGATCCCTACTATGTGCCGGTTAAAAGAAGGGATTCTTGGGAGAAAACAAAGCCAGCTGAGCGACAGATCAATTGGCCTATCATTCCAGGGATTGATCCCAGATCAACTTTTGTAAAGTATCAAGACGCACTCTTCAAGTTTGGATATAGCTATACGGGCAGTGCAGATAATGTAGTCCAAGAGAGCGCTAACTATTGTTTAGTTATAACCTTTCTTACGCCATTGGAATGCTACTGGGATAAAGGCCTACCACCCATCTGGTTGGATGTCAATCAGCCCTTACAAACGGAAGATGCACATTTAATGATGGCGAGACTTTACTACCGAGTTGCCTTTACTTCCAGCCAATATGTGTAGATGATCGAAAAGTGGTATGGAAATAAGTTCATATCCAGAATGAAGCCATATGTAGGACCTATTCCGTTGGGTGCAAAGACGAGGTTTATTACATTTGAAGCCATCAGAAAGAAGGTCGGTTACAAGAAATCTCTTGATAAAAGGAAAGCTGACAAGGAAAAGCAAGAGATTCTCAGTTATGCGAGGCTGTCCTAAAAAGCTATTGAAGCTTGAAGATTTGCCGAGGCACCAAAAATAAAGTCAATAAGTTCTTGGTTTCACGCAAGCAAATACTGATCCATGCCTTTCCAAGAACCAAGTGTCAAAGTTGAAGCATTGCAGTGGGACCTACAACACCATAGGGGGAGAATAATGTTAGCGATGCCATGCCCAGAGGTGTTGATGCAGAACCTCTCCACTCAAAGGGCTTCCAGTGGAAATGAAGTTGAGAGCCGAGTCTGAGAGCACGAGAATTATAAGTGCCAGGCTAAATGTACAGTTGTGAGCCCCATGGCAAGTCCCGAAAGATGGATAGCCATGTGGGAGCTAGCAATTTAGACTATCTCAACTTAAGTTGTGATTTTTTAATAAAGAGACCTCCTATTACTAAGTAAGAGGTGGATCTCAAATTCTTATAGACTGAGGTTCACTCATTTGTAAGTGGTAGAATCCAAAGTATTGTAAAATTGGATTCACCAGCTCGTGGGTATACATAGAGGCCTCCTCCACGAGTTTGAGAGCACTAGATATTGTACGAAAATGATGTTACATTTCTAATTGAAGATCTTCCTATTTGCATTTCCTTCTATGTTCCATTTTCATGCATTAAGTTTGAGTACTGGTGTATGAACATGTTTATTGTTGATTCTTCCCCTTTAAGGTTTGGATTTGTGATTAAGATTAGGTAGATGTGCAAGGCCTTGTGGTAGATCAATACCATTCTGATCTGATGTTGCTTGGTGCTTGACTCCCTGAGGAGTTCTTGTTACAACTATTGAGTGATAATTGTAGTAAGCACTTTGTAGGATTGTGGATTTTAGTTGTTTGGCTTTGTTGATTCTGATGTTTCCAAATGGTGTAGCTTCAATTCCATTTCATGTTCTTACTTAGATTAGTGTAGCAATAATCTACAATTTGTAAGCACTCAAGAAACATCTAAAATAGACTATAGAACGTAGGAATCCAAAATCTGATAGATCCAAATCGAAGTTGAGCATCCATTATCAGTAGGATCGAGATCAGGTCGTAGATGTACCAACTGACAAGCAGGTACATCACTATTGTGTTAGTATTATACTGCAGATCAGAGAAGTTAGAAGTAGGTAGACCTTCTGTCAGTTATAGGCTGATAGGAAACAATGGCTAACAAAACTAGAAAACACTCTCTAATCCTATTGGATGACTGGTGAACATCTCTTGACTTTGATTGGACCCATACATCAAATCTCTCACTTATGATTGAACCCTTCACTATGTGCCAATATAGTAGGATCGAGATCAGGTCGTAGATGTACCAACTGACAAGCAGGTACATCACTATTGTGTTAATATTATACTGCAGATCAGAGAAGTTAGAAGTAGGTAGACCTCCTGTCAGTTGTAGGCTGATAGGAAACAATGGCTAACAAAACTAGAAAACACTCTCTAATCCTATTGGATGAGTGGTGCAACATCTCTTGACTTTGATTGGACCCATACATCAAATCTCTCACTTATGATTGAACCCTTGACTATTTGCCAACACATTGACTTGATCACTCATCAAATCTAACTTGGGCACTTGTAAGCAACCTAACTAGCTCAAGGTACATCACAATTGACTTTTGGCCTAATCATCAAAAACATGTGTACTTGACTTTTTACCACTAAAGCCAAATTTGGCCCTATCTACTAATGACACCTAGATGCTTGACTAGAAAACTATATGACACCCCTAAAGTCAACATAATAAACTTATTTTGACTATTTTACACACATGGGAACATGTTCCATACGTGTGAATTTTACTCACAAACTAATACCAAGATAGATTTTGACAATTTTTCACAAAATCAAATGTCCCAATCCTTTTTGATAATGGCCCCCCGATTGGTATTCCAACCTTAAGCCACCTAGGCTTCACACATGTGAGAACAGAGCGTCTGAAAATCTGTAGTAGGGTGCACTTCCTCAAGCCATATGTTGTAAAAACATGCAAACACCTCCTCTAGAGCCCAAAAGTGATGCTACCAACAGTCTTAAATGGTCTATTAGACTTTCGTGAAGCATTCATACTGGTCCTAAGAAGCAGTATAGGCTGAGAACAAAGATTTCTTGGTTTGTAGAAGTCAAAATAGCTTCAAACTTGATGGAGATGGAGCATAAGTCTCTGACCATCAATTTACAGGTCTGATCATGATCTCCTTATAGATTGGGAGCAATCCATCCCCCAAAAGCAATAAAAATAAACTACTTTTTGGTCTTTTTTTACCTTCTACAAGCCTTACTCATGGAATTCTTTGCTCTAACTTCAAGGAAAGGTTCAAAATACTTTGGTTCAACTCTTAAAAGCTTTGCATGGTGTTTCACGACCACCTACTATCCAACTTTATGAAAAAAAAACAAGCAAAAATGATGATTTTTGACTATTCTCCGGTTTTTCCACTATAAAGTGGAAATTCATGACATGCAACTCTTTCTCTAGCACATGCAAACCAATTTACCGAATTATAGCCATCTAATTGATCTGATATTGCTGGATTTGTGTTCTTACTATCAATTTTGAGTCAAAAAACATAAAAGGCAAGCAATTTTGACCAAAACATAGCCTAGAATCATAAATCATGAAAAGGACCGGAATGCATCATTAATTTCATAATTAAGGATCCCTAAAATGAAAGTACATTGCTGGGAAAATTCAGATCTACATAAGATTTGAGCTACACAAGAAAAAGCTCCAAAAAAACATCACAAATTGGCTTTCTAGGCCAATTCTACATAAACCCCAAAATCTTTTGAGGGAAATGGATTTTAGCAACATTTAAAGTCTGTGGATTTTCAACAAAGAATTTTGGAATTGACTCATGATAAAATCTAATTGAATATTTGATTAGAATGGAAGCACTCATTTGGCAAGCATCTTGGTCACTTGGTCTCCCTCCGTATTGTGCTTTATACTGCCTAATTTGGTGCATTGTAGCCAAAGTTATGGCCGTTTGAAATTTTGGGCAGCTTTGTGAGCAAAATTGGCAAAATTCATAATTATTCTGACTGCATGCTAGTCTTTTCCCTAATTTGTGGTACTGTGCTTGCATGGATTGGTTGCATGTTGATTTTGAGTGTGATTTTGACATGCATGAGGGACTTACAGTCAATTTGAGTGGCCATACGCATGTGCTCTGACGGTTGGGTCACAAATTTGGGATATTGGCTGACAAATTTTGCAAAACTGAAATATACGTAAAAAATTCCGTAATGGCGTTTGGTAATCGATGTAGTGTGCTTTGCATGCCAGTTGGAAATTGGTTTAGTGGCATTAGGAATCAAACAATATTTTGATTTTTCGATTTCGATTGCCTTTTGTACTAACAATATTTTTGTCAGAATTTTCGACTTACGTAAATTGAGCCAAAAATCGAGTTTTTTCAAAAAAATTGAAATTTCAGTCATTTTTCATTATCTATGGAATGTGTTTAGATTAGTGAATTCACTACACTGAGTTTATTCGTCAGAGTTAGTCACCGTGTATTCACTAAAGCTAAGTTATTTCCCGGTGATAGATAATTTAAAATTGAAAGAAGGAACCGCAAAAAACATTGTACTCATGTACATGGAATCTGCCAGAAGTTTTTATTGTGTGACATTTAAACTTTTGGAGTATGGTACTCCCAGGTTGAAAGTTAAAATTAAATTTTTTCCTTTTCTGTTGAATCAAATATATTTCTAATTGATACTAATAATTAGAAATGGGTCAAGTGAAAGTTTGTGCAAGATACTCGTCAAAATTAAATTAAAAAATTGTCACACAATATGAGATGACTAGACAAAATGAGTGGTAATAGAACTCTTTATCCGGGCAGAGAAATCTTGTCGGATACAGTTACAGAAATCCTATTGGTAGGATCTCCATTCATGTAATTTCATATTCTGAGTTTGGATAGTTTTTGTTAATATTGACAGAGTAATGCCAAACCGATCAATAAAAAAGAACACCAATCCAATTTTGTTGGAAAAAATTGTAATTGATAAAAACTGATCAAAAGTAAAAAGCTGATTTCATTTCTTGGTTAAATCCTATGGTGAAGATCAAACTAGTACTGTCTTTTCATACTAGTGGATGATTTTTGTATATCAGGAATTCAACCTAGAGATAGGATAGAAATGAAATTGTTTCAGACTTTTTTCCTCCAATAATTCATTGTTTACATTTTCTTAGCTAAAACATATTTTCAGGGGGCTGAAAATCCTAAGGGGGGAGGAAGAGTGGGCATCAAAGGTAGCAAGTGTGTTTGAGAAATGTATTTCGCAGTTAGGATTTCGATAATCCCTGGGAATAATTGCTTAAGACCAGATATTAATTTCTTGGATAGAATTCATTTAGTTGAGTTCATAACTGATATCTTTGTAACCATTGAGTAGTCCACAATTTTGGATGTCAATTGTGATATTAGAAGTTGAATCTAATACATGGATTACATTGGATCTGTTAGATGATAGAAGCTTGTCCCTAGAATTGATGCTCTTGAATCAGTAGGGATTCGAAGCTTATCACTAACCTGGAAGGATCAGAAAGTAATGTTGAACCATGTTAATTCTTCTGTTTAAATCACAAGGTCAGGTATGGATTTGTTATATCTATAAGAGTCATCCAATTAAATGGTTTGGGAACAAAGGATAATATCTAAATGGATCTGTGGATCTCTAGAATATCATATAAGGTGGTTAAGAGTTTTCTGGAAGGAAGATCTGGTGGTATGGGACATGAATAATTTTAATTCTAGGACTGTAAAGATCTGATTATCAATGGAGTATTTTACTACCTAGTCGCAATATGAAAACAAAAACCATTGATTAAATGTGGGGTATTTTGGAAAATTTTGAGGTTTAATCCGGATCCCAATGGGTATCTCACTATTTACAAAATCGGGAACCCTCAAATCTATTTCTTGCTTTTTTAATCAATCTCTTGTTTCCTAGTAATTTCTTGAACATTAGACATCAGACTGGTTTATATGATTCTTTCCAGCATGAAGTTATTCTTCTGAAAGACTGTTATGTCATTTAAATTACTACTTGTGTGAATAGACTTGAAATTCAGATAAATTATAAGGTGATCGTGTTTCAATTTCTTAAATCTAGAATATCTCTTTTGCATAATTGGATTTCAGAGGAATGATACTACTGTCACTTGGGCTGACAATATTTGAAGAAAAAGTCACGTTTGTAATAGAGTGATTCCTTTTATGGAATGTACTTATTATTGACTTTTCATGGATTTAGATATTTTCATACTGAGGAGTTTTTGATTGCAAAAGGGTATAAGAAATCGTGCCTTAGTAAGAGAATGTTAGAGAGAGAATGATAAAATGACCAAAACAATTTCTCGTTTTCTTAGTTTTCGGTGTTGCCCGCCGTCTAAGCTGTGTGGCTGGCTCATTTTTTGAAGTATATTAACAGTGCGCATGAAACAAAGCATGTTGCCAAGAAACAAAGCACACGCCACAAGCGGGAGAAAATCCCTCCAAAATTTTGTGTAAAAGAATACACAACTCCTAAAGCCCATGATCAATATTTGTAGATCAAAGTTTTACATAAATAGAACCTCTAGTCTTTTAGATTTCTCCAGTCACGTTGTCACACTAATTTGCATGTCAGCTTGTCGAATACTTGTGAGTCTTCCTGAGAATGACTTCGAGGAGCTTTGTGAGGAAGTTTAGCAATGTGGGCTCCGTTTGCAGCTTTTTGTTGATGCTACATGTCTTGTTCTTGTAGGTGCTAATTGATTTTTGCAGAGTTCAGGGTTATTGTTATTCTACTCTCCCTTAGATTAATAGATAATATTGTTGTAGATAATGTACTAATGTTTCCAGTTTCTTGGTTGAGTAAGATGTTCCCTTTGATATTAATTTATAAAAGTGATAATTTTATCCTTTTTACTTTGTTGGATTTTGATATGGGATTTAGGCAATAGAGAGTACTCCAAATTTTCAAACAAAAACAAGCCCGCATTTTACTTTTTCTTGGTACTAATATGTACAAGCAATTATCGAGGTGATATATCCCTATCACGTGATGAAAAGCATTTTTGGTAAGAGTACTTCTCTATTCTCGCGTGGTTCCATTATGTACGGACCTGCATTTTTGGTAAGAAAACTTGTCTATCTTCGCGTGGTTCCGATATGTACGGATATTTGATGATGTGGTATAAGTTCTATTTGACTTTGTTGCAAATGTCTATATCAGATTAACCACCCCTTTGTGTAGGACTAAGGGTTTGGAAGACAAGGCTTAACCTTGTAGAGGTTCAAATCCTCTTCCCTTAAACTATTAAAATAAGGGAGAACTTGAAGTTGGGTCTGAATTTTGCTTTTATGTTTTTTTCAAATTTGAAAATGCAAATTAAAAAGAACTCAATTATGAAATGAAAATGCAAGCTCTTAATTTTAATAGAATCATACGCAAGATACAAACATTTCATCATATTCTATGCAAAGAGTAGATCAATTTTTTTTGACCTCATCACTATCAGAGTTCAGAGAAGAAAATTATGGTAGATCAAAGATTTATAGTACACAATTGACCCAACATTTGATTATATGGAATATCTCCACCATGCGAGAATTTGCATTCTGGTAAAAAAAAACTTGTCTATTCTCACGTCATGGTGATATGCCACATCATCATATTAAATGCAAAGAGTGGATCAATGTTGCTTTTGACCTCATCTCTATTAGAGTTCAGATAAGAAAGTTATGGTAGATCAAAGATTTAAAGTACAAGATAAACATTTGATGACATGGCATTTGATGATGTGGAATATCTCCACCACGCAAGGATTTGCATTCTGGGAAAAAAAAAACTTGTCTATTCTTGCGTCATGGCGATAAGCCACATCATCAAAATCTTTGATTAGCCATAACTTTTTTATTTGAACTCGGATGGAGATGAGGTAAAAAGCAAAATTGATCTACTCTTCGCATAGAATCCATTGGAATGATCACATCTTGCATATGATTCTATAAAAATATCGAAAATGTCTAGAAAATCTATTGTTGTTCTACTCATCCGTAGTTTAATGGCTGATGTTGTTGTAGATGATGTTTTGCAGGTTGGCCCTCTTTAAAACATGTAAGTTTGTTTAGCTATGGATTGCTCAAAATATATTACTACTAACCATAAGTTTTAAGAGTTGGGCAGTTAGGAGTCTTGCGGGCAACAAGTATTGTCAAATCACAACTCCAGACCCTGCCCATCGGGAGTTTCGAAATGTACAAAAACATTACCGGAAAACTCCAAATTTTTTCAGACCGACAAACAACGTTACATTCCTTCACAGGTGTAAAAATTTTATTGGTCCACATGTACATTGAATAGTTGAATAGTCAATAAAAGCATCTTGACAAATGACCCTTTTAGTGCTTGGAAGTCCTCTAATGTATCATCTTTCCAGTTAACTTTTATAGAAACTGATAATTTCTTTAAAAGGAGGGTGAAGTGATGGGATAAAATTCTATCTAAGGATCTGTGGGTGGTTGCATAGTTTAGGAAGAGGACAAGCTGTGGTATAGAAATGAGATTTTTCTGAAAATAATTTCAGCTAGATTCAGAGTAAGATACCAAATTGGAACTTTTTGAATAAGAAAATTCTTTAGAGATTGTGTGGAACAATCTGGAACTACAATTGGTTTAAAATTTGAATCGTTATCCATAAGTAGTACAATGAAAGGTCAAAAGTTACTAATTCCCTTTTAATTGGAATAGGAGTAAGTTTGATTAGAGTTTGAGTCTATAATGTCTGTATTAGATCAACCTAATCTTACTTTGAGTACTAGGATCAGGGAGAGGTTGATTGAGAGAAACAAATTATGTTATTAGAGGTAGACTGGATTGAAAAATTGGTGAGAATGAATATATATTTATCTCAGAGATTTCTCGAATATGTTATTTACTCATGAGAAATAGGAATTCTTTAGTAGCTGAGTTACAAGATTCTCGGTGAGATATGTGAGTAACATATGTGGATTATGAAGGAATCTGTCAGATAAGAATGTGTTTATGTACTGGGTCATAGTGAGATTATTCACATGTGTGCACGATTAATCTTGTATGAATCTACTGTATATTCCTAATTACTAGGATTATCTGGTGCACTTAACCTAGTCAGTGAACATAAACATAAAGTTATGTTGTGACAGATACTTGTAGAGTGTAGTGGGTTTCTTTCCTTGCCTATCCTCAACTCAAGATCTAACCATTCTAGCATCAAAGAGATGAAGTTAGTTGTCACGCGTAGATTTGTTCCCATGAGAGCGATAGCATATCTCAGAATTCAGCATGAATGGAAGATCCACATCTAACTCTAACATCCATTAACCCTAAGCATTAACACTAAAACCATTAACACTATGTTCCACAATCAAGATAGCTTACTCTTTCTCTCTCTCCCTTTCTCTCTCACAAAAAGCATAAGAACATGCAATTCCAATAATAATCAGATCCAACAATTAGCAAATAAAACAAAAGCATGAGAGATGGAGGAAAAGTGATAGAGAGCAAGGACATTCACAAATCCATTCCATAAGAGAACCAATCAGCTTGTATTGAAATGAGGATATGAACATGATTTTCAAACTCGAGTTTGGCACTATTTATAGTAGAGAGGAGGACCGTGGCCTCAAAATCCTATTGGTCCATTTCTACTTCCTTAACTATCCAAACTTAAAAAAGAGTGGGAACCATTCAAAATTGGAGGGAAATTGAATTTGAACCAATTTTGGTGGGAGTCTCAACTTTATTCACTAACTTGACATTTAGGCCTGCGACATTAAAAGTCCCGCAAAAAGGCCTGAAGTCCTTTTATTGACTTGTAACTAATCAAATAACTATGTGATTATCGGGTTGGACTTACATGCATAGGGTGCCAAATCCCTCTCGCTTATTAACTAGGGTTAGGGTTGCCTTGGGATCTGCAAACCCTCCGACAGTATCCCCCACCAAAATTGGTGGCAGTCCCACGACACCTCGTGAGATTATTCATTTTGGGCTCTGGTTCTGCTCACGTCGTACGTTGATGAGATGGTACTGCACCTTCTCCATGAATTCCAGACGCTCCGTATTGAAGTTGTGTTTGTGTGGAAAAAAACACTTATTGGCTCCAGCAATCCAATTGGAAGTTATCCAGGCCAAAATCTTGATTCCCAAGAACCTCCTAGCATGGCTGCACGATAATATAGTCTTGCGATCGGCAGCTGGTCTTGGACTTTATCGGATGTCATTGGAAGATTTGGATTGAATGCCAAGGGTGGTAGGCAATCATCCCATCTAGTAGCAGTGGATGTCAGCTTGGGCAAATCATTTACAAAGATAGCCGATTGCTGCATAGTTGGGTCTGGTGAGTTGCGGTACTCAGCACCATAAAATTGGAGGGCTTTGAGAAAATCCACAGGTATTTGTCAATTATAAACTTGATGAATGATGGGCCAATTTGGGGTGTGGATTGTGACTTGATCTGGTACACCCAAATCTTTCCATTTATTGCGTCTCGGCATCGGCAAATAATGTGGGTCTACTCACAATTGGCAAGGGCTGGCAACATAGCTCGTAATAGAATATGGAGCTTTCTCAAAAACGGTTGTGCGGCATGTCGGCTGCTCTCCCAATGCAGGTAACCTATCCAATTCCTTTCTGATCTCTATCTCAGACATTTTGAATTTGATCACCCAACCACCCTTTGAGAACATATGCGGATGTTGGTGTACAAAAATTCTGAATCTGGTCCTCAATGGTGACCGATTTTGTAAATAATACTCTGACCCCTGATGAATATAGACCGGCTTTAGCAGACTGGGTGTCCAATGTCTGCGGTATATCAGGTGCTCCACCCTGGTCTATGCATGCATCTAACCCGGTATCTATTCCTGTCTCTTCCTAGTGTGGAGGGGAGAATTGTGGCATGACTGGAACTGGGATTTGTGGCCCGACTTCCAACACTTGACTGGCTGCTTTCTCATAATCCTTAATAATTGCCTTTGTCTTGTCCAGCTCAATGGTTGCCATCCTTTTGAGTTTGTCAAATTTTTCTTGAAACCTCGCCAATGTAGTATGATAGGTTTCAACTTTTTGGAACAAGTATCTGATCTTGTCCAGTGTGACTGGGCGATCAGGCACTTGGGTCTGCAAATAGGAATCACGTTCAAGAGTGGTTGCATCCAATTCACCTTGAAGTCATTCACGTTCCAATTCTGTTAAGTCCAACTGACCTGCCAACAACAAGACTTGTTGTTTTGAATCTTGGACCACTTTGTCCACTTTGTCTTGTGCTGTCAACAGTGCATTCTGAAGGTTGGCCACGTAATCTTCTAGTTGTTGGGCAGACTGGTTGGCCTTCTTTAGCTTAGCTACAGATTTTGCCTCATGTTGTTTGGCAATCTTTAACTCACAGTTTAACTGCAAAACCTTTTGGCTAATCAGTGTGTTCTCCGTCTCCAATTCTGCTATGCACTTGTACGTGTCTTTCTTTTCATCAATCATGGTCTGGATGACACGCGCAAGGTTTGAAACTAGATCCATTGCATCACCAGAATTCACGGTAGTTGGAACAGTAGCAGTAGGAGCAAAGGAGTAGCTCCGGTAGGAATTGTGCTGACTAGCCTCTGGTGTGTGGCCGGTTCTTCTTCTTCAAAGATATCTATTACTTCAAAACCCTCTAGCACTATGGCATCAAACTGCTTTGGTGAAGAAACAACACGTCCTACCCTGAGGGTGTCTGGTCCCCCTTCAACTTGATCTTGCAATGTAAGCTAGAAAGTATCATCAAATCCAGTAGTGGTATCATGGAACAATTCGAATCTTCTTTCAAGGGATTGGAGTTCAAAGAGACCTGGGATTTTGAGCATTTCAAAGATCTCATCTGGGCCCAGTGGGTTGGAATCATCGAACATATCCATGAAAGATTGGGTGTTTGACGAAATAGCTCGAAGTTGTGGGGAAGAGGCAGCCTGGGCAACTGTGATTGAAATGGTAGATCCAATTGTCACAGACTGACCCTGTGAGGAAGCAAAGGCAAGGTATTGATCAGTGGATTGAGGAATGGATAGCTCAGTGCAAATTGTAGTAGGGGGTGGAAGCGCAGATGGGGTTGGTTGCCTAGTACGACGACGTGTCACGGGAGGCGAGTCTGGAACGACGATCTCGCTACGTACATGACGTCGACTATGTGAACTCAATGCCTGATGTGATGATTCAGTCGGTGCCTCTTCATAAATAGAGAGCACAGAATCCATACTGAAGCCATGGATTTTATTGTCAAGATGTGAGGTGGCAAGGAGAGACAATAACTGGCCAACAACAAACTACTGATTGGTATTGCTCTTAATAGCTCGTTTGAGCTCTTCGAAGACGGTTTTGAACTAGTTATATGGTTCTAGAGGGGCCTTGGCTAACTTGGATTGGGACTCAACTATCCTATGCAGTATCTGGGAAGAGATGCGATCTTTCTTGAGGTTTCCAACCATCAGAAAGTTATTAAGGACCTGAGCAACTGCATGGATGATAGGATCCCTAATGGCCTCTAACCGATAGCCGTCATTTGTCCAATACACATCATTGGTAGTATCAATATAAGACTTAATAAAATCGACAAGAGCTTCGCTAGCACAAGTGAGAAATGAAATCAAATTCTGCCCTTTTATAGGCTGATTTGGAGGGTCCATTAGACAATGTACTAGTTTGGATATTCAGTTCTGGACCAAAATTTTCAAGCATGTTCATACTATGAAAATATGCTATAAAAATCTCAGCGAAGGTTTCTGAAGCATTGAACCTATCCGGCAAAGGTTTTTCAGGTCTCTGGCAAAGGTTCGTCCTTCCCCCAAGGTACTGTCATAAATGTAAATTTTCAGGATCTGAACCTATAGTCGACCTAAATTTGGCATTTTAAATCCATCTGGCATGTCTGTGAGGGTTCCTAAGTACAAAAAGATGCTCGACGAAGGTTCCCAAAATGATATAATTCTAAACATTTAACTAAGATCAAAATAGGTACCAACTGGTGAAAAGAACGTTCGCCCAACTCGGTATGGGTATATCTGAGGTGGATCTTGCTGCTGAAATTTCAACGAAGGTCTCCAGTACTGTATGACTGAAACAGTAATTTTCTAAGTCATTTTTTCATCAAAAATTATCTTCTGAAATACTTTTCTTTCTTTTTTTTCCACTCTGATGACTTTTCTGACTTTTGCTCATCAGTATTTCCGTGACCCTTTTTTTTATTGTCTTTTCCAAAAGAAAATATCAAGCAAATAGTGAAAACAAAAAAATGAAAAACAAGAAAAAGAAAACATAGTCTCGGATCATGCTGGCTGAACTGGTGGAACATGCTACAAAAACTTACGTAGTCGGCTACCATTCACTAGAGTATCAAAACGTTTTCCATCCAAATGTTCCAGAATAACTGTTCCATAGTTCAAAATTTCTTTGACTCTATATGGTCCTTCACTGGTAAACTTCAATTTTCCTTTGATCAGCTTGGTTTCATACATCAGTGCTAGATCTCCTTCTTTCAGATCCTTTTTGTGTAATCAACGATCGTGCCATGCCTTACGGCGAGCTTTCTCTGCTGCTAACGCATTAACCGCCATAAATCTGGTTTCACATAACAGTGTGCAAAGCTTCATGGCGCAGTTGTAAGGATTTGTCATCATCCAATCGTTGTTGCTACTATGTGTAGAGATGGTATTAAAAATTCAATCGACATGATAGCATCTTGACCATAAACCAGTTGAAACGGAGTTTGATTTGTGCTATTCTTATAAGCGGTTCTGAATGCCCATAATGCTGCAAGCAATTTATGTTCCCAGTTAGAACGACCTACTTCAACCGTTTTTGTCATAATAGTGCAGAGAATTTTATTGGAAGATTCAGCTTGCCCATTACCCCTGGGATAATACGGAGTACTAAACCGGTGTGTAATGAAAAAATCTTTCAACAAACATTTTATCGTTTGACTAACAAAGTGTGTACCACGGTCATTGACATTCTCGATCGGACATCCAAATCTGATAATGATATTTTCATAGAAAAACTTAGCCGTAGATTTTGCATCAGCAACTTTAACAACTTTGGCTTCAACCCACTTGGTCATATAGTCAGTTGCGACGATGATATATTTGGCTTGAGATCCTTGTGTCATAGGATGAATAGGACCAACATAATCCAATCCCCATTTCTCAAATGGTGCTTGCAATAAAACCGGATGTAAGCGGTCATGATTCTACCGCGTAGGACATCGTGCTCGTTGGCAAACATCACATGACTGAATATAATTTTTGGTGTCTTTATGAAGTGTAGGCCACCAACACCGTGATTGCAAAAGTTTGCGAACAATGATATCTATAGAGAAATGTCCTCCGCCCATTCCATCATGTGAAAACATGATTAAAACAAGTACTTCATGCGGTAAAACACAGCTTTGAAGAATATTATGCATTCTGTGACGATACAATTGTCCCGCAATCAATTGATAAGGTTGAGCCTTATGAATCAATTGCCTCTTTTGTACTTTTGTCAAGGAGTCATTAGGTTGACCTAGCATCAAATACTCAACAATTTCCGCTGCCCACTCGGGTATTGCTTCTACATAGAATAATGCAGCATGTGGAAGTTCATAATCCACCTTAGTACTAACTGGCGTGGATTTGATTCTTGAAACATGGTCAGCGAGATAATGTTGTTTTCCTTTTCGAACACAATTCAAAAGTCGAATTCGATCAATAATAGTAACCATCTTGCAATATGCCCTATATTGTCAAATTTCAGAGATTAAGAATTTGATCTACAAATGATCACAAAGAGTGATTGGTAGCTTGGGATCTTGATCTATATCAAGACTAGCTGCCAAATATAGCTTGTACTTGACAATCTTTGTGATTTCAAGCAAGAACAATCAAGAAATGATTATCCATGACTTCACATGTGTGAAGTATAGCTACTGTACGACCTGATAATAGAGAAATAGTTTACTTATGATTTAGTAAGCATTCATCCACAAAGAAAGTGCTAAAGAGAGTGAAACACCAAGATTGCTTCACAAACCAATGTTTCTCATCATTAGGTTCACAATGGATCCATAATGGATCAAGTATACAATTACCATAATCTCTCTCTAAGTTGCATCCGGCACGTGTGGGACAGCTCATTGTACTTATACATATCCACTTTGGATAAGATCTATCAAGTTTGCTACATCATCCATGTGAAGTTTTTAGCATGTGTGAACTTCACCACACACACTACAGGACCTTATTGAGGTATTGTGATTGCACAAGATTGATCAGAGAACAGTATACTTGAAAAATTTATGACAAGAGCACAATGGCATACATCTGATGAAAAAATCTAACTTCTCACTATGAGAATTGAATGTCAGAAATAATTCTAAGTGCTCATTATGGGAAAAACAGCTTGCTCTCAAGTAGAGAGAGAAAATCAATGATGGAAAACTCAAGTAGAGAGAGAATGAGTCCAAAACACCAAAATCTCATTATTCACAATATGGCAAAACATGCCAAGCTTTCCCTACATGAGAGAGACTCAAATTCCTACAGTGGAGTTGCATGGAAAGTCCACTTTACTAAACTAATTCACCTACTAGAGATCCACATGTGTAACTGCATGCATGGATGTTGCATGTACTACATGTCAACTCATAAAACTGCCTAGACATGTGTAGATCACAGAAACCACTTTGCATGTTACATGCACTGATTGCATGTAGCTTGCATGCATACAGTATGACATTGCATGCTATCTAAACTTCTACATGTCATCAAAATTGAATCTACCTAGCTCAAATCCGACCTATACTAGAAAGTTATGTGCTCAATTCACATACCTTTTATGTCCAACATGAATTTTAATGGAGATAACCATGGACATGGCCCCAAACTCGAGATAGGAAGATAATATTTTAATAATCTTCAAACTCCTCCTTATAATTTATGTTCCTATCAACATAGACTTCGAAATTAGGCCAAGATTAGACCTCATCTTGATAAAGACATTCTTGAGTAGTGGCTTGGTGAGAAGATCTGCAACACAATTTGTAGAATCAACATGCTCCAGTGAGATCTCTCTCCCAATGACTTTTGCTCTTACAAAATGATGAGCTACTTCAATGTGTTTGCTCCTTGCATGGAAAACTGGGTTATTTGCAAGAGCTTGAGCAAGAATGTTGTCATTCTTGATAATTGGAAGATCTTCATCTGCATAACACTTTAGCTCCAAAAGTAGCCTTTTGATCCATAAAACCTCCTTTGTTGTGGTTGTAAGAGATTTGTACTCAGCTTCACAGGATGATAAGAAAATAGTTGCATGATTCTTTGATAGCCAAAAAACCAAGTTCCCTCCAAGAAATATAGTGTAAGCACTTGTGGATTTTCTATCCAACCTGTCTCCTGCAAAATTTGAATCTGAAAAAGCAATCAAAGTCAGATCTTCTCCCTTGTAGAATAATCCATAATCTAAGGTAGAAGATATATACCTCAAGATTCTTTTAGCCAAATGCCAGTGATATAACTTTGGATCTTGCATGTGTTGACTTAGCTTATGAACACAAAAGCTTAGATCAGGCCTAGTCACTGTTAACCAAATAAGTGAGCCAATAAGACTCCTATAAAGAGTGATGTCCTCAAAGGATTTTTCATCATCTTTCATAGGAACTTTTACAGTGTGCTCCATAGGTGTATCTATGCCTTTACAATTTTCCATCTGGAATTTCTTGAGCATGGAAAGTGCATATCTACTTTGGCTTATAAATGCATGACCTTTCCAAAAATCTATTTCAAGGCCAAGAATATTGAAGAACTCCTAAGTCCTGCATCTTAAACCATAGTACCAAGTGCATGCTTAGTTTCTTCAACCAGCTTCTCATTATTTCCACAAAGAATGATATCATTTACATAGATGAGAAGAATAATTACAAAGTTATCTACAAACTTATAATACAGAGAAGGGTCATATTCACTTAGACAAAATCTGAGTGATATGAGATAGGAGTTGAGCCTTGCATACCAAGACCTTGGTGCTTGTTTTAGTCCATAGAGACTTTTGAACAAAAGATAAACTTTTGATTCATCACCTTCTTTCACAAAACCTGGAGATTGCTCCATGTAAATCTCCTCCTCAAGGTGACCATTGAGAAATGCATTAGAAACATCAAGCTGGAACATACTCCAATTGTGAAAACATGCAAGAGATATAAGTATTTGGATTGTTACCATCTTTGCAACTAGTGCAAAGGTATCTTCATAGTCAAGACCTTTGATCTGTGAGTAGCCTTTGGCACAAAGTCTTGCTTTATACTTATTGATAGATCCATCATGATTATACTTGATTCTAAAAACCCACTTACATCCAATTACATGCATGTTGTTTGGTGGCTCCACAAGCTCCCATGTGTTGTTTGACATCAAGGCTTCAAACTCTTGGGTCATTGCTTCAACCCACATCTTGGATTGAAGAGCTTCTTGGACATCTTTAGGCTCTTCATCTAATATGAAGAGAGCATGATAGAAAGTTTCACCTTCCACTTGCCTTCCTTCTTCATCATATGTGAGCCTCCTTGGCTCTGATCTTGCTCGTGTAGATCTTTTTGATGTGGTAGCTTGAATTTGCTCCTCCTCAAGCCTCGGCCTCACCACCTCTTGAGCAGCATCAAGATTGATGATTGATCTTTCATGAGACTCCTTGATCTGTGCATCATCCAAGTTAAACTTCTGATCTTCATGGAAGATCACATCTCTACTAATAGCATTCTTGTCAGTAGAAGGAATATATACTTTGTATGCTTTTTTAGTGAATACATATCCTACAAAAATTCCTTTAACTGCACTAGGATCTTCCTTCTTCCTAGTCTCTAGAGGCACATGCACAAAGCATACACAACCAAAAATCCTAAGATGATCTACCTTAGGCTTTTTCTTATACAACATCTCAAATGGTGTTTTTCCTCCTATTGTAAGATTTGGAAGCCTATTACAAGGATAGTTTGCACATGCAACTGCCTCTCCCCAAAATTCTTTAGGCAGAGAAGCTTCTAGCCTAATGGCTTTCGCACATTCACACAAAGTTCTATTTTTTCTCTCAACTCCATTTTGCTAAGAAGTACATGAACAAAAAAAACTCTCTTTGAATGCCCTCTCTCTCACAAAAGTTTTTAAACTTATTGAAAGTGTATTCTCCTCCACTATCACTTTTTCAACTTGAAAGAAAATCACTTTTCTACATAAGCTTTGAAAGTAAGAAAAACATCATAGACCATGGCTTTTGAAGACAGCATATAGATCCAAGAATATCTTATATAATCATCAACAAAGGAAACAAAGCAGTTTGCTCCTCCTTTGCTCTTAGTTGATGAGAAATGAACATCAGAGTGTGCTAGTTCAAATGGTTGCTTTGTTTTGATGCTTGATCTAGAAAAAGGCCTTCTGTGTGATTTTGTCAGCACACAAGCTTCACAAGGTAGAAGCTCCTTTGACAATGTCTTTGGTAGTCCAACAGCTTTTCCTTCCTTGACCATAGATTGCATGGCTTTGAAATTGGGATGACCCAATCTCTTGTGCCACAGATCCTCCTGAAGAACCTTGGTCTCATAAGCAATATCTGAAATGTTAGCACTCTCCCTAGAATCTAGTTTGTACAACTTACCAATTCTAGATCCTCTAGCAATAACTTCATTTTCTCTTGAGATTATACACTTGTCAACTTGAAACTTGACATCCAATCCACTATCAAACAACTGTCCTACACTAATGAGATTCTTAGTCAATCTAGGTACATACAGTACATCATGTAAGCAAAAAGATTTTGATGATGATGCATGCAATGGAATACTACCAATTCCTTCAATCCTACACTCTACATCATTAGCAGTATAGATTGATCTTTTTTCACCTAGATATGGCATGAGATTAGTGAAAGAGTTCTTAGAATTCGACATATGGGAACTAGCCCCACTATCTATCCACCAGACTTCTTCATTCTTAAAAGGAAAAGATGAAAAAGTAGACATCATTAATGAATCCTCTCTTTCACTCTCAACACCCTCACACTCATCCTCATTAGTAAGGTTAGCCTACTTAGATTGGTTCTTCTTCTTGAAACAATTTGATGCATAGTGTCCTTTCTTGCCACAAAAAAAGCACTTGATCTTTGACAGCTTCTTCTTGCCATTGGATGTTGCAGCTTGTGAGGACTGATCCTCACCACCTTCTTTGGCTTTGTCCTTCTTGAAGTGTTGTTGTTCTTTGCCCTTGCCTCTTGACTTGTCTCTGATGAAGAGTGCTTTGTCACCTCCATTATCTTTCAATGAAAGTTTGTTGATCCTCAGCATCTTGTTCTCTTGCCTGCTTTCTTCAGCAATGAGAACACCTTGCAGTGTCTCCAAGAATGCAAGATTCTCCCTAACAACATAAGTCTGCACAATATTGTCATACTCATCTCTAAGTTCATTTAGGACTACTTGAACAAGTTCAGTGTTCTTAAAAGCATCACCAATACCAGCTAACTCTTGATGAAGATCCTTAACTCTCATGACATATGATGAAGCACTCTCATCTACTCTCTGATAACTTAGAAATATTTGGTTTCTAAGTGTAAGCAATCTAGAAGTATTCTTGATTTCATAGATTGTTTTTAGAGTATCCCAAGCTTCCTTGCCAGTGGTGCATGTACTGATTTCTCTTAACACTTCATTGGTTACATTCATTTTTATGAAATGAAGGACAATTCTGGTTCTTTGTGAAATGCTGTAGCTTCATTAGGTGCAGCAGGTTCTTCTTCAGCTCCACTCACAATATCCATTACATCTTGTAGAATCAATAATGATTCCATTATGATCTTCCACATTGCATAATTGGAAGATGTTAATCTCTCACTATGCTCCAAGAAATGTGAACCAGATGAAGACATCTTCTCTATGAGAAATTCTAGTAATGATAAAAAATGGAGCTGAAAGGATGTTGCTTACTATCTCAATCTAGGATCTAACACTGATGTTGATCCACTCTCAATATAGAAAACCAATCTATCTTGAATTTGGATCTTGCTTCAGTCACAAAAAAGAAGCACATGCAAGTAAGAAGTCTATCTCTCCCACGAGTTTCAAAGTACTGATAAACTCTCTAGGAACTTACTTTCAACTCAAACACAGTAATTGTGTCAAATGAAAAGTCTAAGACCTCAGAATACTCACTTCTATCCAATTCTACTTGATTGACAGTGAAAAATGATGAAAATGGTGAAAAGATCTGATGTGTGCTCACTTTGGCATATCCCATGAGTTGAGTACTCACTCAAACTCTCTGATTGCCTAAAACTCTTCAAAAAAAAAAAAAACAAATCAAATTGATATAGAAACATGAGCAACACATTCTACTCTTCAATATCTATCCAACAAACTATAGAACATCAAATTTGGATCAAATCTAGAGAAGTAGCACTCAATTAATGAGAAATGATTTCACACGTGTGAGCTCTCTATTCATACAGGGCTCTGCTAGAGTAGATCAGGCTCATTTTGATCCACTTATGATCCACATATAGCTTGTCTCTCAGCGAGTTTGAATCCCTCTCCCAAATCCGAGTTCCTGCAGGCAAAAGCACTAAAGATCTAATGCATACACTCTCACCTCTTCAAAGCATGAAGCTCTGATACCATGTGAAGTTTTTAGCATGTGTGAACTTCACCACACACACTACAGGACCTTATTGAGGTATTGTGATTGCACAAGATTGATCAGAGAACAGTATACTTGAAAAATTTATGACAAGAGCACAATGGCATACATCTGATGAAAAAATCTAACTTCTCACTGCATGTCATCAAAATTGAATCTACCTAACTCAAATCCGACCTATACTAGAAGGTTATGTGCTCAATTCACATACCTTTTATGTAAGTTACAATATTATATAGTCGACACATGCCATTGGAAGAAGAATAACCGACAAAGATAGTTTTATAGCATATTGATGTTCAATACCATGTGTCAAACAATACTCCTTAACAGCATTGGATATGTACTAATCGCTATTGTCGAATCTAAGGGCTTTAATTTGTTTGTTTGTTTGCAACTTAGCATGCTCTTTGAATATTTTGAAGAAATGGAAGGCCTAAAATTTGTGCTTCATAAAATATACAATGTCCTTATTGAGTAATCATCAATAATGTAATAAAAACTCTTGCACCAAGTATTGATGGTGTTTGCATCGGGCCACATATATCTGAGTGAACTATGTCTAATACATCTTTAGATATGTGTTCCCGATTCGGTTTGAACGCCCTTCTAGCCTGCTTTCCTATGATACAACTATGGCAGACTAGAGAGTCAACAGTTCAATAATTAAAATCAAGAACTAACAAATGCTTAGACATATTTGTAATGGTGGATACATGATTGAGGTGCCCAAGTCTATAATGTCAAATTAATTCTTTATTCATCAAAACTGAACTGCTTAAAACACGATTAGTTTTAGAGTAACAATGAGTAAGCCTATAGAAATATCCTTACCTTTTTTCTAAGTGCAAGAACTCTCTTACATTTATCAAGAGCTTTGCATGAATCTAATTTGAACTCTACCTTATGTCCTAAATCATTTATTTTGTTGACCAGTAGTAAATTTGTCATCAGATTCAGGACATACAAAACTTTTGGTATGAGCTTCGATTGCTCATGCTAAAAATTCTGTCTAATGGTACCTTCAACTTCGATCATATGCCAAGGTAAACAAATTTCTTGGTGATGTAAGCTAAATAGTCGATGTAGTATTCTTGATGGCTTGTCATGTGTTGTGTCGCTAAAAAATCGAGGAACCACTCATAGCTGCATTGGCTTGTTGATCCAGCTATTAAACTGAGTGCATTCAGATGCGCGATCTTTCTAAAACAATACTTTAGAAATAGAGAGAAAGATCGAATACAGTGTGTTCGGATTGAATGTCTGATCGATTCATCATTTGATTCATGGATTCCTTTATTCACAAATTAAATTTTACACTAACGTGCTATTAAATATTTATGCATGGTAGTAGTACAATTACACTAACGTGCTATTGAATATGTATGCATGGTAGCAGTACAATTACAAGAATGTTTAATTGATAGATTTACAATTTGGATAAAGACACTACATGTTGTTATAGTATCTACTGGGCAAAATATGTTATGTTGGAGATTCTGTGAAGATCATGGAGTCATAAAGATAGACGGTTGAATCGATAGTAAATAGTCAGATCGATAGTTGATAGTCAACTCAATAACAGCTTCGACAACAGGCTTGTTCGAGTGTCTTCGATGGCTTCAACAAATGTCGATCAGAGTAGATTCGACAATTGTTGATTCGAGGTTTGTTGAGCTGATACTTGTTTGCGACTTCTATGTATTTTTGCAGATTGTTTGAAAATACATGTATTTTTGTAGAGTATGCGACTGTACAAGTATTTACAACAAGTAACTGGATCTAAATTAGTTGTGAGATTAGGATATAATCCAACATTCCTTTGATAGATACTTCCATTTGCTTTGTATTTGATCTTGATATCCATTGCAATCAACTACATTTTTCTAGTACTAGGTAATTCAACAATAGTCCAAGTCTAGTTCTTGATGAGAGATTGATACTCTCTATCTGTAGATCGAAGTCTGACTGACTGAGTGCTTCTTCGACAATAGTTAGCTCTCAAATGAGATAACAAATAGATTCATCAATACACATGTCAGGTGGTCTACGATCTCTTGTCAATCTTCTGGGAGACTTGTGAGACTGATAATAATTTCCTTGGTTATGTTGTTTCAACATCTTTTTCTGATTCGCTATTGATATGCCATTTGTTTGAAGTTGATACATTCTGACCTTCAATAAGAATAGTCAAATTGAAAATAGGAGTGTTCGATAGTTCGACTGTCTAAGCTTTGCCCTTGCCTTTGAAGTCGATAAATTGATTCTCGATAAAGACGATATCTCGGCTTCTGAATAGCTTCGATTCAACGGGATCATACAACTTATAAGCTTTATTTGATGTGGTGTAATAAATGAAAATGGATTTAATACTATGGGATTTCAACTTCTTCCTGATCTCCTGTGATATCTGCGCATAGGCAATACATCCAAAAAGTATGAAATTTGATAGTAAAGCTTTGGAGCCTGTCCAAACTTCATAATATATTTTGTGTGAGAGCCCTTTAGTTGAGTATCTATTTCGAATATAAGTGTAGTGGAAACAACTTTAGCCTAGAAGGATTTAGAAAATGTCGCGTGAGCAAGCATACACTTAGCGGCTTCAACCAAGGTTCAATTCTTTCTCTCAACAAGTCCATTCGATTGAGGCAAATAAGTAGTAATGAATTGTTGCTCAATGCTTTTGCTAAGGCGATACTCAAATTTGGTTGAGATGTATTCTCCCCCGTTGTCTAACCTCAATACTTTAATTCTTTTACCAGCTTCAAGTTCCGCACGCTCCTTGAATTGTTTGAAGAGGTTGAAAGCCTCCAATTTTTGCTTATTGTAATAAACAATTATTGTTCCTGAAAATTTGTCAATAAAGGTAATAAAGTACGTTTGCACCAAGCAATGACAAATTTTGCATCGAGCCACATAAGTGACCTAACCTATAGTGCCAAGCTAATGCTTTATTCACTAGAACATAAGAAGGCTTGATTTGTGTTAGAATAACAATGAATCAGCCTATATAAGTATCCAAGCCTCTTTCCGAGTTCAAGAATCTTATTCATCCTATCGACAATCCGGCATTGATCAAATTCAAATTTGACTCTATGACCTAAATCAGTAATTTTGCTTATTGATAATAGATTTGTCGAAAGTTTAGGTACATACAAAACTTTCCATAGTAACTTGAATTGATCATGCTATCTCACATTACCTTCACCTTCAATAGTGTGACCAATTAGATCTTTGATCGAATTTCAATTACATTTATCATCTTAAAATTGCCTCTCTATTTTTTTGTCTCTATGTATGGATGCTAACAAAACATTCATCATTGATTGTGTGTTTATCTTACTTTGGTCTACTTAAACAATATGAGTCCATAACATTTGGTATCAAAGCCATTGATCATAGTGTTTAAGATGCAATTAACATTAAAACCACTAAGGATAGAGCTCAATTTTATGCTAATTGCTGGTATTATTTCAAGTTTTGGTTCTATTTAATCATTCTTTCATGTATAAAATTCCACCTAAAATGCATCCTATAAGTTACATCTACCACTATTGAGGTGCATGCAACTTACATGCAGCCTGCGAATACATTGTGCAACTTATAGTTACCACTGGCGATGGAGAAGGCGCATGCAACTTATCGTTACCATTGTTGGTAGAGAAGGTACATGCAACTTACATGTTCAATGAGCCCTTTAGGCAGTGAGTGCCTTAAGGAGCACAATGTGACAGATTGTTCAAGAAATAGACAATGATAGCTACCTATGATCTCATAATGTAGTGGACAACGAAAGTCAAAATGGTCCTATGTTTCCATTTTCCACATAGAAAATACTGCCAGAGGACAATAAGTCCTAAGTAGAGTACTTATTGGAGAACTACCTACACAGTCCTAAGTAGAGTACTTATTGGAGAACTACCTACACATTCTTTTGAAAAGCACACATACAAACATGTCACCAACCTGTTTGAGATGAACATGTTCTTTTTCCAATATGCAAACACGACGTTCCACAACATTCCTCTATAAATATATTTCATCGAATGATCACTACAACCACAACCTTATACAAAAATCCAAGAGAGACAAATTTGGAGAACTTGTTTCCTACAAAATGAGATCACATATGGTTGTTTGACACACCAATATATTACACACCCATATTGTGCACAAGTTTGGGGTTTCCATTTCAGCTCCTCATCCATCATGCTAAGGCATTTGACACACACAGCATTGTTTGCACGGATCCTTGATCGAAGATCGCCATTGCTGCCTTCATTCTTCCAAAGTCGTGCTAGTTCTACTTTCTTTCACAGTTCTGCAGCTGGATTGAACCCCAGGGACGATCAAGAAGGTGGGGAGGTAGAGGGGGATGGAGAACAACCAGCAGAGTGGGAAACAGAGGAAATTATCGCCAAGGAAAATTTAGAGGAGGATGTAGAGTTGGAGGCAAGCCGTCCCTGCCCTGTGGAAGATGAGGAGGTGTATGAGGGAGATGAAGTAATTGGAGAAGTTGGGGAACATGGTGATATGGCTGGAGAGGGAGGGAAGGCAAATGAAGGGATTGAGGCTGAAATTTATTTGTCACGGAAGATAATATATGTTGACAAGCCTGATCATTCTGCTGCACATCTCTCAAATGTAAGCAAGGAGCCAATGTACAAGCTGCATAAAGAAAATCCCATTGTTAATTCGGTTGACAAGCTGGCTGCAGATTATCGCATTCGAAAACAGCGACTGCATGCTATTTTGTGGTTGAAGGAGATTGAAAAGAAAGGAGAAGAAGAACTGGAGCATCCTCTCGAAGATGACATTGAAAAAGATCTTGAAGAGCTGTTCACACCACGGGTGTCCAGTACAGTGTAAGCAAAATGTCTTATTGTGCAGCATACCTGGAGATTAGGGCAAACATAGTGCATAAAGGTTTTAGTCGCAGCAGATGTATCCTATGAATCCACTATGCTTCGAAAAATTTGATCTGAAACCTAGCTAAATTTGAAACAAGAGTCATTGATACGTAATACATATTTAGATAAAAAAACAAAGATGCATATTGCACCATCAGTCATTGTCATTGACGTCAAGATACTTCATAGATAGACCTATTTGTTCTTCAGACCCCACTTGATTTTTAGACCAGTTGGACCCTAATTAAGAAGTTCCGTCCTGTACCTCGATCCCTAATTGGTGAAATGCTGTAGAATCGTGTGTCCTTCACCACTGTTGTCAATGTTACCTCTGCTCTCCTTCGTTTGACATTACCGATTGCGACAAGTAGGTGGAGAAAATCCTTGCATCTTGGAGCCCTCTTTGAATGACTCAACACAACTCTCTTGCTATTTCTTGGATTTATATAAGACTTTGAGGCACTCTTCATATCCCACAAGGTGCCAAGATTAAGCTATTAACTTCCCCAATCTATTGCTTGAATTTGGGTAGTGGAGACATCCATAAAACAGCCACTTTTTGCAATTTTCAGACCTAAAACTTTCCGTTTTTCCTCTTTTTGAGATGATTACAAGTTTGCATGAATGATTATGGCTTTTATTAATCGTACTAAATATAATGCTTTTCCTCATTTTACATGATCATTCAACCACTTTTATAATGTACTTAGCCTCTCAACCACTAAATCAAAAACACCTAAGAAAGGTTAACAACATTTCTAACGTTTTCAAACGTTACAAAGACATTCCAAATATTTGAGTTTCAAACGTTTGATGGGAACATCGCTTAGCATCCACCTTTTTTTTTTAAATCTGTGAAACCAAACACTTGTAGGAGCCCCCCTTTGGGGTTGTGGTCAATGAATGCCTCTTCAAGCGTGATTCCCTCAACTAATTTTGTTGAGCTTTTATTCAACAAGAATACAATGGTATAAATTGCTTCAGCCCAAAAGGAATTTGGCAACCTCTTTGCTTTGATCATACTTGTAGCACACTCCCCAATTAACCTATTCTTTGCTCGGCTACGCCATTCTATTGAGGTATGTATGAGTTATGAACGTAGCCACGGCTGATCTAGATTTAGTCTATGAAAGCATCACATAAGCAAGACTTAACCCTAGAAAGCAGGAGAGAGAAAGCTTAAAGAGACTAAAGAAGGAGATCATATCATAAGCCAAGTAACAAATGACACAGAATCCCTACTTATAGCCAAGAGGAAGCCCTAAAAGGAAGCTTCCAGTGGCTAGGGCCAAACTGAGAGGGAAAATAGTGCGCCTTCCAAGAAGGCCCCCACTCTCAGTAATATGACCAAATAACCAATATAGTGAATCATAGGGCCCAAGGCCAATAATATGGTCTAAATGTCAATAATAGGGCCCAAGGCCAACCATATAGTCTAAATGTCAAATAATGAATAAAAAAGGGCCCAAAGCCTGCTTATGCATAAAGTAAAGTAAATGTAAATGGACATGGCGAATGTAATGAGCCGAGTCCATAACTCTCCCCGACACAAAAATAAGACCCAACTACCATAAAGGACTGGATCAAGTAACAGCAAGCCCTGGAGGATCAACTGGAACAGCATCTGGTGTAGTAACAACTGGAGCAACAGCTGATGTAGAGGAATCAACAAGTGCGAAGCACGAGCTTGATCCGCAAGTGACGGTGTATGATAAAAGACATCAATAGGCTCCCATGTGGCCTCCTCAATAGGACGACCATCCCACTGGACTAGGAACTGAATCTGCCGGCGGCGTCGACTATGATGCAAACGCACCTGCTAACTGGAGACCGTCCCGATTAGGGTCAAGTCGGTAGACCCGCCACCAAGTGGCAGCACGTCCATCTAAATGTAAGGGGGCTAACTGGATCTTCTAAGGATCAGTCTTAGGGTAAATCTGAAAATAAGTATCAAGCTTTGCAAACCAATTCTCTAACAAGTTCCTGTCAGAGGAACCAGAATAGGTGGCAAGCTGTACCCGATCACGAAAATCTCGAGCAAAATGTGGCTCAGGAGCTAGATGTCGTGGAAAATGTGACTCAGGAGCTGTAGGACGTGGAAAACTGGGTGGTGGGTTAGGTGGAAAATGAGGCCCACCGCCAAAGGAAGTAGACGAGGATGGAAGTCCAAATGGAGACCCAAATGATGAATGAACAGGGGCTTTGCCAGGTCCATGTGGCTGTAAGGAATCAATCTGTGACTGCATAGTGGCAAAGCCGGTCTGTAGAGTGGTAAAACCGGTCATCATTTGGTCAAAACGACTAGTGAGGAGAGTAAGAGAGTCACGCATATCAGCAAACTGTTCATCTAAAGGTCCGGAATGACTCGCAGGTGTAGTGGGTGAGCTAACCATGAGGAAGAAAAAGTAAGCGAGAAGAGAAATGTGCTAAACAATTGGACGAACTGAAGGAGAGGACATAAGTTGTCACAACAGGCACACCAATGAAAAGACACAATAGAACTCGCGATGTAAGATGAACAGAAAGGACAACTAAGTAAGAAATACCTCGTAACCGCAACTGGAAGTGAGCTGAAAAATAGCGGCGATATGTTGAGGTACCGGGCAGCCTCCAAAAAAGATGCTAAGGGCCCGACAACGTGGAGTAAACGGTGGGTAAAAGTATGGGAAACAATAATGGACTATGGGGCTGGAAAGGGATCAGCCAAGGAAAGGAAGTGATAACAAAAAGGAGGTATGGGCAGCGAGGAAACAAGGCTGAAAAATCAGAGATCGCCCTTCAAGGGTAAAAAGAAAGTTTGCGATTAAGACGGGGACCAATCCCGATGCGCGATGAAGTTGGGTGGGAGTGCCTTTCTAAGCATCTAGGCGTGTTTGTATTGTCCGGGGGTAGGGTTGCGAACACAGACAGCAGTGTAGGAGGGTGAGCTGAAATTGAGGCGGATGTAGGGCGCCAGCTATGGTGGAGTGTGGGCGTCCAAGAGAGGTAGTAAACGGCAAAAAAAAAATTGGATCAAAAAGATGGGTTGGTAGGGCGCTAGGAGTGGTTGATGGAAGGTGGCGAATAGGGGCAGCAAAAAGCGGAAATTTTCAGCTAAGGAAGGAGCAGTAGGGCGCTGGTCAACAAGCATGAGGGCGCCCAATAGGGCAGCAAATAGGAGGCAGTAGGGCGCCCAAAAAAGGGGAGGAAAAAGGCTAAAAATGCAGCAGTAGGCAGCCAGCAAGAGGGCGCTAGAAATGGGCAGCAAGTGGGCGCCTGTCCTCCTCCGATCCGTCGTGAAAATCTGCAAGACAAGTGTGGAGAAATGCTGAAGATCCGGCTGAAAAATGGTGAAGATCCAAGCTAAAGATAGGCGCCCTCCTGTGAGAGAAAAATATGCTCAATGGAGATGCTCAAGAAAGTGCTCTGATACCAAGTTATGAACGTAGCCACGGCTGATCTAGATTTAGTCTATGAAAGCATCACATAAGCAAGACTTAACCCTAGAAAGCAGGAGAGAGAAAGCTTAAAGAGACTAAAGAAGGAGATCATATCATAAGCCAAGTAACAAATGACACAGAATCCCTACTTATAGCCAAGAGGAAGCCCTAAAAGGAAGCTTCCAGTGGCTAGGGCCAAACTGAGAGGGAAAATAGTGCGCCCTCCAAGAAGGCCCCCACTCTCAGTAATATGACCAAATAACCAATATAGTGAATCATAGGGCCCAAGGCCAATAATATGGTCTAAATGTCAATAATAGGGCCCAAGGCCAATCATATAGTCTAAATGTCAAATAATGAATAAAAAAGGGCCCAAAGCCTGCTTATGCATAAAGTAAAGTAAATGTAAATGGACATGGCGAATGTAATGAGCCGAGTCCATAACTGTATGGAGTGATGAATTGCCTCTTGACCTTATCTTCTTGGCAAAATTCACTGAATTCACCTAGAATGTACACACCACCTGTTTGATGAGCACCATCGTCCTTTTCCCTATTTGACTCTCCACTAAAGCTTTGAATTGTTTGAAGCACTTGATAGCTTCATATATTTTCTCTCAAAATGTAAACCCAAAACTTTCTTGTGAAGTCATCCATAAAGATCATGAAATAGTATGCCCCTCCCTACAAATCGTGTTTGGGTTGGCCCAAATATGACTGTATAGCTAGTATTTCCTTGACTCTACTAGTGCTTCCCTGACTCTCTCACTCTCTCTCTCCCTCTAGTGCTTTGCACGTTGGCCGTGTGCTGCTGCTTGTGGTACCTAACCTCCTATGACGTTTCGGCTACTAGCCCCATCATTGTCCTCGGCTCAATGTTCCTGCCGAGATGCAACCAGCCTCCTCTATCATTGCAGATCCAAGGTTTGTAGAATCGCTGACCATCAAAGCTGCACCTTAGGTTCAATTGGCGCTCATTGTTGGCTTGTAGAGGAGCTATAGAGGATTTGCTACGGATTGCTGGCTGGTGAAGACACTAAGCTGTGAACCATGGTCAGGAATAAGAAGGGTAGTGCACCTGTCCCTGCTCCTTAACCATCTTCTATTGACTCTACCTCTTCAACCTCAACGTCTTCTGCACCTCTACCTATGCCTCAGCCATTTAGTCCTCTACCATCTTCCATCTCCAACATTGCTTCAATGTCTTCCTCACCAATGTTTGATAGAATCGCGGTTTGAACCTCGAACCGTGGTTTGAATTGGGACCGAACCACTGCTGATGAAAATCCTGAGGAAGACCATCATCCATGCATGTAGGTAATGGAAAAATGAATCTTTTGATTAAGCCACAGAAAGAATCAAATTTCAATAAAAGTACAAAAACCCTAAAATCGATTTGAATGGTTATGGTTCGAATTTGGCCCATCTGATTCAAACACGGTTCGTACCATCGAATCGGCCGATTCAAACCACCGGTTAAAATTGGGTATTTAAACATTGTTCCTCACAGCCAGCTCCACCTTCCCCTTCCCCTTCCCCTTCTCTGCCTATTGTAGTTCTTATTTGCCCATTAAATCCTATTCTTGGTAATAGTGAACTTTTTGTAGCTTTTCCTTTGACTCCAAATACTCCAAAAGCATCTTTGCCCCATCCTTTATGATCTCTGTTATTCGTGCGGATCAAGAACGATCATTCTATTATCTTAACAACCATTGAGAAAGACTTGTATCTACAATCTATGATCCTAGCTATGCAAATGTACCTTCAGAAGTAGTATAAGTCCATTGAAGAACTTAGGAGAGAAATTGCAGGTATCAAAAGCAAAGTGTCTTCCCGAATAGCTACCGCAGCTAAAATCTAGCAGCTCAAAAATCAGGTGGAACAACATCATATCGTTGTCCAATCATGGGCAGATGTACCTAAGGTTCGAACTATACTATTCTTCCATCTCCTTCACCTTCGTTTATCTTAGCCACATTCGCTGAGAGCTGTTTGCAAAGGTAGAATTCTCTTGATGTTCAAGTTAGAGGTTTTTTTTAATTTCCGAGATGCTATTGAAGAGGCTAAGAAGTTTTTGGAAGAGAATCTTCAGCTTCACAGCAAAAGTATGGAAATTGCTTGGCAGTCTAAGAAGGATCTTGATACTCTTGTCATACCCTTCACCTTAGTTTCTCATCATCGTGAAGTGTTGGCGCAGAGATTGAAGCTGCAGGATACCAAAATTTACTTGGACGAAGACCTTACTTTCAACCAGGTGCAAAAATGAAAAGAGGCAGGACAAGAAGCTATACCAACTGGAAAGCGGCTAATTTATCGTGATGGCATTCTCAGATTTGTAGATCGTAAACCTGTTGTAATGAGAGTTTGAATTCTAAGATAGAATCAGAGTTAGACTTTGTCTTTCAAAAAGAGTAGTATAGCACTTATAAGGGAGAAACACTTGTGCTGGTAGAAAGTTGCGCAAAGCTCAATCGGGATTTTTAAATCTGATAGAATCTAGCTACATTGCCCTTTGTAGATTCCACCTGGTCACGGGAGCTCATACTTTCCAGAAAACTGTCAAGGGTGAGTTTTGTCCCTTCAACCTTGCGGTCATATCATCTCAAGTGTGGGCAATGCATAGCATTGCTCTCATATAAGTTCTTTCTCAATCTCAACCCTCTTCACAGGCCGTTGTTAGGACCTATTAATAATCAAACACCAAACAAACACAAGGAAAATGTCCCAGCAAAAGTTTACCATTTCACTCCATGTTTCCATAAAGAAACATTGACTATAACATCTTCTATTCATGAAGAATGAGATGTTATTTGGAACATAATCTTAGCAACTCTTTGAAACTGAATATAGGCCAAAATGCAATGCTGACACTCTTTCAAGGGAAAGGCACACCTCCTTACAATAGAGAAAGGTGCCCTTTCACCGAGAGTTCTCCTCTATTTGTTAATCTTTCCAAAGTGCGACAATCTGATTCATATCCTCACAAAACAGGGATTGTTACAAACATAGGTGATTATAATTTACATAGAATTCCATTCTATATGTGTAGACATAGTTGGGTTCTGTCCTTATTATGCGCGATTATACTTGGCCTAAGTAGATAAATATAGTTACCTACAAGATTTTTGTGTAGAAAACTTTCATATAAGAATAATAATCAGGTGGAACAAGTTGAGATAATGTACTTATATATGAGAGGTCAATATAGCATGTTGTAAATGGAGGAGTTCAGGTTAAACTTGGACTCATTTTACTAGATTGTGCACGTTCTGGGATGAGAAATATAAGCTATCATAAAATGCAAATTTACGATTTGTATTGATGCATCTGTCAGCAAGGTGTTCTTTATGGGAATTTACCTTTGTATTACCTTTTGGTGATGCTTCACTGGTTTAATTGAGGTGAATTGCACATAACTTGGGCAGCCTTCACAGTGTTTTGGGGAATCAATCATATTTTTGGCATTACTACTTTCTTGAAAATAATGAACCAACTATTGGAACTATCAATTGCCAGCTTCTGATACTGTTGGCTGACTTTGACTTTTGGTTATCTTGTTTCTACTGACAGAAAGCCCCTTGATTCTGCAATTCATGGTGAGAAGCATGTTTGTGTTCCCAGTACTTATCCGAAGTATGAGGCCAAGCCAGAAGGTTGGGAAGGGAACATAAAATCTGAAGCCCAAATGCAAGCACAGCTTTCAGCCAAAGAAGAACAAATGCTGGTTGAAGAGTTTGAGCAGCGTATGAATTTTAATAAAAAGCAGGTAAGATTGGTTTTCTCTTCATCATCTTTGAAAGATGGGAGACTATTTATGCTTGTGTGTGTTTTCTTGGCACCTACTTATGCAATGTTTTTACCAGAAGTGATGTTAGGATGTGAGACAGATACGTGGTTTGTATGTATGGATTTTAAAACTAGGGGAACAGAAAACACCTAATGTGTGTGAAAGTTTGACAATTTAGTTAGAACTCGGTAGGGAATGGTAGATACAACGATCAATATTACCTTGAGTAGGAGTTATTCTGTTAGGTATTTTCTTGAAGGTGGGTCGAGCTTGTAAAGAAGACACCTACCAGAATACAACACCACTTTTCAATTGTTTATGTTGTCTTTGTATAGAGCTGTAATCAATGTCTAAACACTTGGTTTTCCTTTAACACAAGGCTAGGGATATAACCAAGCAAAAAGAAAACTTTAAAAATGATTTGCTGTTTCTTTCCCAACAAAGCCAACTCTTTCCTGGTACAATTGTGTTGCGAAAGGGGTTTTCGAAAAGGTTCATGAAAAGATGGGCACAAGTGAGTTCATTCCATTAATATTCCAATATCGAAGACCCAAGTCTAGCTTTTAGAGGGGCCTCGGAGGATGGTCATGTGCAAGAGCACAGTCTTGTGCATGAGCATGGGGATGAGACATGGAGGCTATAAGAAAGTGGCATAGTTCCATGGGATACACGGTCACCATCTACATCACCTGTTCCCTCAAAGTGTCTTCTACCAAGATGTTACTAGCAAACAATGGAAGAAGGAGAGATGCTAGAAGAAATTGAGTGCAACAACCTAGTTGTAAGACTGTTTTACAAGAATCGTATACAATGTGAGAGTCAAAAGATGAACTTTACATTCAGGACTACTGTCCTGTATTCACACGAGCCGCATTCATTCGTTGAGGTGACAAAGGAGACTATCGCATCAAGCCATGCAAGAAGAGTATATGACTCTATTCTAAACAATTATATGTGGGGTCTTGTAGAAATGCCAAGAGGAAAGTGTCCCATTGGGTGTTAACGGGTCTTAGGACAAAATACCAGCAGATGGGAGCATGGACAAGCATAAGGCATGATTGGTTGCAAAAGGTAATGCACAACATGGAGGGCTGGATTATCACAAGACTTACCTGTGGCAAAGATGACATCCATCAGGATGGTCTTGGTGTTCTGGCTGCATTCTTTGATTAGGAGGTCCATCAAATGGACGTGAAGAGCACATTTCTACATGGGCAGTTTGTAGAGAAGGTTTGTATGGCTAGCCACAAGGCTTTGAGGCAAAAAGGTGAAGAGTATTTGGTGATCAAGCTTAAGAAGGCATTGCATAGTTTGGAACAAGCACCTTGAGCATGGTATAGTCACATGGATGCCTATTTTGCAAAACAACATGCTGTTAAGACCAAGTTAGATTGCACTCTCCAGGTAAATGAGGGTGCGATCATGATTATTATTGTTCTTTATGTAGATGTCCTTATTGTCACCGGTAACAATGGGAAGTTGATTGCAAAGGTGAAAGCTCATTTGTCTAATGAGTTGGGTATGAGAAATTTGGGTTTGATTGACTAATGCCTAGGGTTAAAAGTGTGGAAGAAGAAACATCGTCTTTTCAGATACCAATTGCAAGTCTTACAAGGAGGATGGCAGCCTTTTTGTGGACAAAACTCTTTATAGATAGCTTGCAGGCAGCTTGATTTATCTTATTGCAACAACTAAGCCAGATATGGCGTATGCAGTTGGAGTGGCAAGCTATTTTTGTGCAACTCAATTGAATCCCATTGGAAAGTGGCTAAGAGGGTGTTGAATTGGATTGGATACATGGATGCAGGTGAGCTTCAACTTGAACGCTACACCGATTCAGATTGGTTAGTTAATAGAAAAGATTGCAAGTCTACTTTGGGCTAATGCTCTTAGCCTTGGTTCAAGGGTATTTTTTGGTGTAGCAAGAAGCAATCCACCATAGCTCTATCATCGACGGAAGCTGAGTATAGAGCAACTATGAAGGCTGTATGAGGCTATTTGGCTTAGGAGGCTACTTGGTGATGTGCAAATCACTTAGGTAGATCCTACTGTTCTACATTGCGATAGCAAGAGTTGTATTAAGCTGGGCAAGAATCTAGTGTATTATGCTTGTACGAAGCACATAGAGCTGGATTAGCACTTCGTACGAGAGAAGGTGCCAAGTGGTGAAATATAGCTTGTGTATTGTGACACTAATGACCTAGCAGCAGATATCTTTTCTAAACCTCCTAGTAAAGAGAAATTTCTTAAATTCTGGTGGATGCTCGGTGTTAGTGTAAAGAAAGTAGAAATGTCTAGTTGAGAGAGAAAATGCTTGCTTATGGTATATTTAGGCCCTACTGCTATCCATTAATTACATGTATATATTTTCTTGGATCAAGTAAAGTGTGTTTGATTAGAAGATATTTTCAGAGTTTGTAGGGTTATGCAGTGATAATTTTTGAATGTTTGAATTGTTGTTGACCTGTAGGAATGATAATTGGACCAATTATTGTCCACAAGTTCATTTGATTAGAAGATATTTTTAGAACTTGTAGGGCCATTCAGTGATAATATTTGAATGTTTGAATTCTCCTTGACCTGTAGGAATGATAATTGGAATGAATTATTGTCCAAACGTATATATGTGCTAACATCTAAGTTTGGTCACTTGTTTTTGTGATTGAACATGCTGATACAGATTGCTGGCTTTGTCAGAAATCACATCATGAGTCGTCGACGGCCTGTTGATGGGTGGAGTTATATGGTAGAAGAGTTGGGTTTGGAGCGTAAGCGTGGGACAAGTGGGGGACATCAATTTGCTGTTGAACCTGATGGCACAAGGCGAAAGGTAAATGATCTGGAAAAGGATTTCCTGGGAAGAGAAAAGGTTAGGCCCCGAAGAAGACCGTCTGCAAGATGAGGTAGCTTGTGTGACATGTGATTTTTGGGGGAAGTCTGTCAATAATTTCAAGAAAAAAGTTTGCAGCTCAATGTCGTGACATGCACGAACTTGGAGAATAGGTTTGAATTTATATAGCATAATTACGTGTTCAGTAAAAGAATGAAACAGTCACAATCACTGTGCGTCCTTTTAATCCTCACTGAACTTTGGATGTTCATAGTTCATACGCATCGGCTTTCATTCTCAGCCTGTCTCATTCCTATCCATGGTTGCATTTATTAGGTTCAATTCACAGTTTGCTTTGTATTCTTCATCATATTTCCATACAATTTGAACTATTAGTATCTGGCATGCAGCATACTAGCAAAGAAAAAATTATAGGTGCCTTACAGAATTGAATATCTCGTTCATTGATAAGCTGTATCACAGTCTCCAGGGACCTGAAAATGATCGTCTTTCGCTTTTCATTCTTTCTAAAACCAAGGACCTACTGAAAGTTGAACTCAATGGGCTATGAGTTTCAGATAATTGAGCGAAGCTGACACAGTATGACCACTTTTGTGTCACACTGTCCAGTCTATTTGTAGTTGAAATTGGGTGAATTATCAGAGTTGCTTTATGAGTAACTCTTCTTGCTAGCACCAGAGTGGTTGCATGTCAAGTCATTGATGTTTCTTTGTCAATACACGAGAACTTTTGAGAACAATGCAAGAGTATAAAATTTCAGATTCTGCTGAAAGCATCACAGTAAACAGTAGTTTTACAGTTCTTGCAAGTGGTTGGTGTATCTGTCACGAATAACCTTGTCACGCAGTATGATGAGCTTGTATCACACTGTCCATTCTATTTGTACTCAAAATCAGGCTGAGCTAGCTGTGGTAAGATAGTCAAACTACCAACTACCTGACGATGAAGAGTTACGTCCACTACCAATCACTATCAACTTGATATGGCTTTTTATGAACCTCAATTAAAGTGCTAACTGGCTTACAATCTCGCATATGGAACCTTTTTAGCAGCTCAGCAATAGACTTAGATTGTGTCCTGTTCTTGTTGCCAAACTTCAACACCCAAATCAAAATGCATCAAATCTAGATCCATCATTTCAAATTGAATATGCAAAGCAGCTTTCATGGCATTGATTAACTTTTGATTGTTCTTGTAATGATCACTCATCTACATAAGCACAATAATAAGAATGCTATTTGTGCCAACACATAAAGATTTGGATATGGGGTCCTTACCAATCTTTCTGATTGACAATAGTCATTAATGCTGCCAAGCTCTAGGAGCTTGTTCAAGGCCATATAATGCTCTATGCAACTTGTTCATTCAAGTCGTGTCATGTACATGCATCATCCACTATGCCATTGGCAAATGTCTTCTCGTAGTTGATTTCTTTGCCTTGAGACTACGAGCCTGTGATAGTTGGTCAATTGGATCCACCTATTCCAAATTGGTTTATTTTCACATGGGAGATTACTACTTCTTTGTTGCAAGGGATATATTTGAAGAGATCACATTAAACTTCTTAATGGTTGGACATACTCATGAATATATTGATGCATTTTTTGGAAAGCTTTCAGATGATTTACCAAAATCAACTATCTACACACTACCACAATTGATGGGAATATTTAAATATTGTGAACAAAAGCAAATGCAACTATCATCATTGATACAAGAGCTTCCAAATTTCAATGCTTTTTTTCTCTCAACGAATGCATTGCAAACAGTGCTGAAGAACTAGTCAGCCATAGGTACCACTCCTTTTTTATTTTTCCCTCTGTGGTTATTTCCTAGTGTTCACTACAAAATGAATATTTGGAATAGTTAACTGACAATGCCGTTGAAATGTAAAAAAGAAATTTTGATGGTAGTCTTAATCTTCCCAATTGCGATTATTGACTTGCATCTATTAGCTCGTTTATGAAAGATGTAGGAACTTGTGGTCAATGGAATAAAAAAATCCACAGCCTACTAAAAAAGTTTCAAAATGTGCATAGCCAACAAGAGTTTATATTAGGAAAAGTGTACAACCTATTTTAAAATATTTAGAGAAAGTAATCGATCTATTAAAATTACCACGTAGCGCCACGGCTCTTTCAGCCTCATTTTGGCCATCATCTAGATGCACAACACAAATAGAGACGAGTCTTACATCATACGAAGATAATGATAAACCGTCTCATTATTGTGGTCCCAAAGCAATGAGATCACATGAGGAATTGTAGCTATTTTTCCGTGTCAAAAAAGACATGTTCTTATTGATTGGGCAAGAGGATGAACGTATTCATCCTATGTGGATGGGTGTGGCTATAAGATTCCAATGGAACATTACAAACATCACCAAGATGAGCGATGTTGTCCAAACTTGGAAGATCCAAGAGTATGGGAGTCATGCAAAGCATTGTTGGAATTTGGATAGAAACATTGACACTATAAAATCCATGAAAACTCCAAGCATAGCAAAAGTAGCAACACAAGACAAATTAAATATATGATAACCAAATCCATATTGATGTTGTAGGTTTTTATTAGTTATATTTGTAATAACATTGACAATTTCATGATTCTTGCAATGTTCTTTTGTTTGATATAAACTTAATAGCAATTGAAAATCTTTCTCATGTTGTCATGTGTGCCTGAAGTACACCCTCCCAAGTCACCTTTCTTTTTTATTCCTACAAGAACACCATCTTTGAGCCTACCAATGGAACCCATCCAACTTGGATCTAAAGAGACAACACAATCTACAAGACTATGTTGCCTACTTGGTCAATCATGTCACCATCAAAATAATTATTAGAACAATCATCCTTTGGATTTTCATCACTATGAAAGTTAGTTTCATTTCTTTGATTACATCCACTGAAGTTAGTCTTTTTATGTTTTAAACCATATCCACTTGCATAAACAATCATTTTCATCATAAGTATTGAAAAATACTACCTTAATAAGAAGTACATATGTTCTGATCCTTGATATTTTCTTGTTGCCCCTTAGTCCATGAAGTATCTAGATAATCTCCCATGCATTCTTTGCTAATGTAGCAAGCATGACCTCATCGATGAGGTCATTTGAAACATTCATTTTTATGCAATGTTGAACTTTTTTAGACCTCTTCATATCCTGCCAAGTCTTAAGAGCCCTTGAGGTTTTGTCCCAATCCCAAGTACAATATTCACCATATCATGTTAAATAAGAAGCGATTCCATGTTTTTTTTTTCCAAATGAGATAATTTGAAGATGTAAGCCTATCACAACTTCTAAACACAATGAGACATCTTGAATGAACTTGAGTAGTTTTGAAATAACTTGATCGCACCAAAAATCAAATAAAATAGTTTGCAAAAACTTTTGCCCTTCTAACTACACTTTCAAAGTATCCCACAAAGGAATCATACGTCAGTAAGATATTGAAGGAGATCTATTCATAACCCTATCCATTTTTCATGACTAACATGCAAAATTGTGAATGAACTCATGACAAATATGATCAAACTCAACTACAATTTGATCTAACCTATTCTAGTGCCAAATCGCACTCTTTTTGTGCTTATTAGATTGATCTAAAGACATAATTAATATATCACACAAGATCTAGAATACTTTAAATCAAACTATGTGCTCAACAACAATTTGCAATTCACAAATGCTAGAATCTTTATGAACAAATGAACAAATTTGTACAGATTCATATTCCCTCAGTTTGGATGTTACAAACACAATTTTTAAGTGTTTTAAACATATTTGAACACCTAACTTATAATTTATATTTAATCCTCATTGATTGACAAACAATCCAAATTTGAATATCAACAAACTAGCAAATAAAGGCATGTAGTGAGGAGACCCTAACACTATCAACTTTAAAATAAATACATCTGATTGTTTAGGACTTTATGTGAAATGAAGAATACACCATATACACCAAATTATGTAATATATGAAATGAGACTTCAAATAATGTCATCTACGTATAAGACAATGTAGAACATAGCACCCAAAATTTTAACACATAGATACTAGCTTGTCTACACTTGGAGAAGTAAATATCAAGTACATAATATGCCCTGATTTGAGATTTCAACTCTAAATTTTTCTTTGATAAATATTATAAACCTCAAACAAAGTGGTGATCAATAACCTTCAATAAGCCTCTCAATGCAAAACGAGGTCCCTACTTATCTTTGTAGCCAATATTTTCGCATAGTTAGTTCAATCCTTTTTTCATATCCATTGACACATTGAGGGTGCATACCACTTTGTGAGAGAAAAGGTCCAAGCTGAGGAACTACAACTACAATACATATCTACTTTAGATTGTGTGGCTGACACTATCGTTAAGCCTTTGAGAAAAGCTCATTCTATAAAGTTTAAATTACAAATCTATGGAGTTTCCATCAAGTTAGTTTTGAGGAGTGTCTCAATATAGCCCTGCAATCAGAAGACCACCAAATGATGGCCCGACTCTATTATAGAACGACATTCATGTCTTCTTGCTATGTCACGATGATAAAGGACTGGCAGGAGTTCGGATTCATCCAGAAGGTATGGGATTACCTGGGACCATTGCCCTTCGGAAACAAATTGTGTTTCCAAGTATTTGAAGCCCTAGGAAGGAAAATGGGCACGAGAAAGCAGTCTGTGAGGCGACAAGGCGAGCAGGACTCGCAGGAGGTTCTCAAGCAGGCAGGAATGTAAGGCCATTGAGAGATCTCAGTTTTGTGAAACAATTTTGCGGCGTATAAGCACTTGGTTTTATGCAAGTGAAAGGAGATCCATGCTTTTCCAAGAACCAATGCAAAAGCAGAAGTGACGTCATTCCATATGTGTTGCAGTGGGTCCTGCAACAGATTAGGGGAGGATGATGTTGGCTGATTCCAAGGAATCCCTAAGATGCCGAGCCAAGCTATTCTAAGAGCATCTGCGAGTAGAAGAGAAGGAAAAGAATGAGAGCTGAACCTGAGAGCCGAGGAATACTAGCTAGGATAACAGTTCAAATCATGTGAGTCTCATGGTGAATCCCAAGAGAAGGAATGACCATGTAGGAGGCTAGTATGTGTAGGCATTTGTAATAAATGTCATAGACTCCTCTTAAATAAAATAGAGTGAGCCACCTTTTGATGGTGACCTCTAGCGGAGGAGCTAATTCAACTTGTAATTTGTAATTTGTGGAATTGCCACTTAGGCTCCACATAGGCAGCTCATTGGCTTATTTAAGAGCCCCCCTCTTTTTTTAGGGAGCTATTGTTGTAATGCTCTTGCTCTTGTTTTAATGAGAAAGATCTTCCACGAGTTTTGAGCCTTCTCTCTAGCTCCATGATCATGTTGGTATTCTTGAGTGAATTCTTGAGTGAAGCTTTTATGATCTTGCTTTCATATACATTTGGTATTAGTTTTGATAGTCCATTCTGAAAATTCAGTCTAACAGTACCTTCACCTTCAATTCTGTGTGAGCTGTTGTCTCCAAGGTGAATGAATATCTTGGTGTTGTAGGCCAAACAATTGATAAACCATTCTTGATGGCTTGTCATATGTTGTGTTGCTCCAGAATCAAGGAACCATTCTCCGATTGTTTGACATGGTAATGGTTCACCATGAAGGCCTCATGTTCATCTCGTAATCTTTTTGGATCTTTTGCTTTGTGGTTGCTGCATGGGCTTGTTGATCTGGTTGCTTCTTCTTGTCGTTGTTGAACTTCAAGATCTGACAGTCCTAGATTTTGTGGTTCGTCCTCTTGTAGTACTTGCAAAAGAGCCTTTTCTTGTTCTGAGCAAGTTGCTAATTTTGGGTCTTCTACAACTGCTTTTGATTGTTGTAAATTTGTCGGACAACTCTCTTCTTCTATTGTTTCCTTGTGTTCTTCTTCTAGAATAATGCTTGTGAGTCGTTGATGGAGGACGAGGATGCTCCATTCCTTCTTGTCTCCTCCTACAGCAGCAGCATGATTTTGACTTTGGACAATGTAATTTCTGAGTGTTTGCAAATCATCATCACCCAATTTTCATAGGAGGATGGCAAGTTGGACAATAAGGTAATTACAGCATTAGAGTCTTCGATCACTGAACCTATTGTCGTCATATGCTCCAACAAAGTCTTATACTGATTAATGTGATTCTGAATAGAATCACCTTTTGTCATTTTGAGTGAGAAGTGTTGGAATTCGATGCTCAACCTCAAACCCATTCATTAGTGGGCATCCTGAAAGTTGTACAAAATCCAGAAAAAGAAGGCTCGAATTTTGAGCAGAAGATTGAAAACTTTAGGATCAAATTTTCCAGAATTTTTTGATACCTAATCTACTCGAAAAATCAGTAAGTTTTTGACTCAGTGTATATTTTCATGTCAGTGTATATGTTTGAGTCATTGTCCATTTTTTGATACATTGTAAATTTCGATACTGTCGGTTAGAAATCCGATCCGCGTTAACAGTCCGCCTACTTTGTACATTCAAAAGCGGTTGTAATAAATGAGACAGATAGCATTTAATGCTAATTAGATATTTAGCAAGTAGAAGATATTTTGTAATAGACAAATAAATTGTGAATAGGAAGTTACTTAAGATTTAATCTTCATAAGAAAAATTCTTTTGATTTTCAAATTTTCAGTAGCCAGCGTTATCACGCTCAACAAGTTGAAGTTATTACTTCAAACAATTATACTCATTATTGGTATTAATCAGAGTGCAATTTTAGTCCTAGTGCTATATCGTTACATTGTGCATCTGTGAATCATTCATTTTGAATGATCTGTTGCTAACTATGGCGCTTCTAATCCTACACCAAGCTCGCTCATCAGCTTCCGCTCATTCCCACGGATTTCTGACATGGTATCAGAGTAGGCATTTCAGTAATCTGTTTTTTATTGTGAATTATTAGTTTTGTTTCTATCAAGCCAACATTTTAGCAAACGCGTGCAGCCAACAGTATTCCGAAATCGTTGTTACTACCAACGATCTCGCTCAGCCAGAATGGATCTGTCTTCTCTAATCGAGAGACTTGATGGAGGGAACTATCATCTCTAATAGTTCAAAATGAAGGTCATACTATTAGCCAAGGAACGTGGGATGTTGTTGACGACATAGAAGTCAAGCCAAAAGATGATGCAGCCATTATCACCAAACGGAGACTGAGAGATGGCAAGGGCATTTGCCATGATCACTCTCAATATCAAGGATACACAAATAATTCACATACGTGATGCTCAGTTAGCCAAGGATGCATGGGACATCGTAGCAACCCTGCATGATATCAGAGATGTTACTTCCAAGTTATATTTGAGGAAGAAATTCTTCAACCTAAAGATGTCTGAAGCAGAAAGTGTTAACACTTTCAAAAATCTTATAGAGCAAATAGCTGCAATAGGCTCAGTCATTGAAGATTCCAATGCTGTTATGACTCTACTATCGAGTCTACCTGAAGCCTATGGAAATTGGGTCATGACAATTTCGATCCTTACTCTATCAAGAGCAAGTTTGATGCTTCTACAAGAGGAAATCATAAAATCTGCATCCTCCTCATGCTTAGAGTCGAATTCCCAAGTTCTATATTCAAAAAATCATAAGTTCATATCCAAAAAGAAGAGCAATATGCAGCAAGGGTCGAATTTTGGCTCTAGGTCAAATTTTGACCCAAGGTCGAATTCGAACCTTTCATCTTTCCAACCAAAGCAGAAACTATTCTACGAATACTACAAGAAAACTGGACATGAAATCAAGGACTGCAGAACTTTGAAATATAACAATGAGAAAAATTCTTGAGAGATCATTATGATCTATTAGGTAGCTTACTTCCATTGCTCCCCTCCCTTGAGAAGATAAGCCTCAAGAGTAGAAGGTTTAGTGCTCAAAGAGCCTAAATAGTCCTAGAAAAGCCAAGATCCAAGAAGGGGATCTTCTCATATCTAAACCTCAAAAAGAGTCAAGAAGAGTGTCAAGCACCATATCTCCAAACTGAGCCATTCCATCTTTAGATCTCAAGCCAAGATGACACCCTTGGTAGGCTTAGTTTCCATTTAGATCCATAGTTAGCCCCCTCCCCATTGGATCAAAGCCCGTACTACACGACGACTCACCCGGTTGGAGATCCAAACCTTGACCTTGCCCTCATGATCATTACGATTGGGGAGGCACGAAAAGGGCCCAACAGTAATGATGATCCTAATCTTTACATTTTAAGGCAAGATTCAGATATAGTGTTCATTGTTTTCTACGTGGATGATTTGATTATTACAATAAGTAATAAGTAGTGATCTAGGATTGATGCACTATTGTCTTGGCATTGAAGTATGGAAAAACGAAGACGTTGTCTTTCTTACACAATTTTATGTAAATTTGAAGATCAAGTGGTAGTTATTTTTACTGAGTCATTAGGTAGATGTAAATTTGAAAAAATTTGCACTCTATTATGAATAGAAGAATGCAATTTTATCATTGAGGGAGAGTGTAGGAGATCAGTGATAAACTTCATTTTTATTGTTTACGATGTGTTGGAATTCTAATCTTCTCCTACTCATCCCTTTGCCCTCCTTCTACTCTCAAGAATTCTATATCTCTGAGTCAGTCTACAAAATACATGCAAAGTTGAATCAGGTAGAACCTCAAAGCCATCACCAGATTACGGTCTGACCGAAGGGAACCATTAAATCAACGTTTACGGAGAAGCACGACTCAAACCGCAAACCGCAAGAAACTGCAAACCACAAGGAGTCGTTAAAAACCATAGGTTACTATCTACGAGCACTTGCGAAATCTTCAATGGCATCCCGTCGACCACCGCAAGTGATCTTCTTATGATCGCCTACGATGGAAGCTATGACAAGAGTCAATCGTTTGAAAACGTAAGCAACCTACGTATGGTTATCAACGAAGTTGACCAACGATGACGATTTGCGAGTTTCTACAATGTCAACTAATGACTGTTGACCCATCTCATCGTTTAGCTCCATAAGTTATCACTTACGATTATTAACAAAGGAAGCAAACGATCACCTACAAAGCAAACGATCAACAGCTGATCGACGACCAACGGTTGTTCAAATGATTGCAGACAGACTACGACCATCACAACCTACATCCTTGCACTACGATTCATACGGAGGATACGTTACTCTGTACTTCTCCTCCTTCACGACGCTCCAATAACGGACCTACAGATATTGTTTAGACGGTTGTTAATCATCTTGTAAACTGTAATTACAATAAATCAAAAGACTCTAACAACTATAAGTATGTATCTAAGCGAAGAGAAGGAGTGATAGGTGCTGTTGAGTTGAACAAATTGTAGATACACTGAGTGATCAAACGACCAAAAGGTCTTAAGTAGCTAGCTCCTTAGAGTTAGTGATTTATACCGAGAGAGAGAGAGAGAGAGAGAGAGAGAGAGAGAGAGAGAGAGAGAGAGAGAGAGAGAGAGAGAGAGAGAGAGAGAGAGAGAGAGAGAGAGAGAGAGAGAGAGAGAGAGAGCTAGAACTGTAGCCATTGTTTCAGAATCTGTAAGTAGGAATATGCGCTTATCAGCACTATTGTATTGTGTTCCGATTCTCTCTATTATACAGATTTGCTATTGTTCAATTACCACGTTCTTGATTGAATGCAATTCTCTCTCTCACTCTCTTGCACACAAACACGGTTATCAGAGACAAAAGATCACATGGATGTCCAAGATGCCTAATGCTTCACAATCCTACTGTTATGGCAGACTCAGACTCCTACTCTGATAACCCAAAGGGATAACAAGCTTTTGATTTCGTTCCCTAGTCAATACATGTTCCTAAAGTCGTAGTTACTATTGTGTTCATTGTTTTTCTTACTGTTGGTAGAGAATCGCCTCTCGTGTTCTGCTTCCGTCACGTTCGCTGCAATCGTAATCAATCGTAGACCAAGCAGACCATCGTTCATACACCAACAGAAGTGGAATCAGAGCATTGGTTCAGTGGATTACTAGAGTGCAGGATCTTTTTTTTTCTTTTTTCCAAAAGCTATTCTAAATTGTTTGTGTACAATTTCGATCACTATGGAAGGCACCTCAAAGATCCGCTTGATCAATAAATTCAACATGTGGAAGTTCAAAATGAGAATGATCCTGATTGAAAACAAGTTATGGGGATACGTCAACGGTTCTATAGCCAGACCAGTAGAACCCGAACAGCTCCCAGCTTGGGAAGCCAAAGATGGCAAGGCTCTTGCCATTGTATCTCTAAGCCTTAAAGACACTCAAATTGCTCATGTGTTTAACTACACTACTTCCAAAGAAGCATGGGATACACTCACTAGCATCTACAAGACCTCAAATGTCTCGACTCGCCTCTTCTTGAGGAAGAAGGTACTAACACTCAGAATGAGAAAAAGCACTTTAGTCAGCGACCACTTGACCAAGTTCAAACAACTGATGAGCCAACTGGCTGCAATAGGTTCCCCTATATCAGAAGAAGACTCTACCATTTCTCTTCTTGCCAGTCTTCCATCCTCCTACGATAATTTAGTGTTGCCTTTGAGCAATACCCCTGCGCTGTCTCTTCAAAAATTGACAACAAGCTTGTTGCAGGAAGAAGTCAGGAGAAAAAGCTTGTCCACATCTACGAGTACCAAATCCATGGCACTCTATTCAAACAAGCAGCAATCCAATAAGAAGAAAGGCTTCAAGGATAAGAAGACAAAGGCAGAACAACCAGCAGCATCACAACCACAACAACAACAGTATAGTCACTCATTGTCCGAGACCAAACTATTTTGCAGATATTTCAAGAGAACCAACCACGACATCAAGGACTGTCGCATCCTCAAGCATAATAAAGCAAAGAAGAAGATGCAACAACACCAAGAAGAGAACTCTGACACAATCAAAGGATCTCAAGATGAAGAGAAGGCACTGATGCAACAAGATCAATCTTTTAGAGATGCCCATCATTGGTATCTCGATTCAGGTGCTTCTCAGCACATGATGACATAAAAGGACCTCTTATTTACATTCACAGCTACAGAATCAAAGTACATTTTCTTTGGTGACTCCAGTTCACACCAAGTTGAAGGCCAAGGGTCTATTCAACTACAATTCTCTGATGGCATCACTAGGTAGCTTAATGGAGTATTGTATGTACCCAAATTAACAAAGAACCTTTTGTCTATTAGCAAGATCACAGATCAGGGCTATAGAGCTTTGTTTACTGCCAACCGATGTACTATTTCAGATGAGAACTCAAAGGAAATCCTCTCTGCTTACAGAGAAAAAAAATTGTACATACTGAGTCATGATGTTGCACTTTTTGTGAGTTGTTTAGATGCAAATTTATGGCATCATAGATTAGGTCATTTAAACATGCGTTCAATCTTGTATATGCATCACAATAAAATGGTCAAGGACATGAATATAATTGTTGTCACCACAACTAATCAGACTATCTGTGAAAATTGTCTACTAGGGAAACAACCTAGAACGAGATTTCCCAGAGGACAAGCCCAAAGGGTGAAGTCCATCTTGTCACTAATACACAGTGACTTGTGTGGTCCTATGAGCGTACCTTCATTAGGTCAAGCTCTGTATTTTCTCACATTCATTGATGATTACTCCCGATTTGCCAGTGTAATGTTCATTAAGAACAAGTCAGAAGCATTTTGTTGCTTCAAAGACTTCAAGCAATATGCTGAGAATCAAACTGGTCATAGGCCCTACGGTCTGATTCAAGGGGAGAGTTCTTGTCAAATGAGATGAAAGGCTACCTATTTTCATGTGGCGTGCACCACTAGTTTACTACGAGCTACACTCCACAATAGAACGAAGTAGCAGAGCGGAAGAACCGCACACTGTTGTAAGCTGCACGATCTATGATAGCAAATTCACATTTACCTCAAACCTTTTGGACAGAAGCTATCTCTCAGACTTGCTATCTGCAAAATTACTCTAGCACTAAAGTGGTTGATTCCAAGACACCGTTTGAAGCCTACTACGGTTACAAACCAAGTTTGAAACACCTGCGTGTCTTTGGATGTCTCTGCTATGCACAAGTGCCATCTGATTTGAGGAAGAAGCTGGACCCAGTAAGCTATAAAAGCATATTCATCAGCTATTCAAATTCACACAAGGCATATCGTGTTTACGATGTGGTTACGGGCCAGATCTCGGTCAGTCGTGATGTTGTCTTTCTTGAAGACAAATATTACGATTTCAAACAAAAGCAACCAATACAAGAGATACTGCCATAGCAGCTCCACCTTCCAGCGATAGGTACGACCTACAACTGTTCAAGCAACGGAGTTTGTCCCAATGGCTCCACTTATCGTCGATGGGCCTAGACCCACGATCGTTCAACCGCAAAATACTATAGTCCCAGTCATTCACCAAGGAGAATTGTTTGATCAAGCACCTGCAGTTCAAAGATCTGTGAGACAACGATAGCAGCCTGACCGATTCATCCCTCAAGCTTTCATTAGTCATGATGAATCTGCCACCTTAGCAGAAGCATTGTCAATGCCCGATGCAGACAAATGGATAGCTGCCATGGATACTGAGTATCAATCTCTAATAAAGAACAAGACCTGGAGTCTTGTCATTCCTCCTACAGGTGTAAAGCCAATTGATTCTAAATGGATCTTTAAGCTGAAGCTTAAGCTAGATGGATCTATATCCAAATAGAAAGCTAGACTGGTAGTTAAAGGTTTTGAACAAGTATATGGGATAGATTACACTGAGACCTTCAGTCCAGTAAAGCATCAGTCTATTCATACTCTATTGGCTGTATCTGCTATAGAAGATCTGGATATTCACCGGATGGACGTCCAGATGACATTCCTGCATAAATACATACAAGAAGATGTCTACATCTATCAACCAGAAGGTTACATCCCTCAAGGCAAGGAGCATCTACTATGCAAATTGCATAAGGCATTATACGGTCTGAAGCAAGCTCCAAGGGCCTGATATGATAGAATAAATCGTTTCTTGTTGCAGCACGACTTTGCCTCCTGCACCGCAGATTCAAATGTGTATCTAAAATTAAAATGGGCAAGTTATGTTATAATAGCATTATACGTTGATAATTCCCTAATCATCAGCAATTCAAATCAGTTGCTGCAAGAAACTAAGTCCTTACTCTCATCAGAGTTTGAGATGACTGATTTAGGTCCCATCCATTACCTACTTGGAATAGAGATTTACAGAGATCGTGTAAGCAGAAGGATCACCATAAGCCAACAATCCTACTTAATTAATGTACTTCGAAGATACAACATGGAGGATTGCAAGCCCATAGACACTCCTATGGATCCAGGATGCAAGCTATCCAAGGACATGTGCCCCTTAACAAAGGTAGATCGACAAGAAATGTGCAAGTACCCTTATCAGTCTATCATAGCTTCTCTCATGTACTCTATAATTTGCACACGACCTGATCTAGCATATGTCGTAAGCACACTGTTACAATTCATGTCCAATCATTAGAGAAAGTTAGAGCCCGATGAGGGCCTTTGTAAAAAAAAACTTTTTTATTTTTTATTTTTATTTTCGTTGCCATGTGGACCAATTGAAACCTTGAAATCGGGGTTCTACGTAACGTAGAATTTTCCAAATATAAATAAATTAAAAAAAATAATTTATTGCTGTTTCGTCGAGCAGTATGTGGAAATGTTATTGGTTGATGAGGCCTGCCCTTCCAGCTCATCACTGCCCGAAGAGACCCAAAAATATTGAAAATGAATATGACAGATGGTTGAGATGAGAAAATCGATGTACCATTAATGTATATGCGTTGTCAAATCATGGTTAACAGGGTTAACCAAAGTTAATTTATGGTGCCAAATAGATCAGTGTTTTAAATTTTTGCCAACACATTTTCTCATATTCATGGCTTTTTTGTCTATGCAAATTTTCAGATTCATAGTTCATTGTTTCAGATTTTTGCATGCAAATTACGAATGGTGCCATCAAGGAAGCCGTGCTCCTCAATTGACTATGTGCTTCTATTCAACGAGATAGATGATAATGGATTATGGGTGACAAGAAAATATTCAAAAAACTCTTGGGTTTTGATGCATCCATCATCAAGAGGAGCATTTCGAAGAAGGAAAAAGGTCAAAACTATTATTTCGATCTTATTGGAAGGCCATAATTTTGGATTTCAAAACATCATCAAGAGGAAAATCTTTTTCTGAAATTCTAGTCCAACATGTATATATGCATTCAGAGATAAATGTGCAAGGATTCAACCGTCAGGATCACAAAAAAAACAACTGTGAGTATTGATATTTTTGATGCTTTGATTTTTGTCATTCATAAATATTTAATAGTAAACTTGCCAATCTAATCATTTTTTTCTTGTAGATTTATATCCATCCAACATTAATGAATGGGAGCCGAGTGGGTCTTTAGCAGGTGTGTTAGATGTTATTCACACTGATATTGGACAGCTGCAATATCAAGGTAGAACTGCAAAAGATCTAGCTGATAGTGGGATCTCTTTTTATGAATCAATGTACATTTCTGATACAAAAGAAAATTTTGGACAAATAGTACCAATTCCATTACCTAGTTTTGAAAGTGATGAATGGATTGTACCAAATGCTACAGTTTCAGAATCATTTCGTAGCAAGATATATAATGATATAAAAAATTCATTAAAAATGAGCACGGAATAAAAAACAATCAGATTGAATTGGTTTATTTCCTTGAATATATTTGTAAATTTCTTTTCAAGTGTCAATGTACACAAAATCCCAACGATGTTTGTATGCAAAAATTTATCAGATATTATATCTGAACTTATGGATGAAGGCTGGGACAAAAGATCAGATGGAGAAATAGAATGCAGAATTAAAATGTCTTCCATGTGTTTCCGTTATCAAATTGAAAAACAAATGTTCAGCTTATGCTTCCATTATCAAAGGATGAAAAAAAAAAAACAAAGGTAAATGGGTGCCACTTGATCAAGACTTGGAAGCCAGTGGACATTCAAAACGAAAAAATATTGAAATTATATATAATGATGTCGTTTTGATGCGTGTTGAGGTGGAAGAAGATTGGAGTCTAAATTACATCAGGCTAGAACTATTGCTCCTACAAGATGATGTACTTTCAGACTTCATATTCATTTTCAATGGTAAACTCGTAAATAATTGTAAACACTCGATCTTTTATGAATAGTTTCAATCAAAACTTTCTAATACAATCTCTGTACCAATTGTAACTAACTTTGTATTAGTTTTATGCAGGTACGTAAAAGACATGAGCTCGAGATCAAATACAGAGATATTGGCAAAACAATCCAACTTCTGGAAGAACATTGAGATTCACTATCAGCAAGTACATGCCAATCATCATGTCTTTTTATCAACATAGAAAATTGCATTCCAGTATTACACTATGGACACAACCTAATTGTAAGAATCTATATTGATATCAATAAAAAAAAAACCCATAAACGAGTTGTTTACATGTAAAATAATTGTATCTTTTTTTTTTTTGATGTATCTCTATTTACAAATAGATCTCTATTCAGTCAATTTTTCTATATTTTCTTTATCAGTATTAGGAACTGATAAGACAACAGCTCCTTCTATAATCTCGCCTTCCTCTATTTCGGAAAGGGCCTCAATGTCTTTTAAGACAAGAGAAATATCTGCTATAATATTGCCTTCCTCTGTATTATGAAGGACTTTTATTCCTTTTTGATCATATAAAATAAGATCTGCATCCTGAGCAACCTGAAAGGCTGTTAAGGCAGGAGCAGCTTCCTTTTGAGGGCCCTCGATCTTAGGTGCAACGCTTACACCGTTCTGGTCATAGGTTCTGATCAACTCTTGCCGAAATCTATATACATCATCAGGAGTATACGGCTCAAGAGTGAACTGTCATCACAAAACACGAGAATCAGCAAATTACAAACAATGATAGTAAAAAAATATGAATCAGAATGAAAGGAACTACAAATGAACAGAATATTACCTTTTCAATATTTACATCCACTTGTAAATTATACCACTCAAAAAATAGCTTCGTATTGTACAAGATGAACCATGCACAACTAAAAGCGTCGTTTTGCTGTACACACTGCATATATTGAACGAAAATTAGTAATATTATGATAGAAATTTTATTTATGCTATGACGATAGATTTGAGTTAAAAAAAAAACATGCATATCAGAGATAAAGAGAATATACCTTGAGAGATCTAATGGTTATCTCTCCAATTGAAGTTGTCGTTGTCGGTATTTCCCGAACGACATCATGAAGTAGAGAATCAAATTCTCTACGATACCAGAACTGAATATCGGTTTCGAGCGCAAGATATACACAAGATTTTTAAAGAAACGAGATGCGTGCTCGAAAGTGATATTGGCCTACCAGCGGTATCGGTCTCGAGTGCACTATTAGAGGGTGGACGGTTAAACAGTCAGAGAGCACGCTTAAGAGTGATATTGGGAGCGAAACCGAAAATTTTGCAAAAAAATCCAAAATTTTGAGGACTTATATATATGAAATTTTTGCACGTGTGAAAAGTCGGCCTAAGACACATGTCGTCAGCTAATTGGTCCACGTGGAATGTCCGTACCGAGAATGATGACTCAATTATGAGGCAACGTGGACAGCACACGTGCACGAATCCCCTTTCGACGCGTGTCATTCTCGCACGTGACAGATGTCGAAATCAATCATTGTCTGTACGACGCATTAATTTTGACCAATCACACGTCGACACATGTTCCTTCGCTACTCCTCCACACGTGCGAATTTTTTTTATAAATAGTTCTTTTTCGGCTCGGATTTTCACGCAAATTTACGATTTCTTGGCCGGATATTGATTTCAAGCGCGCCGTTTTCAGTGATTACCCTCGGTTGACTAACTTGCGTCTGGAACCGATACTGTCTCATTCGATATCGCATTCAAGCGCGCAATGCATCTCCTTTCTTTTGTGCTCTGTGTTCATGTGCTTGACAAATTGTTTATCAAGTTACATAATGATTTCAAGTCTGTAGATGAGTGCCCAAAAATGAAAAATGTAGATTTGTTGATTTTCAGTCTGCTTTTGTTTTTTTTTTCTTTTGTTAAATATTTCTGACGATTCGGAAGCTGTCCCTTCCACTTCTGAAGCTATTTATTCTTGTGGTACAAAGTCTGAAAAGTCAAAGATTGTAGATATAGATAGTTTTTTTATTGATACGGGCGTTAATTTAGATGATTGTTCTGATTTTGATCCTACTCAAAATATGGCATCATGTATAGGCCCTAGAACACCCATGGAGAGACAATAATCAGGGAAGACAAAGCCGAATGTATAAGTTTTTGTATCTTATCATGTACTAGTAGATTCGTTATGTCAGATTATATACTGGAGCTTACTTTGTTTTTTATCATTTCAGGAAACAATTTTCTTTGATGATTTCGCAATTCGCCAAGGAGGACAAAGATCTTATGCTAGAGAATTTTCAAGAGATCATGCACTGAGGCACTATCTGAAGTTCTTCAAGAATAATGAAATAAGTGTTGCCCATTCAAAGTTTCATCAGCATGGTGAGACCGTGATTATGGCAATGAAGGCACTGTCTCATTTTCTTGGAGGACATAATTTCAATAAGGTGCATAACATAATTTTTGTAAAGTTGCGGTTAAAATTTTAGGATATGGACTAGTGAAGTCCATGCTCAGATCATCTCATTTTCCATTGTATGCTGCTTACGTTGATTTGAGTAAGCATGAAAACTATGAGCTGCTAGATCCATACGAAAGAAGAAAATTGTTGTATGATTCCAAGTTGCAACTTTCATTGGAGAAAATATCGGAAGCAGAGTAGATACTGCTGAATTGTACTTTGTAAATATTTTTATTTAATATACAAAATTTTATTGTGTGTCTATAACCTACTGGCTTGTATAAATTTGCATGCTTTTTGAAATTTTTTATAATCTGTCGATTTTGTATTATGACAAATTTGAATTCTTCTGTAAAACCATTGGAAAAGTTGCAGTATATAGCTGTTTTTTGTGCTAGTCCCGCCATGTTGTGTACTTTTATGAAATGCCGCTCTTGCTTGCCAATGAGATTTTTCCTTCCTTGCGATGACCATATGCTAAGACTTCCACTATTTCTTGCAAAGAATGTCGAGTGATGTCGTAATATGTGCTGCATGTCATAAAAACATAGTCTAAATTAGTACCAAAAGTATCTAATTTAATTGCGCATATTTGTCTATCGTAGTGTAAAATCAAAATCTTACCATATAATGTGTTATATGATCAACACCCCATGCACTTTGAACTGCATCCACAAATTCACAAGTTGTTTTTTTGTAGCATTTGTATATCAGTATTTGAAAATTTATCTTTTCTCAAGTATTTTACCATGTTGTCTAACTTTTTCCAAACTTCTATTTTGTGTATACGAGTAGAACCTTCTTCTTTGAAATCTTGAGTTGCTACAATAATTTCTTTCTAAACCGTGTATTGAACCTTGGATCGTTTGCCATGAATAATTCGATAAAAATCTTTGAGCTTTGGATCCTCCAATGCTCGGCTTGCATGGAATATTTTCTGTTTTACTTGATAGCTTGTCATCTTTTTTTATTTTAACGTGGCCTTTATGTGAGCCTACTTTGGACAACACATTCTCTAATTTGGAAATAGCTTCCTTCACAGAGGCCTCTGGCTCGGAATTCCATGCAAACAAGATGTGAAGATATATTATTTTTTTATAATACGCACCCCCTCATGAAATGTACAGATATGAACATTTCGTAGAGGAATCGGTAGTACAGGTTTCCAATTAGGATCTTCTCGATCTCTTGATATTCCTGTACTCCTTGTCATGTCTTTTGTTGTTTTCATGCAGTACAAACAAGGGTGTTTAGAGTTAGTGCCATGAGATACATTGAACATACATTTTAATGTCTTCAAATCTCCTGCTAAATGCCATTCAATGGAAAGTGCCAATTCCAGGAATATTGAGTGGAACTCCCTCCATGTGATTTTTTATGGTGGTAGGATATGATGTTCTATTAAATATCCATGAGAAAATGTCATGGTCTTCTTTCATCACCTATAAGAGAATACAATAACATGATTAGCCTCATAATATTAACACAGAGAAGATTTCCCAAATAAAATCCATATTCAAATGATTATCCCTAATTATTATGCGAAGAACTGCTATACCTGAAATGCTGCCCACCACCAGATATCATTTTCTAATTAAACACTGAAATTGAGGCCTTCTGAGTCTTCTGAATTTAAAAATGCTCCATTCATGATCGTGAGATTGACTCTTTCCATTATTTGTCCTTTTATAATTTCAGACCCATCTAACTTGAGAACAACTAGCAACTTGTTATTGACATTCTCATTTGTAATACCGTAAGAATTTATGATGAATGTTAATAGCTGATTAATGTCAATAAATAAATTGTTGGAATTGTTATAAGCTAAACTTTCTCCTTTCGAGCAATACAATTCATTGATATGAGATGGATTACCAATTATTGTCTGCATACCTTGGTTTAACATGTCTTTTTTAAAAAAAAAAAATGAAATGGTCATGGGAGTGGAAACGTTTTAATATTTACTTGTGCAAATGCCTCCTTTATCATCTTAAACATTGTTGCATATGCTTCCCTATTGATGCTAGAAAAGTCACATGCCCCCTGAAGCAATGTGGTGTCTAATATTTTTCCAACTTCAACCATAATGCTATCAGTAACTGTAATCTTTTTCATTTTGTTATTATTTAACATTGATTTCATAGATTTAGAAGTCAAGATAGAGCCTAGTGAGCTTCCAATTGAAATCTCATCGGCCAAATGGTCTTCAACAGCCAATACTGATATGCATTGCAAACATAATCTTCATGAAAATGTCAATAGAAATTAGGACACTCATAGTATTCACAACAATATATAATAAGCAAATCAACAGAAAGTTGAGATGAATAAATAACAAAATTAGTAATTATGAATGAATCAAAAAGTTCAAGCAATATTCAATTCCAAATAAGCTATAACTCACTTGAATGCACGGATTCGTCTTTTCTATGAGCTCCTCTGGATGATAGATCACATATATCCTTGTTTACCAGTCTTTTCCTCTTGTTGTTTCGGACCTTTCTGTTGAGCACATCCATATCTTTAACAAGAGACAAATATGAGATACGCATGGATTGAAATGCAATTTTTATCTCATCATTACTAGTTGTACAATGATGCAAAGAAGATTTCAACCTTTGGATCTCCTTCTTGAGCATCTCATTTTCATCCAAACAAGTTTTCATCTTTGTAGATTTTTCTTCGCACTCCTTTGATATTTTCCCTGATTCCTCTTCCAAATAATGTATTTTTTGCATTGAATGTGCATTCCCATAGAGCATCAAATTCTCACAGTAACCCAAAAGGCCATTTTTACCATGACACATATAGATTATTAACTGACTCACCGAATGAAAATCTGGATGTTGCAATGAACATGGATCAATAGGATACAATGTTCCTGATGACCATAAATCTACATGCTTTAGATTTTCCTCCCTGTATCGGACCATATCAGAAGTTGACAATTTGGGTTGCTTTGAATTTCTTGTCCTGAGCAGAGCATATTTTGGTGACAGATCCACATGAAGATGATAAAGCTTTGTCATCAGTACAGTAGTGTAGTAATAAACAACACAATGACAATAACAAAGCTGGAGATGACACTAACGACTCTGCTGGAGATAGAGATGGCGCTAAACACTTGTTTTTGACCTTGGAGATAGAGATTGCATAGGCTTTGTTTCAAAAATGTCACTCCTAATTCAAATTTTTGAGTGTTCCCAACTATTGGGAGGGAATATTTCAGCATTTTGAAAATTATATTCTAACTATGGTTAAGCACCAGTGAAGTTTGATGTGACTAAACTAAGGCGCATTCATTTACATGGAAATGTTAATTGCGAAACAGAGTGTTCTATTCTCTCTCTCTCTCTCTCTCTCTCTCTCTCTCTCTCTCTCTCTCTCTCTCTCTCTCTCTCTCTCTCTCTCTCTCTCTCTCTCTCTTCCAGAGTATTGTTTTAGAGAGATCATGCATCTGCAAGCATTTGAACATGTACACTCTTTCAAACTAATAATATTCGTTGCAATTCACACTATCATGTCGTGTTGCTTTCTCATTCGCTGTATCGTATGGGCTTTGCAAACAGATTATTCGCAGATTGATCTTTTTTTTTATGATTGATAGTGTATGTCGATTGTAATGCTCTTAATCTGATTTGTTTTACACGTTTCCACATTGAATGATTTTGTGTGTTTCTACAGAATCGAGTATTTCGATCCTTGCACCTTCGAAGCTTGGATCAAGTAGAGCTACTGTCGAATTATTGAAGATAGCTCAAATCCGATAGACGTAGCTCATGCACCAAGGAGTCATTCCATTCGATTCCCAAAATATTTTTCAAAGAAAGGCCATAAGCTTCGTAAAATCTCCTTTGAGGTCCACTATTATAACTTCAAGTTAAAGCTAGAATTGTTAATTCAAAAACAAACTTCATGTGAAAGCTATGCATGTATATTTTGATGGATTTTCATGGTTTACCAAATAAGTAAAATTTATTGAAGGAGCTTTTTCTCCTTGAAATGGACATTTATTTTAGTAAAAAAATTAAGAGAATCTTTTCTTGATGGCAAATTGACAGATATTTTTTATTTGCAATTTGAACTCATTTTTTAAAGGTTTTTAAGCCATTAGTAGTATTGGAATGAAGCAGACACAACTTGGCTCCAACATCATCAAGGGAAGTTTGTGTAACCTACTTGGCGAGCCACCATGAAGGTTTCACTGTGCGACCTTTGCGTGTTGCTTGAAAAAAAACATCAGCTTGCTACTATGTTGTGGAATTACTAGGGGCCACTCAAAGGCAACTGACCCCAATCGAGAGATTGCACTATACATAAAGTTTGAGGGCACCTTAGGGGAGCTGGGCCCTGAGACATGCATCCAGATGAGCCTTAGAGGTACTGCTCTCAAGGTTTGGCCCTAGCTCACTCAAAACTCAGCATGTGTCAACCAATGTGGCAAATTCTAACTAGTAAAAATAATCATACCATAATTTGTGCTACAGTCAAAACATCCGTACATGCAATTTTCAAGATCAAGTCTCTGCTTGCATGTGTTTTGATAATAAAATTGGTAGTTTGTTGGGTGGGGGGGGGGGCCTTCTCCCCTGGGAGGGCACACTGCTTGAGGGTAGGAGCCTGAGAGCATATGCCCGAGCTGGTGGAAGGCACGAGGGGAAGAGGGCCTTCCCTTGCATAATGTCAAGTGTGAAGATATATATTTTTTCACGGTTTCAGTTTTGTGTTTTTTTTAAACCTTTTGTTTTGCTATTCTTTTTTCCTTGTGTTCCGCTTTTTTTTCAAATTTTTTCTATAGTCTTCTCTTCCCATTTTCCACACAAAACAAAACATTTCAAATTTTTTTTGGAGCATGCATGTGGACAGCACCAATGACTATCTTATGGAATTGAAAATAGTTGCCACGTGTTGTGTGACAAGGCTTTTAATGGGTTTTTTATAGGTGACCATTGGGTTGTTTCCAAACACCCCCAACACACCAGTCTCGTGATTTTTCGTGGTTTATTGTTTGTTCATTTGCTTATTGCTTATCTGATCATTCTTCCTTGTTTTCTATCTCCCAATTTCCAAATGCAATCACAATCCCACCCCAACAAAGAAGCACTTCTCAATTGAGCCACACGGAACATCAACAGACTGGCAGCACTAGATGGGTATAAGAAGACCCAGAAAAGCAGGATCTGTCTAATATGCAGGAAAGAGATGATTGTGGTTGACCTGGAGCATTGACCCAGAAGGCCCAGCAGCAAGCAAACTGCTTTTCTGGATCGTTCAAAGGAGAATGCTGAAAAGACCAAAAAAATGCGCTGGTTTCTGTATTTATTGTTCTTGTTGAGCCCCTTACGTTCCCTGAATTCAGCTCCATCGCTGTCCTCCGCACTGCGGGATCTGGGCCATGGTACATTGATCAGTTTATAGCATTTTTCATTTTTACATTTTTTTTACCGAATAGTCATGTCCTAGTGAAGTTTACAGCTTATGTGAAACAAAATTCAGAAGCAAATTTGTGTCCTTTTCATGGGTAATGTACAGTGCATTGTTTGCAGGTATAATTTAAAACTTGCTTGTTTAGAAAGTGTACTATTTGAATTCAATGTAATGAACTCATCAGGCAAACTGGTTGTCATGGATCAAGTGATAAATGGTTTTGAAATCATGGATGGTGATTGAGGAGAATCTACCTGGTGGCATGATTTGCAACCAAACCCCGCTACGGTTGGGAAATTTTTAGAAAATTGTTTGTGGTTGCGGAAAATTCAGATTACTATCAGAAGTCCATCAATTGCAAAATGAGGACGAAGAGTTTAGACTCTTATCTCCAAGAGTTTATGGTTTTATGAAATAAACTGGCTCTTTGGTAGTTCATTCTAGGCTTGCCAACAAATTATCGGAATGAATGTAAGTGAATGTGCTTCAATCTTTCGATGTTGTCATACGAATCGCGAAAGCATTGTGGTGGCATTCAGAAAGCAATTTTAGGCTAATTCATCGACATGCAGATCAAAGCAAGGAAAAAAACGAGTTCGTGAGAAACTCAGAAGAAAAACTTTGACGAGCTTGATCAAATGGCATCAGAAGGTAAGCAAAAGAAACAGATGTCTCGGCAAAAGGCTAAGAAGGCGAATGTTTGTTTTATTTGCAATAAGCTTGGACATGTTATGAAATTCTGCCCAAAGCGAAAGAGGCCCGCAACTCAAGTGATTGAGATGTCGAGTAATGAAAATCTAAAGTTGGAAATTGACCTTATTGATTGAGTGTGAATGTTCTTTTAGTACTAATTTCCTGCCAAACGATTTGTTTCATTTGAAAGGCGCGGTGAAAGATCAAGAAGTTATTATTTCAGTGGACAACAGTTCAACTCATAATTTCATTAATTCTCGTCTTTTGTGCAAAAATTGGACTCGGAAACTGAAGCCGACAATCATAGATATAAAGTATATTTAGCTTTAGGAGCAGAGGTGGGGACTTGGGAAGTTAGAGGACCCAATTTTGATTCAAGACTATAGAGAATTAGTTGATTTTCATGTTTTAGATTTAGCATGCGCTGATATAATTCTAGGCTATGAGTGAGTATTTAAGAAATCTCCTAGTGTTGATTTTGAGAAGCATGTGTTCTGATTCTGGGAGGTAGATAAGGTAGCTTTATCCTTGATGTTTGACTATATACTGTTATTAGCATTGACTCTTGTTTTGATGATGAGCTTAATTTTGTCAAATAGTGCTCAAAAGTACCACCATGAGTTTTTAGAACCCTCATCCTTACCACCATTATGTGATATCAATCACCATATAAATCTTCTTCTTGGTGTAATTCCGCCTTTTAGGAAGTAGAATGCCAAGTCAAGGATTAATTACGATGTGGCGTAATTGTAGCCAAAGTCCCTTTGGTGACTATTAGAATAATAAATGTAAATGATGTAGAAGCCATAGGTTACTATGGCCCAAAAGGTCGAGATCTGTGTAACCATGGTCATTTATATTTTAGGCCCAAGTTAGTATGAAACTAACTTGTAGGGACTCGTGGGTCCACTAGGGGCCTATACATGTGAATTAAGTACCTAACTTGTTATTTGGGGTACTTAATTATTTTATGTAACTTATGGTAGCTAGATAGCCATTAGTCAAGTTATTGGACAGCCAACAGTCATGAAGGTAGATAGCCATCTTGGACTACTTATATGTAGCCATTCATTTGTATGAGACACACTTTTGTTAAGCAATCTACTGTTCATATTGGCTGTCCACAAGTTTCTACAAGAGGGTCATCTAACCATCTCTCTCTTCTCTTTGAGAATACTTTGTGTTAATGAATAGTCTTGATTCTGGATTCCTACATGGTATCAGAGCCATTTTTCAGAATTGATTGCTTGCTGGAGGGCATCCAATAGGCAGCCACATTTCTCCTCTTTTGGTTCATAAAATCAGAATTTTTCTGATTTTTGTGGAGAGAGAACTGTTCTGCTCCTTGTTTTTTGTGCAAGAAATTGCAGAGAAAAGCTTGGAACCTCCACTCATTTGGGAGCCAGCAGTAGGGCGCCCATGCTCAACTAGTTTTCATGTGAAAGGACTCAAGGAGGGGGTGCCTATGGTTGGGAGGTTCATTTTACACACCGGCCTTCTAGGATTCACAAGCTTGGAGAGACTTGCTTGTGACACTCTTTCTTCTGATAACTCCATAGAAGTCAGAGGATTGTGTGCAACATCCATAGAAAGATATAACTTAGAAACTTCCAGAGATGCCAATTATACATGAATTGTGCATTCAATTTTGAATCTGTATGCAACAGCAAAGCATTTTACCTTATTAAGATTCATCATTGCTCGTGAGCACACAACACAAGAAAGAGAAAGAATGTAAGTTTATTATGTCTTGTAAATACCAAAATGTTATATGATATTGAATGAGTCATGTCAAATAGTTCGTATAATGTGAGAGTGCAAATGCATCTTTGTGAAACAAAGCCTAGAGGAATATATTGTGTCTCTATAAAAAAAAGAGATGAGACAATATTAATGTACATAAACCTAAGGTCTATCAAGTGCTAAGTCTATCGCCTGTATTTGATATTTTTGAACCAGGAACACAGCTTCAAGGATGCACGATATTGAGTGATGGATGGACCGACATTCGTCGGCAATCCGTCATCAATGTCTTGGTTTCTTGCCCGCTTGGCACAATATTCCTGTGTGTTGTAGATGCCACTCGAGGTGGTGACGCCATCACAGCCGATTTCATATGGGGGGTAGTTATGAACGTAGCCACGGCTGATCTAGATTTAGTCTATGAAAGCATCACATAAGCAAGACTTAACCCTAGAAAGTAGGAGAGAGAAAGCTTAAAGAGACTAAAGAAGGAGATCATATCATAAGCCAAGTAACAAATGACACAGAATCCCTACTTATAGCCAAGAGGAAGCCCTAAAAGGAAGCTTCCAGTGGCTAGGGCCAAACTGAGAGGGAAAATAGTGCGCCTTCCAAGAAGGCCCCCACTCTCAGTAATATGACCAAATAACCAATATAGTGAATCATAGGGCCCAAGGCCAATAATATGGTCTAAATGTCAATAATGGGGCCCAAGGCCAACCATATAGTCTAAATGTCAAATAATGAATAAAAAAGGGCCCAAAGCCTGCTTATGCATAAAGTAAAGTAAATGTAAATGGACATGGCGAATGTAATGAGCCGAGTCCATAACTCTCCCCGACACAAAAATAAGACCCAACTGCCATAAAGGACTGGATCAAGTAACAACAAGCCCTGGAGGATCAACTGGAACAACATCTGGTGTAGTAACAACTGGAGCAACTGCTGATGTAGAGGAATCAACAAGTGCGGAGCACGAGCTTGATCCGCAAGTGACGGTGTATGATAAAAGACATCAATAGGCTCCCATGTGGCCTCCTCAACAGGACGACCATCCCACTGGACTAGGAACTGAATCTGCCGGCGGCGTCGACTATGATGCAAACGCACCTGAAGGATAGCAGCAGGTATTAAAGGAAAGAGATCCGGTGCAGTAGGAAACTCAGCATCACGAGGAGCATCATCCTCAATAGCAGCACGTAATAAACTGACATGGAATATATCACAGGCATGTGTGGAAGCAGGAAGCTGAAGACGATATGTAACTGGACTAAGAACCTCCAATATACAATAAGGCCCATAATAACGTGGTGCAAGCTTCTCAGTAGAAGCATGGCCCTGAATAAAATGATGACGTGCAAACCGTAGGCGTAGATATACCATATCACCAACATGAAACTCAACATGACGTCAATGACGATCAACTGAAGCCTGATAACGCTGCTGGACCTGCTGCAAATGGGAACTGGCCTGGAGAATAAGCTCGCGAGCACCTGATAGAAATGAAGACAGTGTCACAGGTGTATCCTCGGGAGGAAGAGGAATACTAGGTAAAAGAGGTGCATAACCATGAGATAATAAAAATGGTGCAACGCCGGTGCTGGTACTAACAAAGCTGTTATAGCTATACTCTGCCAAACATAAGTGCTGATCCCAATCCTTCCCTGAAGGAGTAACAAAATGGCGCAAATAATCCTCAAGGATCCTGTTAAGGACCTCAGACTGCCCATCAGAAGTAGAATGATAAGCAGACCCCATAAAAAGCTGTACATCCAATATACGCATAAGCTCTGTCTAGAACAATGATGTAAACTTACTATCCCGATCGGAAAGGATAGTACGAGGAAACCCATGTAGGCGAAATATCTCTAAAAGGAACAAGCGGGCACACTGCTCTGCTGTGATAGTACTGCGGACGGGTATGAAATGTGCCTGTTTCGAGAACCTGTCAACTACCACCATACATGAATCGTGACCACGACGGGTGCGGGGAAGGCCAATGATGAAGTCCATAGAAATATCAGTCCACTGGCGGTGAGGAATAGGCCAACTCTGAAGCAAACCAACGGACTTAGCACGAGAGTACTTATTACGTAAGCAGAAAGGACAGGTACGAATAAGTACAACAAGCTCTTTCCTAAGGGATGGCCAATAGAAATGATCCTTAAGACGAGCATAAGACTTCTGAAAACCAAAATGACCCCCAACTGGGGACGAATGAGCATCCAACAACAACTGAGAACGGATACCCAAAGAACTAGGAATACAAAGAGAACCATAATGATAAAGACGGTGGTCAACAATGGAATAAGCCTGATGATGTGAAGACGACATAGGTGGAGCAGAACTATAAACATCACGAAAATTAGAACATGTAAGATAAGCAGATGGAAGAGATGGTTAGATGACCCTCTTGTAGAAACTTGTGGAAAGCCAATATGAATAGTAGATTGCCTAACAAAAGTGTGTCTCATACAAATGAATGGCTACATATAAGTAGTCCAAGATGGCTATCTACCTTCATGACTGTTGGCTGTCCAATAACTTGACTAATGGCTATCTAGCTACCATAAGTTACATGAAATAATTAAGTACCCCAAATAACAAGTTAGGTACTTAATTCACATGTATAGGCCCCTAGTGGACCCACGAGTCCCTAAAGTTAGTTTCATACTAACTTGGGCCTAAAATATAAATGACCATGGTTACACAGATCTTGACCTTTTGGGTCATTGTAACCTATGGCTTCTACATCATTTACATTTATTATTCTAACACCCTCCTTAAATGAAAATGACATGTAGAAATGACATGTATTCACTAAGTAAGAAAATCAGCATGTTGCTTTAAATTTAAAGCTTCACAAAGAGCTTTAAATCGAACTCTAGGCAATGCCTTAGTAAACACATCTGCAATATTATCCTCCGTAGGACAATATTCAAGCGTGATGTCGCCATTATGAAGCTTCTCCCGAACAAAGTGATAGTGGATCTCGATATGAAATACTGGATTTCGTGCAATGGCAATAGCACTTTGACTATCCGTTAATAGGAGAGTAGCTGAGGGCGGCCATGCTTCACATCGACAAGTAATTGTCTCAGCCATATACACTCTGTAGTGGCTGAAAAGGTTGCTCTATATTCTGCTTCACTTGAGGATGTAGCAACGGTGGGCTGCTTCTTGCTTAACCAAGAAACTGCAGAATTTCCAATGAAAAAGCAATGACCACTAGTAGAGCGTCTAGTGTCTTGATCTCCACCCCAATCCGAGTCACAAAAACCAGCCAAACATGCATCATCACTAGAAGGATAAAACAAACCAATTGGTTTACTTCCTTGAAGATATCGAAGGATCCTCTTCAATGCTTTCCAATGTGATGTCAACGGAGCATGCATGAATTGACTCATGAGGGAAACACTGTAAGATATGTTTGGTCTTGAGTTGCATAAGTAAATGAGACTTCCAAACGCTTGACAATATAGTGTAGTATCAAATGGTTCACCACCACTTTGATTACTTAACTTCAGGCCCGTCTCAATTGGTGTAGCAACCGGCTTGCAATCTTCCATTTTGAAACGCTTCAAAATCTGCTTAATGTATCGCTGTTGGGTAGTGAAGATTCCAGCCTTTCCTTGCAAAAACTCAAGCCCAAGGTAGATATGCAATTGGCCTAGATCTGATGTATCATAAACTGAAGCAAGATCAGATTCTAAGGTTGCAATATATTGTTCATTACTACCCGTAATGATAATATCATCAACGTATATCAAAATGATGATGATAAACTCAGATGTATGCATGACATAAAGCGTAGATTCACTAGGACTGTTAGAAAACCCACGATCACAAAAGTATGTGTGTATCTTTTGATACCACATCCTTGGGGCTTGTTTTAGTCCATAGAGAGCCTTCTTGAGAAGACACACTTTGTCTTCTGGACCTGCAACCAAAAAACCAGCAGGTTGCTGAAGGTAAACTTCCTCATTAAGATCGTCATTGAGGAAGGTTGTCTTTATGTCAAGTTGGTGCATACGCCAACCATGATGGGCAGCCAAAGCAGTGACTATCCTTACGGTAGTTATTCGTGCGGTAGGTGCAAAAGTTTCCTCATAATCAATGCCCTCCTTTTGCGCATAACCTTTGGCAACAAGTCTTGCCTTGTACCTTTCAACAGTACCATCGGACTTGTACTTGATCTTATAAACCCATTTACAGCCAATTGCTTTCTTTCCATGTGGAAGATCAACAAGAACCCATGTTTGGTTCTTTATGAGTGAGTCATACTCCTCTTTCATCGCGTCCTCCCAACATTTTACTCCTCTAGCCTGCTCATAAAAAAAAGGTTCTATTGCACTATCCTCAATAGATGTAAGAGCAAAATCAGAAAAATCAGCAAATTCTACTAATCTAGATGAGGCACGAGTCTTCCCTTCATAGAAGCGATTCACTTTGCTGTCTTGCAAAGTCTGCAACAGCCATTTAGGGACTAGTTTAGGCTGTCCAACAACCTTACTTTGATCAACGCTTTGCTGTCCAAAGTGCTCTGAAATTGGACTATGTTGTCCAAAGTTTTCAACAGGCTGTTCCTCTTCATAAATCTGCTCCTCTTGATGAATTATGGGCTGTTCGCTTGAAGAACCAATGGGTTGTCCATTAGAGGATGATGGCAGTCCCTCCTCTTCAACATTAGATGGTGATACCAAATCTGGAAACACTTCAACATAGTCATCTTGGGGGATGCCCCCTTTCATGACATGAATGGGCGCAAGATCATAGGAGTTCTTCTCATCAAAATGAACATCACGACTCACTATGATTTTGTTAGTATCCACATTAAACAATCTATAGCCTTTACTTTCACTACTATAGCCCATAAAAATGCATTTTACTCCTTTATCATCTAGTTTGGATCTTAGCTTATCGGGAATAAACGCATATGCCGTGCGACCAAAAGTGCGAAAGTGAGAAACCGATGGCTTCTTACCATACCAAACTTCATAAGGAGTCAAAATCTTCAAGCCTTTAGTCGGACACTGATTACTAATGTATGCCGCCGTAATAACCGCTTCAGCCCAAAACTTGTGGGGAACGCCCTTTGCCTTAAGCATGCAACGAGCCATCTCCATGATTGTGCGATTTTTCCTCTCGGCAACACCATTTTGTTGCGGTGTGTAAGGTGTAGTCATTTGATGTAGAATGCCTTTGCTTTGAAGAAACGTGCCGAACGTACTTTTAATGTATTCCCCTCCTCGGTCGGTACGTAGTATCTTCAAAGTATGCCCAAATTGATTTTCTATCATAGCTAGAAAATCAAGTATGCATCCTTCGCATACATGTCCCTCGAGATGCTCCATATTTGGAATGCCTTCCACCATGTGGAGTTTCTTCAACATCTTCAAGCTAGCAAAAATTGAGGTGCCCGTGCCTCGCATGCCATAGTTTAGCCAACTCCAATGCATGTGAATTAGTAGCAACAAGACCAAAGGATGTCAAAGCTTTAGGTTCATAAATATCCAACAAAAAACAAATCTCTTCGCAATGTTCCCGAAGCAACAATCAAAAGTGATCTCTTTGGGTCTTTTATAAGACATTTGTCTTCTTTAAATTCTACAATCAACCCTTGATTCATGATTGTAGAGACCGAAATGAGATTTTTCTTAATCTTAGGAACATAAAGTACATTTCGAATGTACTTTTCTTCTCCATTGGGAAGAATGAGTGGTATAGATCCAATACCTTCAATTGGATAGGAGGTGTTGTCAACACCTTGAACCTTGCTTCCATCTTTGATTTTCATAAGCTTTGTGAAGACGTCTCTATGGTGATCATATGGCGAGTAGCTCCGCTATCAATCACCCAATCAATGGAAGAAAAAACAGCAATCTGCAAAGCTGAAGTAGTGCTGTTTTCTGCTGAAAAACCAGCAAGTCGAGAAGTGGTAAAAATCTCATTTTGATTAGAAATGAGATTGTTAGTGACAAAAGCAAAATCACCATTGAAAGAATCATCCTCCTTTTGATGTTCTAATGAAATCATGGCTGTATTTTTATCAATACCTTTCTCTTTATCCTTAGTAAGCTTCTTCCTACATTCCTTTATGTGGTGCCCAAACTTTTTACAATAATGGCACTTACCCTTCTTTTTGGATCCTTGATCTTGGCCTTCCTTGGATTTTTGATCCTTGGAAGAAGAAGGCTTACCTTTCCACTTGCCCTTGCCTTTGCCTTTGGTGAAGAAGGCTTGATCTTCTTGTTCACCAAAATTAATCCTTGTTTGCTCTTCTTGGAGAAGTTAGCCAACAAGCTCTTCAAAGGAGATTTGATGTCCCCTAAGAGATATTCCCGTCAACTGGCACATGGCATCCACCTGTGGGTGATCAGTCCGCCTGGCATGCATGGCCCCTGTGACCTGTGAGTACTGAGTGACTCATAGGGTACCACCCTCGTGCCCTGCCAAAGACCTGTGACCCTCTTGGTCACCCTGACTACTTGTTGGCTAGCAACTCGTCACTGACGGCTAGGGTCCTGATGGTCAAGACACATCGCATCTCTGACAGCTTGTCACACGGCCACACCGGATCACTGCTCGTGACGCACCGGTCCCAACTTGGGACAAATGTCCTCGTCGGTCACCGACCCTTGCCAATACTAGGCTTCAGGCCCTCTAGAAACCGGCCGTGCCGAGATCATGATAGAGCCATAACCGGGCTCTAACAATCCTTCGCTCCTCTGGCAAGTCATCAGTCCTCGATGACAAACTCCGGGTAAGACTTCTCCAAAGCATGTTGCATCTCCCAGGTAGCATCTGAAAATGGATGCCCTTTCCAGGTTACTAGATACTTTTGAAGGAGATGATTCTGCAATCATCGCTCCTTTTGATCTAGGATTCTTTCTGGCCCATAACCTGTGGTGTCTTTCTCCTCTAGAGACACTAGACCTTCCACTAGGTTATCGCCATCGTGCAAACATTTCTTCAATTTGCTAACATGAAACACTGGATGCACCTTGCATCCCACAGGTAGCTGTAGCTTATAAGCCACTTGGCTCACCTTCTTAATAATTAACCATGGTCCACAATACCTAGGAGATAACTTGGCGCACTTTCCTGTGCGTAGCACCTTTGACTTCGAAGGGACTAGTAAATACACCCAATCTCCATTCTCAAATTCTCGATAGGTACGGTTCTCACGGGTATAACTCTCTGCCCTAGCTACAGCCTTGGACAAGTAATCTCGTGCCATCTCTAGCTTCTGCTGCATCTGAGCCAAAAACTCTATAGCACTGGGTACCCTATGCAGAATCCCTATGATTGCAGGACTCAATGGCCTGAAACCATAATTGAGCTCAGATGGACTCAATCCAGTGGACGCATGTCTCTTATCATTGTATGCGAACTCCAATAGCGGTAAATGCTTTACCCAGTCTGTTTGCATACTACTAACATATGCCCTAAGCATATCTTCCAAGATCCCTGATAAAGATCACAAGTCTGATACCGTGACGGTTCAGATAAATAAGTAACGATCTAGCACTGATACTATGAGCTCACCTCAATCCAGAAATTTCCCGTACACTTGGGATCCCTGTCAGAAACAATGGACTTCGGAAGACCATGTAACTTGACAATATTCTCAATAAACAACTCAGCAACTTGCGGAGTTGTGACCTTCTTGGTAGTTGCGATGAAATGAGCCATCTTGGAAAACCTGTCTACCACTACCATAACGGAATTGAATCCCTTCTGGGTCTTGGGTAGCCCAACAATAAAATCCATAGAAATTCTTTCCCACCTTCCTGTAGGTATCTCAAGTGGATGTAGCAAGCCCGGAGGACTTACTCTCTCGGCCTTGTTCACCTGACAAGTCGTGCAACGCTGGACGTACTCTATTACATCTCGCTGCAATCGTGGCCAGAAATAATGCCTTCCTAAAAGCTCACTAGTCTTATCAATACCAGGGTGCCCTGCGTAGGGACTATCATGGCATTCATGAAGTATCTTACGACGAAGATCCTTCACGTCTGGCACGAAAACTCTTCCATTTCTTAATAACATACCATCCTTCATGGTGTATGTTAGATATGTACTGGTGTGTGCCTCTACGGAAGCGACAGCCTCGACTGATTCTTCCGTTTGGTCAACTACCTTGCGCGCATTAGGCCACACACATTGACAATGCGGGTCCTTTTCTTGAGCCTTCTTAATCTCCTCCATGAGACCACTGCCAACTACAGTAAAGCTCATCTGATGTAGTATATGAGATAGTGCATCAGTGACCACATTTTCCTTCCCTCTTCGGAAGCAAATTGCCAAGTGAAATTCCTACATTAGCTCAGCCCACCGAGCTTGGCGGCCTTTCAAATCTGGCTGAGTGCAAAATACTTTAAAGTATGATGATCTGTGTACACATAAAAATTGGCACCATATAAATAGTGTCTCCACACCTTGAGCGCATGTATAATCACATACAGCTCTTGCTCGTGCGTAGGATATCTCTATTGAGCTGGTGTCAACTTCTTACTCTCAAAGGCTACTGGTCTACCCTCTTGGCCCAACACTGCACCTACAGCAATGCCACTTGCATCCGTCTCTAGGTCAAAAGGTTTCTGGGTATCCACAATTTTGAGGCCTAGAGCCATGGCCACAGACTCCTTCAAGTTCTCAAAATGTTGCTGAGCTTTAGCATCCCATTGAACCACAGTGTTGTTTTTCCGTAATTGGTCTGTTAGAGGAGCAGCTATCCAGGAATAATTCCTAACAAGCCGGTAGAACTTACAAAAGCCTAAAAAAGATTGTAATTGGCATATATCGGCAGGCCTCGACCACTTCTTAACCATAGCCACCTTGGCTGGGTCAACCGAAATACCCTCAGCTGTCACTACGTGACCCAAATACTCGACACAAGTCTTACACAACTCTGTCTTCTGAGCATTAGCATTCAAGACATAAGCTTGTAACTTGCCAAAAACGGTCTTGAGATGAATCTCATGCTCCTCGACCGCTTTACTAAAAACCAATATATCGTCAATAAAATTGACGACAAACTTGCCCATATAGTCTTGCAAGACGTCGTTCATGAGCATCATGAACGTGGCTGGGGCATTGGTTAACCCAAATGGCATAACCAAAAACTCATGAAATGGGTTCGGAAGGCCGTCTTCTGGACGTCTTCATCTCGAATCCATATTTGATGGTATCCACTTTTGAGATCTATCTTACTGAAAATGGTTGCACCTTGCAACGCATCCAGTAGATCGGCAATCTTGGGCATCGAATATCTGTGCTTTACAGTGATCTTTTACAGTGATCTTATTCAATCCTCTGTAATCTACACACATCCGGAAACTACCATCCTTTGTCTTGACAAGTAAAATAGGAGAGGCGAAAGGCGAATAACTAGGACGGATGTACCCCGGCTTGAGATACTCCTCCAACATCTTTTTGACTTCCTCTTCCTCTTTTAGGCTCATCCTGTAAGGAGGCCTACATACCAGACTTGCCCCTGGAACGAGCTCAATACGATGATCGACGTTCCGACTAGGCGGCAATCCCTCTCGCATATTACTAATTAGCATGTGTTTAAACTGAGTGCGGATGGACTTCTCCAACTCACTTGCTGGGTCACATCTAGGTTGTAATGAAAATGCATGTGCACTAGGGAATGCAAAAGTAAATGAAGGTTCTTGTGGTTTATTAGTGAGTGTGCTTATCTGATTATTATCAACATAAGAATCAAAACTAGAATCAACATTCACATATTACAACCACAAATACTGAATCTCCATTCTCTTTATCTGCATACAGGTAACAAGAGGACCCTCAACAGATGGTCTCTCCCCCTTTAAGACATGAGACATACCCTCATGCCCAAACTTATACACATGTGACTTAAAATCTATAGCGGGCTGCTTACTTGCATGCCACCGCTTACCAAGTACAATATCAAACTTAGCTAGTTTAGTAATTTCAAAATCTAACTTCTCGGTATACGTCTGAATAGACAAAGACGCCCGAGAGATTCTTTCATTCCGAACCTCTGTTCCCTTACCATCTGGCATCTCAACAGTATAGCGGTAATCAGATGGAATAGTAGCTAAGCAAAACTTCCTCACCACGCGAGCATTGATAATATTATGTGAGGAACCAGTGTCAAACAAGACGAGCACGTCATGACCTTCCAGCTTTCCCCTCATGCGTATCAGTTCACTATTTGGAAACTGATAAGCTTCACGCGCCTTTGTGGACAAAAAACAAACTGGTGCCTCTGGAACAAGCTTTCGCACTGAAATAGTCATGACACGACAAGTGTCCTCATCATCACTTACCAACAAGTCATCCAAAATTTCCTCATCCTTGCCCTCATTTTGACATTGCATAACATGGAGCTTCTTGCCCGTACGTCGAGGACAATCTTTGAAAAGATGTTCGCCAAGACAGGAAAAACATAATCCATCTTTCTTGGCCTTTTCCTTTTGCTCAGGACTAAGGGGAGACTTGTCGTAAGCACGACGAGCCATAGGAGATCCCGCCTTACGCTTCAAAGTTTGCTACATCTGGATAGGATCCTTCTGCGAAAAGCCTTTCTGACCAGCTTGGCCAAACTTTTTCGAACCCTTCTTCTGAGGCCAGCTTGGCGCTCCAGATTCAGCCTTGGTGCGCACATTACCTTCAAAGTTGAGAGCTATAGCAACTGCCTCTTCTAAGGTCTTGCACCCTTCATTAAGCACTGAAGGCCTCAACTCTTCACGAAGGCCAAATATAAACTTGTGGACTACTAGCCACTCAGAAATCTCTTCTGGAATCTTGATAAGCATCTCATGATACTTAGCGGCATATTCTTGCACCATGTACTGCCTCTGACGATGCAAGAGCCAAGCATCCGTCGCACGCACATGCTCATGTGGAGGAATGAACTGAGCTCTAAAAGCTCGCTTAAACTCAAGCCAGGTGGATGGAGCCTGATTAGACTTCAACAACTTGCGCCACCACTTGTCAACAAAATCAATGAAATGGTAAGCAGCTTTGCAGACCTGCCAACCCTCATCAGTTGGGGACCGCTTCAAATCAAAATACTCCTCCCACTTATGCAACCAGTGATCTACGATATCAATATTGCATTGAGGAGTGTTTCCTGCGAAACGGGTAGCTTTAATATCTTTGTCTTCTGGGTAGGGTGGAGGTAACATAGGACGAACAGTAGAAGACGGATAAGGCGGAGCATAGTGCGAGGAAGACACATAACCACCAACTACCATCATCGCTCGCATCTCTGCGACGGTCTTTTCCACGCTATCCATGCGAGCTTGCACAGAAGGGGAAGTACTAGTAGGCGAATGAGCAGCCACTGTAGGCGGATTACGGTCAGGGCTAAGCATAGGGCTAGGTGGTGGAGATGGGAGAGCAACAGGAGGACTAAGCGGAATATCAACTCTATTATCTTCCATTATGAAACAAAAAACAAAAACAACACAAAATCAAGCTAGAGATTGCACTAATTATAAAACACTGAGAAAAGGCAAATCTGACCAAAATTCTTTCACCAGCAAGACATCAATAGCCAAAAGGAAAGAAAAGAGTGAGCTCTCCCTGAAATCCAAGCAAAGGGATCCCTTCAGAAATGCGCTGGGCTAGGAATAAGAAAGTGCCGACTCTGCCTTCAGAACTTTCCCAAGATCCACAAAAGAAATCGGGATTGCCCCCTCCTTCAAAAACGCTCTAGGCTGCAACAGATGGTCGCTGATTGGGCCATTGACTTTTACCCACTTAGTGCCAAAATTCCGCCTTAGAATAGCCTCAGAACAGCGCTGGACAGCTGTCTTACAAAACGATGGAAAGAGGTAGATCAAAACACCAAAAAACCGTTGAAGGAGGGCGCTAGAACAACAGAACTAAGCGCTCCAATTTACCCCACAATTTTGGATGTTTGTATGTCCTTAGATCAGCGCTGGAACAGTCAGAAATGGGCGCTAGATCAGCGCTAGAGCAGAGCTCCAATTCCCCACAAATTTGGATGTTGGTATGTCCTTAGATCAGCGCTGGTCAGGCCCGAAAAATGCTTCTTTCTGGCCGCTGTTCTGACTACGAAAAGGGCACCCAGATTCCCTGCTGGAAAACGTTGGAACAGGTCTGAAAAAGTGTGCTGGAACTGTAGAAACTGACCACCCAGGGTCTACTCTGAGTTTTACACCTTTTCCTCTCTTTCACCAGCGATGAAGATAAGTTGTAGGAGGGCGATGAACCTTCAGAATAGATTGGGGTACCAAATTGGATTATTCCCAGTTTCCAATAGACTGGAACAGCAGCGCTGGAGGTCCACAAACACCTCCGAAATCTGTCTCCCACATTTTCTCCCCTCCAGATCCTTCAAAAACAAGCAAAATCTGACAATTTCCCCACTTTCTCTCTCTAGAACGGACGATTCTCTCTCTAGAACGAGGCTCTGATACCAATTGTCACAAGCAAGTCTCTCCAAGCTCGTGAATCCTAGAAGGACGGTGTGTAAAATGAACCTCCCAACCATAGGCACCCCCTCCTTGAGTCCTTCCACCTGCTATTCCCGTCAACTGGCACATCACATGGCATCCACCTGTGGGTGATCAGTCCACCTGGCATGCATGGCCCATGTGACCTGTGAATACTGAGGGACTAATAGGGTGCCCCCGTGCCCCGCCAAAGACCTGTGACCTTCTTGGTCACCCCGACTACTTGCCGACTAGCAACTCATCACTGACGACTAGGGTCTCGACGGTCAAGACACACCGCATCTCTGACAGCTTGTCAGGCGGCCACACCGGATCACTGCTTGTGACTCACCGGTCCCAACTTGGGACCAATGTCCTCGTCGGTCACCGACCCTTGCCAATACTAGGTCTCAAGCCCTTTGGTAACCGGCCGTGCCAAGATCATGATAGAGCCATAATTGGGCTCTAACAAAGAGACATTGAAGTCTTTGCATAGAAATTGTCCTGGTTATCTCATCTCTCATTTTTGAGTTGATGGGAACTCTTCATAGCAAGCAAGGACTTGTGTCTTGTGGAGTTACAAGCTAAGATTCACTAGCTATCCTAGAAAGCAGGACTTAAAGCAAGAAGAGAGAATGCTTAAGGAGCCTAAAGAGGAGCAATCATCATAAACTGAATAAAGGAATAGAATGCTGCCCTATATATATACCCTCTCCCTGAATCAAATAGAGGGTTCAAAAAAGGGAGGGAATAGGATTTGGAGGGAAAATAATGCGCCTTCCCAATAGGAGGACCCCACCCCCACTCCAAATCAACGTGACCCAAGTCCTAAAAATATGACCAAATAGGGCCCAAGGCCAGTATATGAATAAAAAGGGCCCTTAGGCTTGCTTATGCATAATAACGAATAAAAGAATGGACGCGGCGAATGTAATGAGCCAAGTCCATAACTCTCCCCTACAGAAAAACAAAGCCTTCCACCGGCTAGCAAGCACAACGACTATCTAAAACAATAATGTAAGCATGCTAAATATTGAAAAATCACGAACTAATGGAGAGGACATAAGTTGTCACAACAGATACCCCAAAAGTATCGTAACTATGTAAGATGTAAACTTACTATCCCGATCAGATTGGGTAGTACGTGGCATACCATGCAGGCAAAAAATCTCTGATAGAAATTGAAGCAACAATACTATGTAACAATGCAGGAAGACGAGATAAAGCATCAGCTGCCGTGTTTGCCTTGCCTGGACGATACAAAATATCAAAATAGAAAGACTACAAAAATTGTAACCAACGATACTGACGATCACTAAGATCACGTTGAGAAAAAAGATAACGGAGAGACTGATGATCAGTAATAATATCAAAGGGAACACGATACAAATAATGCCGCCACTTCTTAAGAGCATGGATAACAGCAAGTAGCTCTCTTTCATGTATAGAGTAACGTTGCTCATAAGAGCGCAAACGACGAGACTCATAAGCAATAACACACTCGGACTGACGAAGAAGAGCGACTAAACCAACAACACTAGCATCAGTCTCAACAATAAAACGCTGATCAAACTGGGGGAGACACATAACAGCAGCAGAAACAATGGCATGACGTAAAGCATCAAAAGTTGTTTGACACTCAGGAGTCCAAACAAAGGTATGAGACTTCTTTAGTAATGAATGAAGCGGAGCAGCCACAGTGGCAAAATATTTAACAAGACGACGCTGATGGGTAGCCAGACCTAAAAACATACGAACAGAATGAGCATTGGTTGGGACAGGCCAATTCTCAATCGCCTAAACTTTCCGAGGATCAAGACGAATACGTCCACCACATATAAAATTTGATTTCAGCCACGACAAAAGCACATTTGGACAATTTGGCGAACATTTGATGCTTAACAAGTAACTCAAACACCGATGATAGATGTTTCACATGATCAGACAAAGGAGTACTAAAAACAAGAATGTCATCAAAATAAACTAATACACAAACACCTAGAAGAGGACGTAAAATATTATTCATAGCATTCTGAAATGTGGGTGGACCATTCTGAACACCAAATGGAAGAACATGAAACTCATACAAACCTAAATGAGTACGAAATGCAGTCTTATGTGCATCAGGAGGACGCATCCTAATTTGGTAGTATCCAGAACGTAGGTCAATTTTGGAAAAGATGGAAGAAGTGCCAAGCTGATCAAAAAGGTCATCCATGTGAGGTATAGGATACTGATTACAGATAGTAAGCTTGTTTAAGGCACGATAGTCAATGCAAAGGCGTTTGGTTCCATCTTTTTTGGCAACAAGGAGGACAGGAGCACCAAAGGGACTATGGCTAGGAGCAATGAGGCCCTGACGTAAAAGGGAAGCAATCTGGAGCTGAACCTCATCACGTTCAACTTTAGACATACGATATGGAGCATGAGAGGGTGGGGTAGCACCAGGAATAAGATCAATATGGTCGGTGACATCTCGTAATGGTGGCAGAGACGTAGGTTCTGAAAAGACAACAGAATACTGATGCAATAAGTCAGAAATCACCTGACGAAGAGGACCCATGGATGGAGCAGGAGGAGCATCAACTGATGTACTCTGAATGATAAGAATCTGCACCCTGAGCCTTTGGTAGGCTACGCATAAACTGTTTCTCGGTAACCAACTGATAGTCACCTTGGGAATCAATACCAGAAAGTAAATGATGCCGACTAGCATGTGTAAAAGACAGTATCTGTTGAGAAAGATCCACAACAACAGTACCAGGTGAAGAAAACCAATCTGCACTAAGAATAATGTCATAGCGCTCCAGAGGAATGATATAGAAATCTTCCTGTCCAGAGAAGTCACCAATGCTATATCCAAGCCCTGAAACATCTGAGAGCTGATAAAAGAATGTGAGCTAGCAACCTCGACACTGAGAGACTGTGTAGCAGAAATAGGTGTAGCACGAATCCTGGTGGAAATGTAACTGCTAATAAATGAATGTGTATTGCCAGTATCCACCAAAGCAATATACCTTCGCCCAAAATGCGGACACGTAACCGAATAGAACGAGGACTAGGACGCCCAGCCCAAGTAGCATAAGCAAGCTGTGCATGGCAAGCGGCAGAAGCAGGATCATCAGCAAGTGGGTCAGTTGGCTCATCGACAGATTGTGAGTCAGGAGTATCAAGAATCTAAATATAAACATCAGAATCATCAGGATTAAGAGCCTCATGGTAAAAAACAGCGGTAGGACCAGGAGACTGTCGGCAATCACGGGATAGATGATCTGGACTCTTACAGTGATAACAGAGGCGCTTCTGCTGAATCTTAGTGAACTCTGCGGCTGAATAACGTCGAACAAAGGCAGGACAGGGTGTAGGAGGGCGAGGAGGAATGGTAGTAGAAGAAGCCAAAGTAAGAGAAGCAGTGGAATGAGAGCGAGAAAAACGAGAAGAAGTGGATAACTCAGGATACTTATGCTAAAAGGTAGTAGCCAAGGAGATAGCATCTGAGAGAGTAGGAGGCCGAAAAGATGAGACATCATATCGTAAGGAGCCTCTAAGATCGGCAATAAAACGTGAAATAAGATCTGTAGGATGAAAATCAATAAAAAGGTAGGAAAGCTTAGTAAATTGATCAGTATAAGCAGTCAAATCACTAGTATGGCGAAGGCTACGAAACAGATCACGTTGGCAAACCAACCACTGTGGGTCAATCATAGCCATTCGAAGGTCACGACGAAAAGTAGGCCATATATGAAACTCCTCACGAGTAGGCTCAGAGCGATAGACATGCCACCAAGTCTGAGCTCGACCATCTAAATGTAATGCAGCCAACTGCACTTTCTGGTTGTCAGTCTTGGGATACATAAGAAAATAGGTCTCTAATTTAGAGAACCAATTTTCCAAGATATTCCCATCAAACGAACCAGAATAAGTAGTAAGCTGGATGCGATCACGAAAATCACGAGCAAAATGGGGCTCATGATTACTTGAAAAAGTAGGAGAAGGAAATCCTAGTGCTGCGGAGGGAAATCCAGGTGGTGGTACAGAAGACCCGAAAGGAGACCCATAAGGACTAGCACTATATGAAGGGAGACCAAACGTACTACCAAAAGCACCTCATGAAGATGGAGATGGAGCAGGAGTAGGCGTACTCAAAATAGGAAATAAAGCTACTTTACCAGGACGATGAAGAATGTCTGGGGGGGGGGGTGGTATCCCCTCGTGGTAGGATAGTCTCAAGGCTAGAAAGAACACGATCAATACAACTCTCAAGATGATCCATGCAATATGTGTAAATCGATTATCTGAAGAGCTCTGCAACGGGTCTTCTGATGAAGAAGTCGCCATAGGGACTAAGGAAGAGACAAAACCTGAGGGAGAGGACGTTTGTCGTCACCCCAACTTAGTCTAACTTCCAAAATCACAAAAAATGGCACAAAAACAGCCAATCAAGATGGATAATAATCAGAAAATAAGGGGCTGAGAAAGTAGAATAATGGACAACAAATGTGCAAGGCCAATAAGTAGAAGGGTTCTAACAAAATGGAAAAAAGGAAGGAGGAGGGTGTGAGGCAGCAAAATGACAAATATGAGAGGGAAATAGGGGGCTGGAAAAGAGCAGTATGTGAGCAAAAAGATAGCAAGTAGGTGCAAAAAAGGAAGTGCAAATGGGCGCAAGCAATACTTGGGTGGGTGCCGATCTGTCGTCCAATCAGTAGTGCCAACAAAGAGAGGTAAATGCTGAAGGTATGACAAAATAGATGCACCAACCAGCCACCAATCCGAATCCTCAACTCGCGCCAAATAAACTGAAAAAAGTGCTGAAAGAGGGCGCTAGACAGCCGACAAATAATCAGCAAAATGAGCAGCAAGTCGAAGGAGAAATCCGTCGAGAATGGTAAGATAATAGGGCGCTGGGCAGCAACTACCAAGATCCACAATATGCTGAAAAAATAGGCTGGAAAAGGTGCTGAAGTAAGGCGCCGATCAGCCTCCAATCAATAGCCGAAACGGATAGCAAGTCAGTGAAGAGAACCGCTGAAAATGAGACGGTAGTAGGGCGCTGGACTGCCTCCTATCAATATAAAAAATGGACAGCAAATTGGTGACGAAAAGTGTCGAAAATAATGAGCAGCAGCTACCAAATTTGCAAAAACAATGAAAATCGACGAAAGTGATGGGTAGTAGGGCGCTGGACAGCCACCACCAATCTGCAAAAAAAATGGCGGAGAAAATCGATGAAAGTGATGGGTGGTAGGGCGCTGGACAGCCACCACCAAATCGGCAGGAAAGTGCTCTGATACCAAGTTACAAGCTAAGATTCACTAGCTATGCTAGAAAGCAGGACTTAAGAAGAGAGAATGCTTAAGGAGGCTAAAGAGGAGCAATCATCATAAACTGAATAAAGGAATACAATGCTGCCCTACATATACCCTCTCCCTGAATCAAATAGAGGATTCAAAAAAAGGGAGGGAATAGGATTTGGAGGGAAAATAGTGCATCTTCCCAATAGGACCCCCACTCCAAATCAACGTGACCAAGTCCTAAAAATATATGACCACATAGGGCCCAAGGCCAGTATATGAATAAAAAGGGCCCTTAGGCTTGCTTATGCATAATAACGAATAAAAGAATGGACGCGGTGAATGTAATGAGCCAAGTCCATAACTTATGGTAAATTCTAGTTTTCATCTTATAAGTTGATGCAATATCTTCTATATAATTTTTTTTGCCATTAGGGAATGTGTAATTAAGGAACTATCCTTACAATCATTACTGATTTCATGCTTGTCAGAGAAAGAGTTGGCCATTTCTTTAGAAGAGCAAAAGAAAGAGGCCTTTAATTCAGAAGGTTTGGCAAACGACACAATATTTCCTCTACAAGTGTGAGTTTCATGGACCTTTATATATCAATTATTCATCCTAATCTAAAAGCTGATTTCCTGGCTTGCAACATCATGCTAGATCAATTGTTATAACAGTGATTATGTTACTCAAGATAGGTTGTTTTTGAAAAGGCTGTAAGGTTCATATTTAAAACTCAGAATACTTAGTGGGACTAATAAATTGACATTTGAGCCAAGTTTCATAGTAGTGAAAACTGCTTGATGTTATTGGTTGAAACTTTGGTTGCTTGAGTTGCTGAATACTTTGTGCAACTTGAATGTTCAACACCGCTAACAAGATACGAACATTTTGCAGATTGACCCACCATTATCTGACCAATGCTGAACTTGAGGCTGTCATAAAAAACATTTCCAAGACATGTGCCAACATCACTAGATTATATAGGTAATGTTGTGATCATTTGTAACTTTGCTATGTATGCTGTCATTAGGCCAATCATCTAGAAGTACAAATCACGTTTGAAATGTTACATTTCTGCATAGTTTGCCTTATTTTGTTGGAAGAATTACGTGTACATAGTGGGCAATTTTTTCCCCCCTCTAGTGCTCTTCCTACACATGGGCCGCATCAACACTAGATATTTCAATCGCTTTGAATGACAACAAATGCTATTTGCAAGGTCTTCAACAATCTATAATAGTTCATTTTTTGGCCCTCATGAGTATTGCAGGTCTATGAATCATAGTCATATGTAACATGATCAACATGACAATTTAATAAATGTGTTCAGCAGTCATTCACAAGGGATGGTCCTCCATTATTCTCTAACACCAATAAATGGCTACAATTTTGTGTTGGCATTTCAGTATTGGACAAAGTGTTCGAGGCGTTCCCTTGGTAAGCAAAAACTTTAGTTTTGTTGATGCACAAGTTCATGTATCCTCTTAATATTTGAGTGATTTATGAATTGAACAGTTTTGTATTTTCCTTTCTACTAGGATGAATGTCTTTTAGCTGTAGATTTTTCGAGTTTTTATGCTAGCATGTTCAAATTTTATGTGCAATCGCTTGATATAGCTACTTGAATCAATCCTTAGATTTGGGCTCAACCTCACATTGCTTTTTCCATGGTTGGTAATTCAAGCTTATTTGGGTTCTCTTACTTACCTTACTCCCTGCTAAAAAGGAAAATGTAGGGACTTTTGTTACAATATATAGTAGATTGTAATGGTTTATAAGTGCAAGGTAACTATAGACTACTTTTAGCATGTATTATCAATGCACATTTCCTCATAAATTCCTTCTTATTCCTTATCTTTAGTGGGTCTTGGAGATCGCAGACAATCCTGGAGCTGTAGAACCCGAGCCTTCGTTTAAGGTAACTACTTGTTTGTAGGCAAAGTTGCAGTATTGCATGTTAAGTTTCCTATTGAGTTTTCTATGTTATTTGTGATTGAGGCTTTCTTTAGATATTACTTCAAGCATGTCATCTCTGTGAACATTGTGTGAAGACCTTTAAGCTAGCTAGCAATGTAGTAATGGAAGTATCAAACATAAACGTTAAGGCTTGAAGCAAATCTAGTGAGATAGACACTCACTATATAGATGGAGAGATGTTGATGGCTGTTGGTGTACTGGATTTTTGGCTTCCGAGTCATTCTGCCTATGGGCAAGAGTGGATATTTGATGTCCTGACCGCTCAAGCTCCTCCCTAAATTGAGCTGTTGTTGAATGTACGGTTACATCCCTTCTATTTTGCCCTTTCAGTCCCTTATTTGCCTTTCCTATCTTGGGTCAGACAATCATCAATAGTTGGCCAAAACACTGATTGGAACTTTGCTTTAGCAAAAGAATTCAGGTTATGCCATTTCTCTACATGACATATGTATGAAAAGATCTCAAAGTTGTAAAAGACCTGGTTGATCAACACTAGTTTTGTCCTCATACCGGTAACATAAATAATAATATTTTTCAATAACAGTTTATCCTAAATTTTAATTTTCCCTATTGTGCTCTGTCTTATGCTTATTCTATAGACAACATGGTGAGATAGAACTAAAAGAGCTAGGTTACAAATTGTTTCTGGTCAAAAATGATATTAGTCCAATAATTGCTCGAACGAGCGACAATTCAACACGATTATCGGTTAGAAAGAAGATGCAAGTAATATAAGAAGTTGAAAAACATCATAAGGTATTTCTTCAAGTGTGTTTAGGTGCGTTCTCAGCTAGCAAACCTCACTTCAATGTATAATTTATAGTTTTCCTAGTCGCTAGCTATTCCAAGTCAACCTTTTTAATGTTGCTTCCACATGCCAATTAGGAGGATTCGTGGAACACGCTTATGAAAAAATTGTCTCAACACCTATTGGAGGTCTAACATGACTTCCAAACATTATCTTGCTTTGATCTTTCATAATATCCCTGTAGTTTCCCTACTTTGTTGCTCAGTTCCAAATTTATTTATCATACTGGTATTGTGAATGTAACATAACCAAAACTCATTAAGTTACATATTCTTGCAGTATGTTGGAAATATGCATGGTGATGAGCCTTTGGGTCGGGGACTCCTCCTTTATCTAGCTGAGTGGCTTTGCAGTAACTACTTGAAAGATTCATTGGTACGGCCTAATTCACCATGCTTGGCTTGTTTTGTTTCTCTCTCATATATTTGTGCTTTAAAATTGTGACATACATAAGATGATCTTTGTGAGCATACATAGGGCTAAAACTTGTCTTACAATCTTTGTAGTTCATGCTAATAGTTCCCTTTGAGGTCTTGGTAACTCTCAAGGGCATGTACAGGAAACTGGTCAGCAGTATCACAGAACTTAATTTGTCATGAGGCTGTCCTGGCATTGAAGTCACCAGTGAAAAAATTGTAATCGGTCGGTAGTATCACAGAAGTTAGTTTGTTGTGAGGCTGTCCTGGCATTGAAGTCACCAGTGAAAAAATTGTTACCTCGCTCTGCGTATTTGATGGATCCAAATGGGGTGATTAGGGTAGCATTATCCCTTGTTGTTCTCCAAGCTAAATCTAGATCTCTAGATGGTGCTCGAGTGTGGTTCCAAGGAAACGTTTTCTTCTTCAAGAGCATTTTGAATATTTGCAGTGCCTCTTACTCTAATATTGAGTGCTTCTTGCTCCCTAGATTTCTCTTCTAAAAGAGTAGCTGAAACAACTAAAGAGATAGGGGCACTTGGTTTACTAGCTTTTTTGAAAACTGTCACCCAAGAAAGAGCTTCTTCTTTATGCTTCTCGGTTTTGTCATCCATTTTTTTGAATCTATTTGATGATTCCATTGTAGCAAGGAGAGGTTCGATTTTGAGCTCGTCTCAACATATCCACCTCCTTAGACATGACGGTATCTAACGGTTGATCAAAGTACTGGGGAAAGAAAACAGGGGTCAGGCACTGAAAGATGGAAAATAAAAAATGTGGACACAAAAGTGTGGTAATTTGTATGGACAAAAATGCAGTATCATGGCATTTACCAGCTAAAAGGACCTACAAATGGAAATTACAGGTCAAGGCCAAGAGCCCCCCCACCTTAGCCTAACAAAGTTTTCAAAGAAAATGGCAAAAAAATTTACTCTTCATGGAATAGCAAGGAACTATTGGAGGAGTACAGTAATAAATGGACTATGATGGCTTACTAGTGAAGAGTAGGCACAAAACCCCCTTCCTCCATCTCATCTTAAGACTCTAAACTATCTTACCTCTTTCAGATTTTACAATATGAGTCTCTCCATCGTCCTCCATTATCTTCGTGCGAGATCTATTGTACGAGTGTCTATCCCTCATTAAGAAGAATCTGTGAGGGAGAAGCTAATTCTCTTTGTGATAGGTTGGTGAAGGAGAGATTTTTTCCATTTGTGTGAAAAATAGGTTCCCTTGTCTTGGTTAAATATTTGTGATGAAAGTTATGTCTCCATTTATTTTGTGTGGAAAAACATGGCCGGATCTTGTGTGAGAATATGGTGTGGAGCTTTCTTTGAGAGTAATGTGTGGTGTTGAGAGCATTGTGAGCTTTGTGATAAACATTGTCTTGGAGACCATTGTCTTCAATGAGAGAAGTATTATCTTTGAAAGAGAGTACTTTTGTATGGAGACCACTTTGTGAGAATACTCTGATTAGAGCTATAGTGAGGAAAGGCTTTTCTTTTATAGATTACATTGGAATAGGGATGTCTATCAGTTAAAGGACGACTGCATCACAGTTGCTATGGATGATATACCTGAGGAGCCACCGCTGCATATAGAGCTGTAGGTGAAACAATAGTCAAATAATTTTAAGGAGAGGAAGAGAGAGAGAATTAGAATTAGAATTATTATTATTAACGTCTTTTGGTACCCAAAGGTACATAAGACAAAAAGAGAGTACAAGCGTGAGGAGCATTGTCCGCATACGGACTTATTTACTAATGAAAAGAAAAGAACTAGTATATCTATCTCTCTCTCTCTAAGAAAAAGTATCAAAGCTTGACCACTAGCTTGTGAGGGTACAATGTAAGAGCTTAACCACCTGCTCTGCGAAGGAAACTAGCTACGAGCGAGTTGAAAGTAATGAGTGATGGTAGTAGTGGAGCGTGATGTATGCTGGCGGGAAGCACGTGAAGACCTAGAAGCACTGGATCTAGCGGAAGCATGTGAAACTCTTTGTGTCTTCGATCTTCGAATGGGGACTTCAAAATCCTCAACTGAAATATCTTCTCTGTCTTGCTTCTGGAAGAACTGGGTAATATGAGCCTGACTGTGATCCATATCTGAGGGCGTAGGTAGAAGTGAAGCTCGTAGAGTATACATCTCTCTCAACAGAGAGAGAGAGAGAGAGAGAGAGAGAGAGAGAGAGAAAGAAAGAAAGTTTTATTAATGTTTTTTCCATGCCAAAAGGCATATAAGACAAAAGTAGTTCATGTCAAGTATGTGGTAACTAGGAGACCGTCTAAAGATATGTATCCATGTCAAGAAGTCAGGGCTGTGCTGATGCTGTAGAAGGATGTAATGCGAGCTGTAACATCAGTAAGCGTTGGAACATGCTGGCGTCGTCGATGAGTATGAGCATATGTAGTGCGTCTTTGTCTAGGAGGCCTGGTGGGACGTGTAACTCTCATGGTCGCCTGAGGCTAGGTGGTACGTCATCTCTGCGTCTTGGGTCTGGGAATGTCATCGCAATCGCTGTCAGTCATGTCTGCATCAGAACGTAATCTCCTGCGTGAGAAGAAGGATGTAATCTGGGACTGGTGACTGGGTAAGTATGCTGAACTGCCTGACATAGGTCCTGTCGTAAGAGGGACATCTCACGTAGCATAAGTGCCACACAACGGGGGTCCTCGTATGAGATAAGGGACCGCAGTGTAGCATGTGTTTGACGAAAAAGGTAATGATATCGCCCTCTGATCTCGTAGTAAACTGGACATGTGAAAAGGAAGTGCTCCTCTGACTCGACCATAGCTAATGAGCACAACTGGCAAATCTGCTCCTCTCGCGGGGTGCATTGGAAGCGTCCAGTCTCAATAGCCAAGTAATGTGAAGATACTCGAAACTGGCCCAACAGAAACCGAAGCCCGTGAGACAGTCCTGAGGTGAGGTAGTGTGGCAAAACTGGAAGTCCTGCTGTGTCTAGCTCCAGAAAGTGTGTCCTGTAATAGTCAGGTTTGACCCCGAGCTGCCCCTGCCATGTCCGTCTCAGATATACTCTATAAAGAAAGCGTCTGATGTACTCATGGGTGCCTGATGGAAGGTCTGTGATAGATATGCCAAGTGTGTCCAATAGCTGGGAGGCGTGAGAGAACCATGATAGTCGATGTCCTTGGTCATAAAGGTGTCGTGATGAAGCGAGTGCCATCTGTATGTATCTCTGCTCGTCTGTGGATAACAACATGACACGCTGGATATATATGATAAGCTGGAAGATGGCGGATAGCTGTATGGGTGGAACCCCGAACTCTGTCAGTATAATCTGGCGTGGGATGGATGGCTTAACCCGTATCATCCGGGATAACATGAGAACCTGCAGTCGTGAAATATGGGCCCAATTCGATGATGTAAGACCCGTACACCATACTTCTGCTGCATATAGGGCTGGGGGTGTAATGAGAGTGTCAAAAAGCTGGCATTTACTCGGGGCATCCCGAATAAACCGTCTGAAACAGAAACGCTCTAACTGGACAAGTGACGCGTGGCCCTTCCCAAGTCTGGCGGAAGCTACCTGTCGCATACCAAAGATAGGGCTTGTAAAGAGTACGCCAAGGTAAGTGTAGGAAGATACGACCTCCAAGGGCTTCCTGTCGAAGGATGATGTTGGTACACCAGGAGGAAGGGAAGCCGGAGACAACTGCTCGATTGAGCAAGGTGGCTAGGGTAGGTGATAATGTGTCTGCAGCATGGATTAGAAGCTCGGATTCGAGGTCATCAATATCCCGAGTGCGACGGGTTTTCAGTCTCTTAATGGCCGTCAAGACCATGTCCGAGGTGAAGAACGTGAAGGTAGTCGGCCGGGGAGAGATGGAGATGGGTGTGTCTGTGGGTAGAGTATATAGGGTAGTGGCGTATTTAGTCCAAGTATGAAGGTCAGTGAGGGGGGGAGGTGGGGTACGGGGAATGAATTCCCTCCAGAAGGCTCCAGTGGAGGAACTACAAAGGGAATCGACTAGGCTTTTCCCTTTTTGGGTTTCATACACTCATTTCTTCCGGCGGAGGGTGTGATGGAGAGATCGACGAGCTGCATGGAGAAAATGTGTGTTATGAAGTCTAGCTTGGGTGACTTGGAGATGAAGGAAACAACATTCGGCGTCAAACCAGGGAGGTCGGATGGGGTGTGACGAAGTGGGTGGGCGTCGATGTGGCTTGGAGGAAAAGGAAGATGATGCAGCATTATGGAGTGAAGTGGTAAGGAAGGTAGCTTGTGTTTCTAACGGTGCGTGGTATGGGAAACGACAAAGAAATGAGTTGACGGCCTCCTGGTATGTTTGGATGTGGGAATGATCAAAAGTGTACTTGGGTGCGCGGGAGATGAGTGGAGTAATGGGTGGTTGGAGGGTCGGGATGGAGCCCATACTGAAAAATAGAAAGGAGTGATCGGATAGGGCGGTGTGAAGAATCTAGAAATCGGACAGGAGTGGGATAAAAACTGGTGACCCCATGAGATAGTCGACGACACTGTGTCCTCCACTGTGTGGGTGGCAAGTGAATCTGCCAGAATGTGGCCAACAAGCTAAGCCATTATAAATGGCCAACTCGTGAGCTTCACCCATCCGTAAAAGGTACTCTCCATAGCTCGTGATAGGGCCCATCTCATCCTCTGAGGTCCTAGTGATACCAATGTCCTCGCAATCAATAGCTCGTGTACGTAAGATGTCATCCGTGTCATGAAAATCCACCTGTCTGGTAGCAGTCTTGGCATTAAAGTCGCCAGTGAGAAGGACATAACCCCGATCTGTGAATCTGACAATGTCTGCTGAAATATCAGCATAGGGAGAACCTGATCCGTCCGCAAAGGAGGAAGACTCTGGAGGAAAGTAGCAGGCAGCAATGAAGAGATCCCTATCCAAACCAATAGCTCGTCCAATAATGTGAACCCATATGTATCGTGCTTGTCCATCATGTTGGATAAACTCTATCGCTGATTGTAATGACTCCCGATAAAGACATGCCACTCCACTTGAACCTCTGCCACTCGCTGATCGCGTCTCTGTCCTGTAAACTGAATCCCATCTGTAGCCTACAAATGTGGGTAGTCCTCGCTCTGGGCTCTCGTGTGTCTCCATAAAGAAGAGTATTCCTCTATCTGTTATAAAGTCGGTAAGATCTCCAGCCGTGGATGGTAAGTGTATGCCGTTGCAGTTCCATACTCCAAGCTGCAAGTGGTGTGGAGGGGGTCCCGAGATGCTCCCAAGCCCGGGGACCCGGGCTTGGACCCCAATTTCCTATAGGCTGTTTCCGGATGTAGTACCATTGAGGTACCGAATAGCTCCATCTCGATAGATCACTCGTCTTCCAGTAGCTTTGGCGGTTTGGAATGCTTGACGTCTTTCTTCAACCTGTATATAGGTAAGGTCATCATCCATGAAGATCTTGGTGTCTTTCAACTTGGCTCTTTTCCGCAAGGTTTCTTTACGATACCTAAGTGACGTAACGCGGAGGACCAAAGTAGTGGTGTCTTTTTTGGTGCGCCATGCTGTATCAAAACCTTCTACATTGTGTCCTAGGGTGGTACATAGAAATCTTTTTGCTTCTTCAATGGCGTTTTGGGTATCGACAATGCCTCGTACCCTAATATTGAGAGCCTTGGAATCTCGAAGTTTTTCTTCCGTAAGAGTAGCGGAAATGAACGATGAAAGAGGGGCAGACTTACTTCCGCCATCGGCTGTCCAAGGTGGGTTGGTACCTTTACCATTGGTGAGAGTAGAAGCCCATGTTCTGGTCGATTCTTTGTGTTGGCTCAACTGCTGTTCCAGGTCTTGTAACTTTGTCATTGTCTCTGCTTGCGGCTGGGAAGCACACTTGCTATCCATTTCTGTCCGAAGTTGTTGGTTCTCTGTGCGTAGATGTATGATTTCCAGTTTCAAGGTTTGTACATCTGCTTTCAGCTCTTTCAATTGGTAGGCTAAAAATTTTTCGAAGGATTTGGAGGTCATGTAATCTGCGTGGGATAGAAAGGGGGTGTCCGGGGCAGCATTGGCAGGGATGGGAGTGGAAGGGACAGGAGATGAAGGATGGGGGCCGGAGTGGGAAGCGAGGAGAGGGGGGGGCTGTTAGTGTGTGGCGAGGGAAGGGGCGCCTGCTGCACAGCAGTATGGGGAAGCTCTTGAACAGTAGAGAGGGCAGCATCAGGGGCGGAGGAGGTAGAATGGAGGGTGGCAACCGGTGGGGCAGAGGTAGCAGGTGGGGCGGGGACCGCAGGTGGGGTGGAGGCCGCAGGTGCAGAGGCAATTGGTGGGGTGGAGGCAGCAGGGGAGATATCAGGTGGGGCGGAGGCAGCAGGTGGGGTGGAGGGGGAGAGCTGGAGGGCGACAGCAGGTGGAACGGGTGGGGCAAAAGTAGGGGGGAGGGCGGTAGCAGGTGGAGCGGGTGGGGCAGGGGTAGGGTGGAGGGCAGCAGCAGGTGGAGCGTAGGATGAGGTAGGAGGAGATGGAGGGGGGGGGGGGGGGGGGGGGGGGGCGTTGGGGGAGCAAGGGCTCCCCCTGGTTTTACGGGCCATGGAGGGCGCTAATGGAGGAGCGGTGGAGGAGGGCGGACTAGGAGGGGAGGATCACCATCGCTGGAGAGAGAGAGAGAGAGAGAGAGAGAGAGAGAGAGAGAGAGAGAGAGAGAGAGAGAGAGCTTTATTAATGTCTTTTCCATGCCAAAAGGCATATAAGACTAATGAAGTACATGTCAAGTATGTGGTAACAATGGGAGCGTATAAAACGTCTCCAAAACTGTAATAAAGAAAACATCTAGTAAAAACTAAAAAAGACACGTATGCGAGAGTGTGTGTCCATAATAATCATATGTATCTATGTCAAGATGTCAAGACTGTGTTGCTGCTGCTGTAAAACGATGTAATGCGAGCCAAAGCACTAAAGCCTAACGGCATCGTCTGTGAGCATGAGCATGTGTAGTAATACGTCTCTGCGTAGGATGTCTGATGATCCTGATAGTAGTACACTGTCTCGCTGCGATAAAAAGATCTCTATCCAAACCAATATCCTGACCCACGATGCGAGTCCATATGTAGTGGGCTTGCTCGTCATGTCGGATGAAGTCAATATTCGAGTGGAGAGTCTCTCTGTACAAGCAGGCGACCCCACCTGAACCTCGGCCACTGGCAGTTCAAGTCTCTCGTCGGAATACTGAGTCCCATCTATATTCAGGAAAAGAAGGAAGTCCTCGCTCCGGGCTCTCGTGTGTCTCCATGAAGAATAATATATCTCTGCCTGTAATAAAGTCGACAAGGTCCCCTGCCGTAGAAGATGAATGTATGCCAGCACAATCCCACATTCCAATCCGAAGGTGGTGTGGATGGGGCACCCCAAATCCCTAGCACTGGGAGCTGCTAGGAGAGCTATCAAGAAAGCGTACTCGATAAGTGATGGACTAGTAGCGAGATAGGGGAGGGGCGCTTTCCTACGGGGAGGCATGGCGCATGCGCGCGCGCGCGCAAAACCCGCTCTTGAAGTTGCTTTGCCATGTCTTCTGAATCTGCATTGCCGCCTTCTTCTTCTTCCTCTTCATTTGATTCCAATTCATTCTTGAGGTAAGTAACATCAACCTCAAGAATGCCAACTTTGCCCTGGAGGGCCAAAACCGTATTCTCCAGAGTGAAGATTTGGAATGCTTGTTGCTTGATTAACACAAGCAAGGATTCATTGGCCTCTTGAAGAGACTCAATAAAGCGAGGGAAACCAGACAAAAAATCAGCTGAAAGAGGCGGAGACAAAGAGGATGAAGATGAAGGGTTGAAGGAGGGAGAGGAGGAAGAAACAATAGAGGGGGTAGTGGCAGTAGGAGAAGAGGTAGAGGTTGCGGGAGTGGAGGGTAAGAGCGAGGGAGAGGAAGATTTATGAGGGGAAGCAGGAGAGGGAGGGGGTTTAGTCAAGGTAAAGAGATTTGGAGCCGTAGTAGGGATGGCTGAGAAAACAAAGGGAGAAGGGGGAGGAGGGTTTTCTTCTTCCTCTCTCTCTCTCTCTCTCTCTCTCTCTCTCTCTCTCTCTCTCTCTCTCTCTCTCTTTTCTTTTTGGTCTTATGCACCCATGGGTGTCCAAAAGATGTTAATAAAGCTTTCTCTCTCTCTCTCTCTCTCTCTCTCTCTCTCTCTCTCTCTCTCTCTCTCTCTCTCTCTCTCTCTCTCTCTCTCTCTCTCTCTCTCTCTCTCTCTCTCTCTCTGCGATGGCGCCTGTAGCGCGCCTTCTCCTCCTTCCCTCCTGCGATGGCGCCCTGCAGCGATGGCGGGCTAGCGCACACTACTGTTGCTGTTGATCGCTGCTTTGTTGCTCTAATGCGACTGGCCCTCCATCGCTGTCCCTCCCTCTCTCTTCTGGCCCATCGTTGTACCTTTCTTCCTGCCATTATGGCTGATTGGCAATCAATGAATCGGAAGGGGAAGAAGAAAACCTCTCTCTCTTTTGGCCCATCGTTGTACCTTTCTTCCTGCCATTATGGTTGATTGGCAATCAGTGAATCGGAAGAGAGAGAGAGAGAGAGAGAGAGAGAGAGAGAGAGAGAGAGAGAGAGAGAGAGAGAAAGCTTTATTAATGTCTTTTCCATGCCAAAAGGCATATAAGACAAATAGGTACATATCAAGTATGTGGACCATCTGGGAGCATATGAAAAACGTCTCCAAAACTGAAAGAAAAGCATATATAATAAATCTAAACACAATTACCAGTGTTAACTAAACCAAAAGGTAGAAAGCAAGAAATGGCTATGTATAATGGAAGCAAGCTGCAGATCAACTTCTGGAGGTGATACTGCTACTGCTGCTGCTGCTACTACTGAAAAAAGATGTAATACAAGCTGCAGTGGGGAGTGAAACTGAGATCTGCTGCCGATGTCAAATGTAGGGAGGACATCTCCTCGTAGTAGGCCGAAGAGGTCTGGCTGCTGGGTAATGTTGGGAGGTGCACTGCCTCTGATCTCTGTGGAAAGTCGTGTCCTCATCCTTGTCATCATCATCTAAGTCTGGGACTGGTCGTGAACGTCGTTTTGAGAAAAGGGAAGTAATCTGAAGCTGTGTCAGGAGCAATCTGATGTTGAGGCTGGAGATCCCGTTGTAATAGAAACATCTCTTGGACCATAAGTGCAACACAGCGTGGATCCTCATATGTAACAAGTGAGCGCAAAGTAACTGGTGTATCCCTGAACAAGCAATAGTATCTCCCACGAATCTCATAATAAGCTGGGCAAATGCAAATAAAATGCTCCTCAGTCTCTACTGCACCTAGGGAACATAGCTGGCAGATCTTGTCCTCTCGTGGGGTACCCTGAAACCGACCAGTCTCAATCTCAAGCTGGTGTGAAGACACACGGAGCTGACCCAATATGAATCTGAGACCATGTGATAATCCAGATCGTAGGTACAGTGGTAGCAATGGAGACCTTGATACATCTGTCTCCAAAAAATGAAGCCGATAAAGGCCGGGTTTGACACCCAACTGACCATGCCAGGCTCGATCAAGGTAAGCTCAATAAATGAATCGTCTGATGTATTCATGGGTACCAGAAGGAAGTGTAGTGATAGAGATGCCGAGTGTGCTAAGAAGTCTGGAGGCCTGAGAGAACCAAGCCACATGGTAGCCCTGACTGTGAAGATGCTGAGATGAAATGAGAGCAGCCTGAGTATACCTCTGCTCAAAAGACTGGAACACACTGACGCGCTGAATATAAGCGATGAGCTGGAGTAAGGCATCAAGGTACATGGGCGGGACTGCAAACTCAACAAGGATGATCTGATGTGGTACTGAAGGCTTAGCCCGAATCATGCCTGAAAGCATAGTGATCTGTAGCCGAGATACTGGCCCAGTCAGATGAGGTAAGGCTCGTGCACCACGCAACTGATGCATATAAGGTTGTAGGAGAAACAATGGTGTCAAAAAGCCGACACTTACTCGAGGCATCTCGAATAGACTTACGGAAGCAAAATCTCTCCATCTGGGCAAGGGAAGCATGGCCTTTCCCAAGCCTACTAGAGGCTGCCTGTCTCATACTAAATATAGGACCAGTAGAAAGGGTGCCCAAGTAAGTGTAGGCAAGGACAATCTCTAACGACCGACTGTAAAAAAGGAGCTCCTGTCTCAACATAAAGCTCTTGGAAGTGTTGAAGACCATCACCTTGATCTTCACAATGTTCACCCCTAGGCCCCATCTGGAACAAAAATCATGAAGACAATCAATTTGTCTCTGTAACCCCTCTCTAGTAGGTGAAAGTAGAACCACATCATCTGCATAAAGAAGAATAGTGATCAAGATGTCACCCAGTCTGCACCTAGAACCACCACATTGCTCGATAACTCTCTCCAACTCATCAATATATAATCCAAAAAGTGTAGGGGAGAGGGAACATCCCTGCTTCACCTTAATAGTGCTGATGATATGCTCTGAGATACCTTTGTCACTTCGGAAACATCCCAATACTCTCTCATAGAGTGCCATCACTGCTAGGATTGTGTCATCAGAAAAACCAAGGTCTCGTATCCGCTGGATGAGTAAGGAGCGTGGGACAGAGTCGAAGGCTTTCCTGAAGTCAACGAAGCAGCAAAAAACTCGCTCTCGCCGGTGCCAAGCTTCCTCAATAATGGCTCTGAGAGTAAAGATATGATTTGTAGTAGAATAATGAGCTCTAAACCCAGCTTGGCCCATAGCATGCAATCTCCTGGTCTCTGACTCAGTACTCACAACTGACTGAAGAATAATGCCATACAACTTCGTGATAACGTGCCCAATCATAAGAGTCCGATAGTTACTAGGATTCTTGGGATCACCATTTTTGTGTATGGGATGGATGATGTTGGTGCACCAAGAAGAAGGACAACCGGAGACAACGGCTTGATTGAGTAGAGTGGCTAGGAGAGGTGATAGTAAAAGCAGCATCGATTAAAAGCTCGGATTCAAGGTCATCAATATGCCTGGCTTTATTGGTGTTCGTGTTCTTGATGGCATTGTGGACCATATCAGAGGTGAAGAAGGTAAACTCAGGAGGTCTAGGGGAGATGGAAATAGGTGTGTCGATATCGATGGTCTATAAGGCAATGGCATACTCAGTCCAAATGCGTAAATCATCAAGGAGGAGGTGGAGCACGGGGAATGAACTCACGCCAAAATGCGCCTGTGGAAGAACTATAGAGAAGACGAATAAGTCGTCGCTCTTCCAAACTATCATATGCCCGTTTCTTACAACGAAGTAAGCGGGTAAAGAGACGACGAGTGGGTTGTAAGAGATAAGGGGTGTGTATGCGAGCATGTGTGACAAGGTGATGATGGGAATGACACTCATCGTCATACCAAGGTGGGTGCACCGGTCTAGGTTTGTTGTTATTTTTGTTATGATGGGGTCTAGAGGGGAAGGAAGCAGCGGCAGCTGTATGGAGTGCTGTGGTAAGGAAGGAAGCTTGCACTTCAAGCGGGTTGTGATGTGGAAAAATGTGGAGCAGTGGGGTGAGCGAATGCTGATAGGTAGGTGCGAGTGAATGGTCAAAGATGTATTTGGGTGCACGAGATAATGGTGGAGGTGAGAACTGTTGAGGCAAAGAAATAGTACCAAGACTAAAGGAAAGGGAGTGATTAGAAAGAGTGGTAGGAGAGATATGAAAATCATGGATGCGGGAGATGGTTGATGGTGATCCCATAAGGTAATCAACAACATTATGGCCGCCACTGTGGGGATGGCAGGTGTATCTGCCCAATACCCTCTAGAAAGGAAGAAGATACTGGAGGGAAATAGCAAGCTGCAACAAAGATGTCCCTTTAATTTATAGCATAACAAGTAAAAATAAAGCTGTATAAAGGCTTACAATACGGAGTACCATAAAGCGAAGCAAGTTTTAGGACACCCAGCTGTTACTTGCCACCATCCCACAAAACAAAATCGCACGAGTTAGTTTCGTGAGGAAGACAGGTGTCATAGCTGAGCATCAGTTGTTATCCATGTCTGAAACAAGATTTAGTACTTTATCAGCAAGCTTGCAAATGTAAATAATAAGTCCAATCTTCCCTATCATGCATTTCATAAATAGCAATACATTCTGCCCTTGACCATAACCGTATCAGGGCAGATGCTATTCTGATCAGTATAAGGGCAAACCGAATGCATTAAGGTCACATTATAGTTCTACACATAAGAAGCCGTTATGTAATTTAATTTTAATGTGGCCTTTATGTAAGCCTGCTTTGTACAACACATCCTCTAATCTGGAAATAGCTTCCTTCGCAGAGGCCTTTGGCTCGGAATTCCATGCAAACAAGATGTGAAGATATATTATTATTTCTATAATATGCACCTCCGCATGCAATGTACAAATATGAACATTTCGTAGAGGAATCGGTAGTACAGGTTTCCAGTTAGGATCTTCTCGATCTCTTGATATTCCTGTACTCCTTGTCATGTCTTTTGTTGTTTTCATGCAGTACAAACAAGGGTGTTTAGAGTTAGCGGCATGAGATACATTGAACATACATTTTAATGTCGCCTGACTCCTGCATCAGTGCTAGGTACTAGGGCAGATCCGTGTCATACTAGCCCCATGGACCTCTTACAAAAAAAACCGTAAAGAGTCCAAGCACCTTATAGCTTGGGCAACTCCATGCCATGCAAGCTTGCCAAAGTCAACCTTCTACACAAATATTACGCTCACCAACCGCAACCATATTAAATTTCTTAAATACTTGCCTTGCTTTTATTGCAAAAATGTAAGCATACCTCATCGCATTCAGCATGAAACGTAAGTTTTCCAGCACATATCTTAGAAAAACGATCATTCTAAGCATACATAGCAATCATTTAGGTGTTTATGAGCTGTATAGCATTATCGGGTGAGAATATCATTCCTACGATTGTTAAACCATATATCCTCTTACTTGGATGTGCGTCGAAGAGAATGGTATTAGATCAGCCAAGCATGATTCTTTACAAAGGTAGTAGTAGTGGTATCAAGTGTTATAGAATGATTCCTTTTTTGGTTCTTGACTTCGATAACAGAAACTCTATCAATATAACTTTGATAATTGCTTTGTGCACAGCTACTACCAAAGCCTCACAAAAAACTTCCTTAGTTACAACCAGAGACAACCGTTCCTTTGGACATTTTTATGAGCATACATCTGTCATTTTAAATATCATTATTAGACTGTGATAAAGAGACATTTAGAGAGCTGGTAGGGCGGCCATCTGCACGTAGTTATCAACATAATGGGATATTACATCATCATCGCTTGAATCTACACCATTTTCTTGCCTCCATTACCAAAGCCAATGGTTTGTAGAGGGAGTCCATTGCGATTAGGCAGGCGGCCCATCGCATTTGTAGTATGGTGCTGTGCATTACCATCTACTAACTTCAACCAGTGCGCTACTGGAAGTGCGATTATCATGCCATTTAATTTCCGCTGGCCAGCGACCATTCATACTACTCAAACAAGTATGGAAATCATGCATATACTAGTGCTTATCCAACAATGACCTGTTCTCTATCCAACCTCATATCAAAGAGAAAGAAGAGTATCATACATGTGAATTCATTTTCGGAATGCACTTGAGGCAGCGCCCAGTCGTGATTGCTTCAGTGTGCTTTCCAAAAAAGGAAAACTACATCTATCCATGATTATCACAGCATAAGGAAGAATGCTCTCATCCATACTGTCCAGCAAGTAAAAGTACTCATTTGCAAGCGATTATTAAGCAAAATAGATAGCTTTCATACCTCAGCTTGTAGTATCCTTCACATGAATAACTCTTCCAATCGATTTCACAGGTATCCAATTGATTTTATAGGTATCCTCTCTTCCAAGAAGCAACGATCGCAGTGGAGAGACGAAGCAAGAGAGATAGAGAGAGAGGGAGAGCAGGAAGAGTGGAACTTAGGTTTATGTACGTTGGAGGGTTTGCGGATCCCAAGGCAACCCTAACCCTAGCTAATAAGTGAGAGGGATTTGGCACCCTGCGTGTGTAAGTCCAACTCGATGATCACATAGAGATTTGATAATTAGAAAGTCAATAAAAGGACTTTAGGCCTTTTTGCGGGATTTTTAAAGTCACGGGGCCTAATTTCAATTTCAAATTGGTTCCCTCCAATTATTGAATGGGTTCCCACTAAATTTGAAAAGTTAGGGAGGTAAGAATTAGCCAATAGGAATTGGGGCACCCATCTCCTCAATTTCCTATATAAGTAGCAATTTTGAATCATTGTACATGTTCTATCTTCATTTCAATACAAGTAGATTGGCTCTCTTATGGAATGGATTTGTGAATGTCCTTGCTCTCAACTCTATTTCTCCTTCTCTCATGCTTTTGTTAGATCTGAATGTTATTGAGATTGTATGTTCTTATGCTTTTTATGAAAGAGAAAGGGAGAGAGAGAGAAGCGAGTATCTATCTTATTGTGGTTTGTGGTGTTAATTGATTTAGGGTTAATGGATCTAGTGTTTTAATGGATCTAGAGTTAATTGTGGATCATCCATGCATGCTGGATTTTGATTTATGCTATTGCTCTCATGGGATCGAACCTCCGCATGATGAATCACTTGGACTATCAAGCCAGTAGTCCAAAGAGGGGATGATGATTCATCAACAACTGATCATACCTGTGATCGACAAATGAAGACTTTGGGAGTCCATTATGGCTCTCAAACCGACACTGTCAATTGGAATCAAGCTCTTGTAACAATGGATTGTACAGCAGGCTATATGGGTCAACAAGGTAATCAATCTGAATTGAGCGAAATCTCTTTGCTTCATCAAACTTTGGATACGCCAATCACTTTTCCATTAAATATGATGAATTTGGCTTGGATAACCACTGATCCAATTCCAGATCCGATTGAAGATGATCTTATACATCTTAGTCATGCCTTGACTTACAATGGAGATGCAGAACTTACAAATGAGCAAATCCTCAATCACATGGACCCTACGAGATTTGGAGTTCGAGATATTCCGGATGCACCGACAATAAAACTGCCAAAAGCAGTCATATTGAAGGAAGGAAAGATGGCAGGACCAATGACAAAGAAACAAGCTAAGCAACACTACAATACGGTCCTGAAATGGGAAAAATCATCTCGAAAAATTGATTCTAAGAATGTACCACCTTTATTAGATAAAGGAAAGGGAAAGGTCAAAGATGATTCTTCAAATCAGTCTTCTCGCAAGAAATCACCATCAAGGAAGTCATCACCTTCAGAGAAGAGCACATCTTCTAGGAAGTCATCGCCTCCACGATCGATTCTTGCGAAGAAAGCTAAATGGAGATCAAAGATCAACCCTTATGAAAAGGAACAATCAGAAGAAGTCCAGCATGATATGCCAAAGCATTTCAAACGCTATACTTTGGATGATGTTGTGATTATGTTACCCAAGGCTCATCGTGAACCAGAAGACCAAGTAACAGAATCAAAGGAGGTTTACGATGGACAAGCTAGGACTCAGCCAATGAATCTTGCTGAACCAGGAGAGCCAGAGAAAATTATTCAAGTTGGAACACAACTTACTTCTGAACAATTTCAAGCATTAAGAAAATTATTGATCAGGTACCAAGATTGTTTTGCTTGGACATACAAGGATCTCAAAGGAATTCCTACCTCAGCTATTGAGCATACGATACCCTTAATGCCTGATGTAGTTCCAAAGGTCACAAAAGTTTATCGCTGTAATCCAAACGTTACTGAACTTATAAAGAAAGAGCTACAAAGACTACTTGAAGCCGACTTTATCTACGAAATCGAGCATGCAGAATGGGTTTCGCCAATTGTCGTCGTTTCTAAGAAGAATGGAAAGTTGAGAATTTGTGTGAATCTCAAAGCCTTGAACAAATTGACGCGAAAGGATCACTTTCCGTTACAGTATAGACATTCGCCAGATTCGACCGTTAGGCAATCTGCGCTTTTTGCGAATGATCTGACAATGTTGACGTCCGCAGCACCGCAGTGTCATGATTGCCTACCCAAATTGGCTTTCGATTGCCACTTGCTAGATTATACTACCGTGCTGCGATGATGGGTGGAATGTGGGAATCCAGATCTACGGCGTGGACCACTTCGAAATGGATTGCCAGTGCTTTTTACTGCACAAGAAAGATTTCAACACGGCGTGCTTGGAATTCATGGAGAAAGTGCAGTACCATTTGATCAAAGTTTGACGCGAGGCTAATCAAAGCCCGAAATGAATGAATCTCGCGAGGTGTCGTGGGACCGCCACTAGTTTTGGTGGGGGATACTGTTGGAGGGTTTGCGGATCCCAAGGCAACCCTAATCCTAGTTAATAAGTGAGAGGGATTTGGCACCCTGCGTGTGTAAGTCCAACCCGATGATCACATAGAGATTTGATAATTAGAAAGTCAATAAAAGGACTTTAGGCCTTTTTGCGGGACTTTTAAAGTCGCAGGGCCTAAATGTCAAGTTCGTGAATAAAGTTGGGGTTCCCACCAAATTTTAATTTCACATTGGTTCCCTCCAATTATTGAATGGGTTCGCACTCTTTTTTAAATTTGAATAGTTAGGGAGATAAGAATTAGCGAATAGGAATTGGGGCTCCCATCTCCTTGAAAAGCCTTGGCATTGGATGAGTTGGGCCTCTCCAAAGTTGATTACAAGGACCAAAAGTTAAAAAATGCTCCCCCATTTTGAGTTGGGCCCCTCCAAACTTGAGTACATAGACCAAAAGTTAAAAAATGCTCCTTGGGTCCTGAAAACCATATACATTGCCCCAACTTCATTAAATATGGCATTAACCCCATGCAGTCACGCAATCCAAGCCTGTAGAAAGCTCTGTGCTCGCCATACTATCTCTGGAGAAGATTCCACCCAAGGAGAAAATAAACTCTGATGACCCCTAACAGCCATTTAGGGTGTACCTTCTGGTACCTCGACTTCGCAGTTAGAGCATCAACAAAGGAATCTCCATCAAAGGACAAATAGTGACTTCTAACATCTTCATCATCAATAATTGGGAGGTTGTGTGTTGCAAGCTTCCTTGTTTCTTGTCGATCATTGCAGGTTCGATCTTCAGAGTTATTATAGTGGTATCGGAGTCTGGATTGCTTGGATTCGATCTTAGAGACTTGGAGGCTGATGCTCCTCTTTGGTGTGGCTGGCAACAACCTTTGACAAAGGTGATTCACAGTTAACAATCAACTTCTAGGTGTAAGTATGGCACAGAAGAAAAAAGAGGTATTTTTTACTCTTTTGGCACTGCGTTTTTCAGAATCTTGGTTGGTGGATTCTTTGAGAATTCTGGGTTTCTTGGAACTTTTCAGGCCTGATTTGAAGCCGTTGAAAGCTTGCAACACAACTCCCAACAATTGATTGTGAAGAGACAACACAATGACCTCTGTGCTATAGAGAGCCTGCTCTCCTAAAGAATTCAGAAGAACCCTCAGAAGGAGAATCCCCTCTCCTTGTAGATGCCCTCTCTGCATAAAATGTGATACTTTTTTAATAAGGGTATCGTGTCAAAAGTTTTGATGATCCCTGAAAAGGGTCTTCGTATTGAATGCTTGTAACTATCGACCATGATTAATATGATTTCAATTAGCTCCAACTTCTTGGTTTGAAAAAAATTACAAGGCGTGGTACTGCCCCCCTACTGCATGGACTATGCCTGCATTGCACAGTCCATGCATACATTTGTCAATCCAGAAAGCAAACGAATGATTAATCTCAACAATGTTTGCTTGATTTATCTCTATAGCTTCAATGTTCCAAATCTCATGCTTCCACAAATCACCCTGAATGAGTTTCGGACTCAAAATGTTGCACTGGTCTACGTTATGCAGGCGACAGATATTGTGCAAAAGGTGCACCTCCATTTACTTCCATCAATGAATCCTGATGGCTTTGCTGAAAAGAAACGAGAAAATGCAAATGGTGTGGACCTAAATCGAGACTTTCCAGATCAGGTGGCAATGCAAAAATGCTTGTTTGGCCTTGTCAATACAACTGAACTCTGTAACTTTTTGAAGCATATTATGTAAGATCATGATATTTGTTGGTGATCCCTTGCTTTGATGCATGTAGTGAACCTTTTCCACTCAAAATAATTGAGAATAAAAACCAGTTTATGTGAGATTGTTTCCTCACCAAATCAGGGTACTGTAATTTGTCTTTATATGATAATATCATTATCTTGCTCGATGCAGTTTTTTTCTCACAATAATGACGAGAGTAAGCGGCAGCCAGAAACTCAAGCAATCATGCGATGGACAAGAGACTATCACTTTGTGGCTTCTGCAAGTTTGCATGAGGTGAACCATAAGCAGCAGTCTCAGAACTGGTGATATTTGAATGTTGAAGTAAAGCTGTCCAGATGGTTAGTCTTATGACTGATGGATGCTTGAGTTTCAGACACAATTCAAGTTCTGGCCCTGCCTTGCAAGTGCTATGTGATGAGTTGTCGATAGAAGTTTATGAGGCCATACGTGCCCTGAAATGTCAGTTCCTTTTGTGTGTAAACATGCTTATACCGAGGGTTTGTCATTAACATAAGTCATGTCCTTGTTTTCATTCATACTATATACTATGTATATAAGGTGATTGCGGAGTTGAACCAGTATTTTACTTGCTTAAAATTGTCTCATCACTGAATTGTTCTAGCCTCTAGAAAGGGATTTCCTCTTAATTTAGTATTCCTTGTTAAATGCAAAATGATTTGTTATGCTATGCAACTTCACAAATTAAATTTGTCCACATAGTTTTCTGTAGATTGTATTTTTCTTTATACACGGGTATAATCCTAGCCACTTATGTTTAAAGCATGAGATTCTTGTCCTTTGCACACAAAGCAGGGATTATCTGTGATCATCCAGAGGGCATCCATTCCTACTTCCTGAAAGTTTTTATCTTGTTTTTCAAAGATGCTTATTTGGCAGAAACATTTTCTAATGAAAATCTATGCAGGGTGCAATTGTGGCAAACTATCCCTGGGATGGGACTCCTGATCTCAGGTAATGTATTGTGTTTTTTAAGGTGTTATTAAGGTTGCCTTTGCATGCTTATGTGTTCAGCTAGTTTGACAAATGGGGCAGCTCTGCAAGGAGGTTAATATCCAGACCAAGATGTTTCCTTCCATTGCAGCACAAAGTATTTCAAGTCCCCAGATGACGATTCATTTCGATACTTGGCATCCATCTATAGTCAGTATCACACCAACATGTCCAAAAGCAGCGAATTCAAAGATGGAATCACAAATGGGGCAGCATGGTGGGTTATCTTTTCCAAAATTATCTAGTAATGTCTATCATGCATGTGTTATCTCATTTGGCCCCATTGGATGCATCTGCATTTATCTACACTGCTCACACTTGTTCCATGAAATTCTGAGAGAACGAGTAGAATTATATCTCTTATTAGCTTTTTAAGAGCATAAAAGAAACATTTGTGACTGCTGTTTGTCAAGTTCTTTTCTTGCACTTGACTTCAATTTTTTGCACTCTGTTTGGTGTATGAAACACATTATAAATAGAACATGTGGTGCTAAGCTAGCCAGTCTTATCATATGAACTTGGGAAAAATCTACAAAATGCAAGCACTGGTTTGCAGATCTATAGAAGGACAAGGCATAGTTAGTAAATGAGCTTTTTGGACAATCAATGGGCCAGCAGGTACTCTTTGGACTGTGGATCTGATGTTTCAAGGCCCAGTTAATTGTGAGGGCTCATCTGGCAGAAAAGCAAAGTGCTTACTTCGATGAAGAAACATGGCGAAGAATCCTCTTCCCCCCAAAAAAGAAAAAGAAAAAGACGGTAAATTTTTATTCCACACTGATTATCTTGGCAGAGTTTGCCATTCCTCCATTGAAGATAGAGGCCATATTTCATTGAGAGTTCTATAGGAGCAAGGATACCACTTCTTGATATACTCGGGTGTCAGGAACCTTGAAGTCTGTTGCCATACCTTTGGTAAGCCTGCAGGAGGGGATTCATCGTCATATCCAAAAAAGCATATGTCTTATATTCAAAGAGCTTGGGATAGCTTCTATGATTCCACTCAACAGTTTTTGCATTGGCGTGACACATGTGCCTTGTTACTCATGGCTACAAGTGGGAATTCATCATTATATCCAATAATGCATACTTAGATTATCATATGAAAAGGGCATTTGCATCAAATATATTGGATGGCCCGTTAGGGGGTCAACATAGATTCCTACTGGGCATGCTTTCTTCATTGGAGTGGAAAAAGAACAGGACCCTAATGGAAGCAGCCAGATGCATGATGGCCTACTTGAAAGCTCCAAGGGCACTGTGGGCTACAGCCGCATACATCCAGAACAGAACAGGCAAGTCTGGTGTTCCTCACACGACACCACATGAGCTATGGTGGGGTAGAAAGCCCAACCGGTCTCACGTCATAATCTTTGGCTGTGCAACTTATGCACATATTCTTGATAAGCTTCGAAAGAAGCTTGATGAGAAAGCCATAACTTAAATGGCCTGCTCTGAAATCCCAAAGCAGAGCAAGATTTACAGAAGTTGAAGTACGAAGAATTATTCACACATGCCTACACCATTGACCAATATGTCACAGAAAAATAAATGGAAAGAGTGGATGGAAGTTCAGCAGCGAATTTTCGATGCTTTGAAACAAATTGTGGCTGACTTTGTCACTTTAAAAATTGTTGACCCTCAAAAGCCATTTGTCGTAGAAACGGATGCAAGTGACATTGCCGTTGGGGCATTTCTGATGCAAGAGGGTAGGCTTGTGGCCTTTGAGAGCAAAAAGCTCAACCCTGCACAGAACAACTATCCAACTCATGAGGAGTTGTATGCCATTAACCACGCTTTGAAGCATGGAGGCATTGTTTGTATGGTGTGGAATTCTATGTGTACATATTTACCATTATGTGATGCACTATTTGAAGTGCTAGGTCAATAAAGCTGAAAGGATTAAGATTCATGGAGTTTTACGCCCACTACCTATGCCAGCAGGTGGAAGACGGGAGAGTATCTCCATGGATTTTATCACTAACTTGTCTCGTACGCAGTCACAGCATGATTCTATCTTGGTCATAGTTGACAAACTCACTAAGATGGCTCATTGTATTCCAACGCGTAAAAAGATTGATGCGGCTGGAGTAGCTAGTTTGTTTATCGAGCATGTGTTCAAACTTCATGGATTACCATCATCCATAGTGTTTGACAAAGATACTCAACTCATTGGAAACTTTTGGACCGCAACTATGGCCAAACTTGAAGTCCAATTATGAGCAGTACGGAGCATCCTGAAACGGATGGCCAAACTAAGAGAGTCAACCAGACCTTAGAGGATATGCTTAGGGCATTTGTTGGGGATAAGCAAACTCAATGGAAGAAGTACTTGCCACTTTTGAAGTTTGCTTACAATGACAAGAGAAATGTAAGTACTAAGATGAGTCCTTTCGACAAAGGTTAATGTAAGGCAAGTGATGGATCGAGCTAAGTCTTACGCTGATTAGCATCGCGCGCCTAGAGAGTTTGTGGTAGGAGACATGGTGTTTTTCCAAGTATCCAAGGACTCTAAGACCTTTAAGACGGGCAAATGTTACAAGTTATCCTCACGTTATTGTGGACCCTGGAAAATTTCTAAAAGAATCAGTGATGTTTCTTATAAGTTAGGTTTTCCTAAAACTTGTAAAGTGCATCCTCTGTATTCATGTTCCTAGATTGAAACGGGTTTTACATAACAGTGATACCGTCTTATCCATGAGTACTTGGTCGCTTGGCATGGCAGGCCTCTTTCTGATGCTACCTGGAAGACCGTGCACAGTCTGCATGCAGAGTACCCTAGCTTTGGGCTTGCGGTAACACTTGTAAAAGAAATGTAAATAAAATGGTTATCTGTGTTACTGTGCCTCTGAGTCGCATGCTGAGCTTTGGTATAGGGTACTGGGTCATTAATTAGGAGTGGTTGGACTGACCACCTATTTGGTAGGAGAGGGTTGACTGGCCAACTGACACTTGTCATATGCTCACTAGGACATTTGGTCCAGTGAATGAGTGACACATGTCAGGGTTGGCCGATCAAACAAGACACGTGTCATATGCTCACCGGGACACTTGGTCCAGTGAATGAGTGACACATGTCGACCTACATGCTTGCCTATGTGTCAGAGTACTACCGAGTGGCGAGCGTCGATTGTGCACGGAATTGCCCATGTGTCGACGATAGGAAGGGTTAGGGTTAAGGGGTGCTTGAGGGTCATGGATAAGTGAGCCTAAAGAGAGGCATTCCTCATCATGATCTATGCAACAAAGGCTGGGAGGAGACGACGCAACCAGCTCCATTGTATTCATGTTTGATGTCGTGTGCTTATAGGGAATCAGAAAGGTTTAAAATTTTGTGGCGATCAGTGCATGTTTTGGACGGGTGTCGGTGTGTAGATTAGGGAGAACCTGACATATGTGCCATCAAAAACTATAAATTGATCAGCATGTCAGTTTAGTTCGAAGTTGTTCAAGTTCTAACAAGTTCTTCAAAATTGTTTTTCATAGAAGTCATTCTTCTTCTTCTCTTCTTTATCTGCCATAGGTGTAGATTGATTGTCAATAAGCTATCACGATTACAGTCTGTGTAAGAGTGAAATTCATAGCAGAATAAGATGCGCTATTATTATAGTGCAATCAGAGTAGACAACAGAAGCATTTAGCCACTATATTTCAGCATTCAGCAATACAAACTACTTCCGACACACCCTTTTGTCTTGTTCTACTGTTTTTGTTATTCACGCTTATAATAATCTGAATTTTGATTTTAAATACCTGCAAACAATTCTTTCGTCATTCATTTTTCACATTGTGAATGATAGTATAGCTGTACTTGTGATAATAGCGAATCAATTTTGTTATTATATTAACTAAAGCTACTACTATCGACTATCACAGTCGACAATCATTGTCGAATAATCATTTGACTTATGCACAACTTTCTTTTCCAACATGGTGTCAGAGCTAGATCATAACTTTGGTAACTAGTTCAGATCTAGTTATCTTCATATCGTACGTATTGCCATATTATTCTATATCACATTTGTCTACAATGGATGCGTCATCTTCAAATTCTATTGAGAAGTTGGATGGCGACAACTATCACTTATGGAAATTCAAAATGAGGGTGATCCTACAAGCAAAAGGGCTTTGGGAAGTTGTCGAAGGTACTGAGGTTAAGCCTATTGCAGATCCAGTGGTCATCACCCAATGGAAGCAGAAGGATGGGAAGGCAAATGCAGATGTGGTCATGACTATTCTATTGAGCCTTCTTGACATCTACAAAAATTGGGTAATCATTATTTCTACTCAGCAAGGTCTTACATTAGCAGGAGTTTGTCTATTCTATTGTAAGAAGAGATAGGAGAAATGAATCTTCATTCTCCCATTCGGCACCAGAATCAAAAGCTCTTTATTCGAAGAAATGACTCTTGATGACTATTCCCTTGAGTCCAGAAGGTCATTTTCCATTAGTGATCAAGTCTGCGAGAGTTAAAATGACGTATTGATGAATTTTGTAAGCCAAAAAGTGACCAAAAACATCATCAGACATCAATAACTTTCAGATCTGCAAGAGTTAACCTAATTCAGAACAAGGCAGAAATTCGAATTTAGATTCATCAAAATCAAAGCTGTTTTGTAGATATTGCAAATGGACCGCACATTTCTTGGAGGATTGTTGAATCTCAAATTGAAAAAGCAACAGCAGCAGCAGTATGCTAATGCATCATACACTTGTGACCTAATTCTTTAAAGTTTTGCTTTTGAAATCTGAATTTTGCAATGTGCATGATGAATCTGCATTGTCACATGTCGTGATTAAATGTTTTTCGATGTCGTTTGTTGCAATAGGATCAGTTGCTAGGCTTCATGCATCCACCTTAGGTCAAGGTGAGACAGAGGCAGAGGCCAACACATCTACACCACATGTAGATGTAGCTGGCCCCTCTACTTCTAGAGCCTCCCGCAAAGGTGCTATGACTAGTAGAGAATATTATGTGTAGCTATTTTGGGGTGACAACAAGAATAAGGTAGATGTGGCTATTAGAAGACTCTTGTACCATTGTGACCTCCTCTGCCATGTAGAAAAGACTCCTGCTTTGGGGGATATGGTAAAGAGTGTTGTTGCGATAGGGGCCATATACCATGGACCTAGCATGGAGTCTCTACGCAGCACACATGTGATGAGGAAGGTTTAGGATGTAACCAAATAACTGGAGCCCATTCGTGAATCATGGAAACAATTTGGGTGCACCATCATGACTGATGGTTGGAGTGACAACAGGAGGCGACATAACATAGATATTCTAGTGTCTTCCTATGGGGGCACCATGTTCTTGAGAGCCATTGCCACATCGGCACCTGAGACATGCGTTAGCTTTCAATGCTCATTGCTCATTGCTAATTAGAATTTTAATGATTTTGATGCTCATGAGTCATTGCTCAAGAGTCAATGCTCAATGGGAATTTAGGATTTTAAACATGTTACATAATGAAATTTGATGCTCAATGCTCATTGTAATTTGTTATAGGTAAGTGCATCTACTCACATTGCACAAGCAATCGAGGAGGTTGGGCCTCAAAATGTTGTGCAAGTCATTACTAACAATGTCACAAATTGCAAAATCATGAGGGATTTGGTGATGGAGAATTATCTTTTGGACTCCTTGCATTGCACACAACATCGACCTACTAATTGAGGACATTGCAAGTATATCCTAGTAACTAGTTACAACTGACTGCTTAGTAGTAACTTCTACAATTCTTGGATTTAGATTGAACTTTGAAGTTTGAAGATTCCACATGTCGTGAGTGTTGATTGAGGAGTCATGACTCGTGCTTTTGCTCTCGATTTTCAAATATCACATATCTCCTTGGACTTAATAACTAGTTTGTCTTTGCTTTTCGTCATGACTCATACATGTGACATGTCTTGCTTTTGTCTAGCTCTTCCTTGGGTGAAAGAGGTCCTTGATACTGCATGGTTGGTTTGTCACCAAGAAACCAAAGGTCCTCGCAATAAGGGGTTCAAAAATTTGGAGATCCTTTTAGACCTACTTTCACTAGGTTTAGTTCTTGATGATAGATGTCTCATTGTCAATGCTTAAATATGGGTTTCGAGTTTAAGGTATAGGAATTAACAACTACTTAAAAGATAGTGATTTTTTGTTTTGCGATAGCCCTCTCATGCCTAGGCCTATTTTTTCATATCCTGATCAACGGTATTTAGAAAGTCGCACCAACATCAATATTGCATTTTTACACAGACTCTGGCTACTCATGTATTCAGATTGTTCAGATAGTATCCTGAAATTTATTGCAACTTAATGTGGTTGTTTTGTATAGGGTCACATTACTTTTGAATGGCCATCGGATGTAGTTTGCCATGATATGAACTTCAGAGTCTACTCATATATTCAGATTATTCAGATAGTATTCTGAAATTTATTGCAACTTAATGTGGTTGTTTTGTATAGCGTCACATTACTTTTGAATGGCCATCAGATGTAGTTTGCCATGATATGAACTTTTTGGTCAATTTTTCTGAATATTGCAATTAAATACATTTTGGATAATTTGTCATCTAGCAGCAGCCTTTTTCCTGATTATGTTGTGTTTTCCTATGCTGTCAAAACATGGACAATGTAAGCCTGGTATTACGTAAGATATGCTTGTTTTGTAGGTATCCATTGTATGGAGGCATGCAGGATTGGAATTATATCCATGGGCATTGCCTTGATTTGACATTGGAACTTTGTGGTCAAAAGTGGCCTCCAGCCAATCAGGTTTTTATGGACTTTTCACATAAATTGTTGATATATTCTCCCCAAAGATGAAAACTTTTTTTGGATGAAGTTTTCTTGTGACAACTTAGTTTTGTGAGGATGTTCTCAATTGAAACTACCTTGGGCTAATTTTAGGCTATCGAAGTATTTTTGTAAACATCTTATTTTTTTGGGCTTATCTTGCTATCAAAGGTGTGATGCTGCCTTTTGAGCTAGAAACTATGATCCTTTTTAAGAAGAAGTTTTGCAATTGATGCTTCTTAAAGGTTGATACCAAGGTATAAAGCTTTAAGCACATAACTGAAACTATTGCAAATGAATCATACTTAAATTTAAGCTCATTTTTGTAATAAGAATGTAGAATGAAGAAAACTATCAATAACTCTTGATGCAGTTGTAGTAATCTTGATATGCTACATATTCCCTTGAAATATAAAATCATTAAAATTAGAGTAACAATTGGAGCCGTAATGCAAAACAAAGGGATTGCTTTTGAAAAGGTCCAACAACATTTGGCAGCTCTAGTTCTAGCTTCTTTTTTTAATGCTTGGTAATCTGGCTGGTTGCAATTATGAACATGGGTGGTGGAGAGCCAAAAAATTCATAAAGAAAGCAAAATCCGCTATCGAAATTCCAATGGCTAATGACTATATGACTAGCTCTTTGATAAGTAATGAGAATTTGTGAGGGAGAATACCTGGATTAGGAGAGAGATCAGTCTTGTTGAATTTTGGTAAAGTTTCCCGTGGGGGGTGGGTTTCCAAAACAAGGATAAAGATTGATGCACCTTTGAAATAGACTACAATCATAGAACTAGTGATGAAAAGTGCAATTTTTTGGATTTCACGTCACTCTGTATGTTTAGAAACATAATACAGTGAGTTACAGTGTCATGTACTACATAACATTAAGTTTTAAAACTTAATCTTTTAGACATAGATTTTAACATAAGCTTCATGTTTAAGGAAAAGTTTTCTTTAAAACTTTGACATGTACTTTTGAAGTGAAGTACATGACATCAAAGCTTTTAAACATTTCTTTAATGAGGGGAAGGTACGGTTTCCTCCTCTGCCTCTCCACAAGCAAGAACAAGAGGGTTGCCGACTGCCTGCAGCCGCCCTTCTAGGCACTACCCCCCGTTGAGCCTGTACGGCCGCGCGCCGGTGCCCGGCAAATATATGTGTGTGTGTGTGTGTGTGTGTGTGTGTGTGTGTGTGTGTGTGTGTGTGTGTGTGTGTCTGTGTATTTTTAGGTTCTTACAAAAAATTTCAGGCAGATTCTGAAACTGTCAGAAATTTTTATTTCGGCTTCCAAACAGACAGAAAAATAGTCTTTATAGTTTGTTTTCCACAATCGTCAAAAAACGGAAGTTTTCTAACGATTCTATGTGCCATTTCCGACACTCGGGTTTTTAACATAGTTTACGAATTCTGTAGCTTTAATGGCTACCAGAAAACCAGAAAAACCGTAAAAATCAAGCCTCTTAACATGCATACAAGGCCCAAAACCTATTCAAATGACGTCGGATCTCGACGGAACAAAAAGCAAAGTTGTTCATAGAGATCAAACCATGAATACTAAGCTGTCCTAGCACATCAACAAGACTTAAGTTGAAGCGATTGCACCTTATTCACAATGATCAATGGCTCTAATACCAAATGTTAGAATCCCCATCGTCAAATCCGGTCATTGCTAAGACACAATCAAGTGACTTACGCTACGCTACCGCCCAACCATAGAGATATTGCCACCTCTCCCCCATGCACTGGAGCTACAGGCCACCATCAACCAAGCTTGGATCTCCGATAAGCCATGGTGTCCCATACCACCATGCCTTACCCTCGACCCTCGCCTACCTACATCATGAGGCCTAGAATATCATCCTGACCTGACCACCAGTGGAAGAGCTCTTCATTCTCCAAGAGAGAATGAATCACAAGCTCATGGAGATCCACCTCTATAGTCCAGGTGGGGTCATCTCCGACCATAGGGTCACGCATGACCAACGACATGTGTCAGTTGTGCACACTGATGCAGCACCCAAAAGACCTATAGCTCCAAATCAGCATTTTGTCCCATAAATGAGGCCGTCACCTCAGGTATCCTGTTACGTGCCCTTATGTGTACGTAACAGTTGATCCTTCCACTTTGCCTTGCAGCTTACATGTAGCTTCAACGACCTTTCAATGTTCTTCTGCAATAACTTTAGCTATCCTTCAACATCTTGTGCAACGATGCCTCTCCTACAATGTTCTTGATTTTATCACTCTTGTGGATCCTTTCTCCACCTTGCTTCTGATTCCAAACCACTCGTAGTCATAATGCTAATCCTGACTATTGAGACCTCCTTCAGCCTGCATCAAGGTTCTAAACCTCAGTGATCTGCTACTGCAAGACACAACAATTGCCTCCGAGCAATCTGTGTAAGTACATGCTTCCTTGCATGTATACCAGTTACTTCCAACAATGATGGGCAATATGTAGTGATCTACCAATAGTGTTCTTCTCCTTCCTAAACCTCAATGATCTATTAATTTTTTTATTAGCAACCTTTCTTTCACAAACTCAACAATCTGCTCACTCATCCTGTTGCACTTAATAAGCTGAAACCAGTGATCTGCCTTGTCGTACTTTCACTTTCAATCTTATAATAACAAACCTGCTACTCCAAGTCACAACAATTGCTTCCTAGCAATCTACACATGTGCATGCATCCTTGCATGTGTACCAGTTACTTCCAATAGTGATTGGCAACCTACAACAATCCAGATCTGTACTTCAGCGATCTGACCTAGTAGGCAGTGAAGAGGCTTAACAGGTAGCCAGCCAGCCAGCGAACAGGTTTCCAGCAATGATCAGATCTCCAACAGCGATTAGGTTTCCAATAGACAGCAGTGATCAGGTTCCTGCGATCAGTGGAAAATGATATGATTCTAGTGATCCAGCTAAGCAATCAGACAATAGATATCTGTAGGCAGCAAACAATAGGCAGAAGATAGGTCTGTATGCAGTAGGCAGCCAACAAACAGGTCTGTCAACGATCTATAGCAATGATCCAATCAACAAACTCCATTCAGACCTGCAAATAGGCCACCAATCAGGTTTGAACTCTTCTTCGACGATCCAACCTTCTCCTGGAAGATTTCCGTTGTGTCCATAACAACGTTGTCTCCACGCTTTGCTGTCCTACAACAACTTGAGATCTGAGGCAGCTTTCATAATCTCCTCTTGTAGCACAGCTCCTCGTAGCATTGAAACCCCTTCCACAAAGCTGCCACCATTGTACATGAAGATCAAAATTCTGAGCTAGCTAGGGACACCACCGCCACACCTTGAAGATTGTCGGATCAACCTGCATATGATGATTTATTCCGTTTGTCGAGTAGTGAACTAAGATTAGATGGACTGCATGGGAGGTTGCATGGGTGCATGCACAGGCTTCTTACCCCTATGTATATGGGTAGGGATTTGCCCTCCTCCATTCTAAGCTTTTGGCTCTCGGTTGCTAGTTTCTCTCGCCTCTTTAGGTATTCACTTGCCATGGCTCAGGGGTGAGGTGTTGCTTACATCTCTAGTTGGATGGGTGGTTTGGCTCCCACTAGTCTCCATGTGTGTTAGTCTTGTCCTCATCTTAGTAGTCTTCTTGGTGGTCTTTTCAAAAGACCCCTAGAATTAGCACTCATGCATGACCCAATAATCCTAATCAATCCTAGATGACAACATAAGGGATAACAATGGGAACATTAATTCTAACAGTTTTTTCTCTCACTAGAACAGTCTTTATCTCTCTATAACAATGCTATTCTCTCTTGAATAGGCTACTCCTCTCTCTCTAGGAGATCCCTCCCACGTGGCTCTACCTATCACGCAGACAGCAGCGCCTGCTGCCTGACATGCAGGCAACGCTGCCTGCTGAGGCAATGCCCCCCTCCCTCTCTGTCCATGGTGCACCCCCCCCCCCCCCCCCTCCCCCCACGCGTGTCTCCTCACCACCTCCCTCTCCTTCACCTACCGAGACTCCTATTTTGCTACTTCCAGAACTGTATACCTCAACCAGATCATTTGAACAGTGTATCCTGTCCTACATTGAACAGATCAAGCAGGAATCCAGCTCTCTACGGCAAGAAATGGGACAGCTCCAGGCAACTATTCTCTCTATGAATGCTGAAAGGGGAGCCTTGCTCCCCCGTATTACTTTCTTGGAAGAGGCAATGAATAGATAGGAAGCACCGACCATCTCTACCACCACGAAAATTCAGGAGTTGGAAGACAAGATAAAGAAACACAAAGCTGAAACAAAATCATGGGCTTCCCTCTTCAAGGTGGATGGTAAGCAGGTACACCCACCTTCAAAAGTGTTATCTTAGCCACCATCTCCGAGGAAAAAATGCGAGAGTGCAAATCTATGAATATTAGGGTTCGGGGGATTGAAGACACCAATGATCCAACGTCCGAAGCAATTGATTTTCTCTCGAGTGTGCTTTCCCACCATTCCGAAGGCTTGGAGTGAGCATGGAGAACCAAGAAAGACCCAGCTACACTCATTGTCCACTTCATTAATTTGGAAGAACGGCGGGCAGCCCTTAGACACGAGCCAAGCTTAGAGGTACATCCATTTTCATGGACGATGGTCTCACCCCAAGAAGGCATTCAGTGAGGCAAAAGACTTGGGGAAGAGGGTAATATATCAGGATGGAGCGGTCCGGGGGCTCCTCCTAGAGCATTGCGGTTGAGTCTATGGAACTGCAATGGTATCCACTCTTCAGCTACAACAGTGGATTTCAGTGATTTTTGTTCTAATGGTGATATCTTACTTCTCACAGAGACACATGAGAGTCCTGAGAGGGGACTCCCGACCATTGAGGGTTTTTGTTGGTACTCTGCGCATCGGAGGGAGACGAGAGTATTGACAAAATGAGGTTCAGGTGGAGTGGCATGCTTGGTCAGAGATTCCTTTCAGCCTTGGGTTGAGTTGGTACATTCTAATGAGCGGGTTCGCTATATTTGGATTAGGGGCCATGGTCTAATGCGCCTGGATCGAGACCTCTTTATTGCCATTTGCTATTTTCCACCGGATACATCAGGTTTCACTTCAAATGAGGAGTCACCCTACATGGACATCTCTCCAGATATTATCAGATATGAGGAGCGGGGTTATATTCTTTTAGCCAGAGACTTCAATGCCCGAACTGGGTCCAGCAAACTGGGTCCAGGCAGTCAGAGTTCCTCAGAGCAGGGGATGATCCATAGCAGATATATGCCATAGACTGGGATGATCTTGGCCTCCAACGACGATCAGCAGATGCAGAGGGCCTAGTTACCACATATGGAGAGCAGATGTTTAGTTGGGTAAGGCTCATGGATTGGCCATTTGTAATGGCCTTTTGTAGTGGCCTGGTTCAGGTGATTATACTTGTTTCCCACACAGTGGAGGACACAGTGTTGTTGACTATTTCATAGGATCACCGTCTCTCCTACCCTTCATTGCATCCTTTTTGGTTCACCGTACTATTCTCTCTAACCGTTCGTACCTCTCCCTCTCTATCGGCGTTCTTCGCACCCCACACTATCATCCATTAACCCCCACCATGAAGACCATATATCACTATACCCCCCAAAACAATCCTTTGTATAGGGAAGCCCTATTGGAACTTCTGACTCACTTTCCATATGAGTATACTTTAGCGGACCAGTCTCTTTTCCTTGTCCGAACCATCCATACTGCTACATCTCTTGCTTTTCCATCGCCACGATCCAAGCATCCATGACACCATCGAGCACATGACCCATGGTATGACCACGAACGCATCCTTCTTCACTAGAATTTGATCTACGCACGCTCCACCTCCCCCATCTGGTAAAGGACTTATCTCGTATATACCGTAGAATCACTCGACAGAACAAAATTGCATATGAGGTTCGCCAAGGCAAGAAGATAATATACCTTCTCTTTAGTTCCTCTTCGAGATCCTTTTGAAGAAATTTCTCCCACGAGCACCTCCACCGTGGATTATAGATCTTTTTGATATATTCTCCCCAGACATGGTTGAAGAAGCCATCAAACGATTACAATCCCATACAGCTAAAGACATTGATGATTTAGAGGCTGAACTTATGAAGTATGTTGCTGACATCCTCTCTCCTTTCCTCTCTATGTCTCACATCTTTCCTCTCCCCATGGTCCACAAACCTTATTCATCCTATCCATAAAGGCGATGATTCTATGAAAGTCGACAACTATCGTACCATCATGATTAGCCACCTCTTTGCAAGGTTATGGCTCCAATTAGAGATCAGTGCAGAGATGGACACTAGAGCACTTCATGCCATTGGTCAGGCCAGTTTTAGATAAGGATATACGACATCGGATCATATCTTTACCTTGAGATCCATCATTGAGGAGGCTAGAGCCAGGAGACAGTGTGTATTCTACTGCTTTGTGGATTTCTGCAAAGCCTTTGATTCTGTACCTAGACATTTATTGATACAAAGGCTTCAAGACCGTGGCTTTTAGGAGGATATCATACAAGCAGTTGTGACTTTGTATAGGCGAGTTATTGGCCAAATCTGAGTATCAAGGGTTATATCGCTAGAGGTGGATAGTACGATTGGGGTTAAGTAGGGATGTCCACTTTCACCTACACTCTTTGGTTTATACATAGACGAGCTTGAGCAGGTTATACAGAGTGTTGTAGGGGAGAGATGTACATTGGGTGACCTCATTATTGCTATTCTATTATATGTGGATGATGTGGTTTTACTTTCGCGAACGAGAGAGGGCCTGCAGTGGCATCTGGATGTGCTTCATTCTTTTTGTATATAGTGGGAATTGTCAGTGAATGTGGCCAAGACCAAAGTTACGGTGTTTAACACCTCTAGATCCTTCATGATATGACAAGAGCTTCTTTGGGATGGTCATCCACTTAAGGTAGCGGACTCTTACACATACCTGGGTATTGTATTCTATGGTCCCACTTTCAGTATGAGGCAGGCAACAGTTTCTCGGTTGACACCATGGTAGTCCCCTTGGCTTTGTTTGCAGTAGAGACATGGATCACTGGCTTGACAGCTACTGAGTGGGCATGCATCTCTTGACTATAGATCCATATGCTATCTCGGATGATATGGGCCAAGCCCTCTGTACCACATCATATTATACTGGCAAAGTCTGTTGTCCCCCCTGTAGATTGAGGCCTTGTTTTGTCACTTTCATACAGCATCTAGAGGATCTCCAGGGTGGAGATGCACACTATGCTTGTGTAGCAGCGTTGTCATCATCCCGACACTTACATTCTTCCTCCTCTCCCTCTTTCACCCCTTCATCTTCATCCTCTTTGTCTCCGCCTCTTTCAGCTGATTTTTCGTTTCCCTCACTTTATTGAGTCTCTTCAAGAGACCAATGTATCCTTGCTTGCGTTAATCAAGCAACAAGCATTCCAAATCTCCACTCTGGAGAATACGGTTTTGGCCCTCCAGGGCAAAGTTGGCAATTTTGAGGTTGATGTTACTTACCTCAAGAATGAATTGGAATCAGATGAAGAGGAAGAAGAAGAAGGCGACAATGCAGATTCAGAAGACATGGCAAAGCAGCTTCAAGAGCGGGTTCACTCCTTGGAGCAGCAATTTCAGCAATCGAAGAGTTCTTGGGCCGACATGCTCAAGGAATCTAAGCAGGTTATTTCCAAATCTATCGAGAACATCAAAAAAGAGATCTCAAGGCCCTCAATATCAGAGTTAGGGGAGCTTCTTTTGCGGGTAAGGACAAATGCTTTCATTCAATCCACCTTTGGTCTCAAAGAGGATGTCATATTTGATGCTTGGGTGGGTAAGCTCCAATCCACCACAGTGTTTCTGCATTTCCAAGGATGCTTTGCTTCGTCAAAAGGTTCTCCGTAAAAGAGAATGCCTGAAGAGATCTACTATTTTTATGAATGAAGACTTGATGCCCATTCAATGGACTGAGAGAAAGAAAATAATTGCAGATGCTAAGGCCAACGGTCTCCGAGCACTCTTTCGAGACGGACGCCCGGTCTTGGTTAAAATTGCAGAACTTAAATTTCAGATTCTTCTCCCTCTCCTACGTGAGAGATGTTTGAGCTACAGTCATTTATTTCCTCTCCTGCTTGAGAGATGAGCTTTTTTACATAGCGAATTATGTTTTAGTTTAGTTTTTAGTTGACGGCATTGTTCTGTCCGAGTTCCATTTCCTATGTTGTACTCCTTTTCGTCTTATACGGCTTTTGGCATGGAAAAGATGTTAATAAAGCTAGCTCTCTCTCTCTCTCTCTCTCTCTCTCTCTCTCTCTCTCTCTCTCTCTCTCTCTCTCTCTCTCTCTCTCTCTCTCTCTCTCTCTCTCATGGGATATGAGGACTCTCTCTCTCACTGATGGGATATGAGGACTCTCGTTGTGTCGCACTTATGCTACGAGAGATGGTCTTGTTGCGCCAGGATATGTACCAGTCAGCTCACCAGCCACATCCTAGCTCTCAAGCTCAAATTACGTCTTTCTTCACTAGGAGACGGACACGGCCCGACGACGATGACGACGACATACCACCTCACCGATGTCAGAGACAGTGTATCACTCATAGTCATGCAGCAGTTCACACTTCTCGCCTTGTTACAAGAGCACGCAGTTTTCACCCTCCTAGACGACGTTAGCGACGGTCCATACCTCCTGATACAGCTCGTATTACTCTTTTTTCAGCAACATCACTATCTGACACTAACTGATACTAATCTACTCCTGGCAGCTATTCTTGCTCTCATTTATGGACAGTTGGCAGTTTGCAGTTTACAGTTATATTACTCATTTCTCTTTTATGCATAGTTTTTCTTGGAGACGTTTATATACGCTCCCATGGTTTTCACATACTTGACATGTACTCCTTTTGGTCTTATATGCCTTTTGGCATGGAAAAGACATTAATAAAGCTTTCTTTCTCTCTTATTATTCACTGGCCCCTTACTCACTTTCCACTCTACTGCTCTATATCGCCTGCGTAAGGGGCATGCTGCCTTGGTACATATGGAGAGAGTGTGTACTACTTACCATATTCATGATCCTACTACCAGAGACCACCTTTTCTCTACAGTAGTCTCACCTGTGGCTATGCACTCGGCGGAGGTTTGGTGCCCAGGGATGTCGAGTACTTGGCGAGACATCACTCGTCTGCAGATCACCATGTTAGGGAGGATGATTCGTGAGAAGCCGTTAGTTCCTCATGAGATTCTTTTAGCGGAGTTCGCCTCACTCCCCATGGTGGTAGAGGCTATGTTTCAGATTGTTACCTTTCTACATCGACTTGAGACCATGGATACTCACAGATACGTGAGGGCAGCACTTACTTCTTCTCAGACTATAGCTGGACAGCAGGCTAGGTCTTCTTGGTATGGTGATGTGGTGGCTTTGTTTCAGTCATGGGGCTTCTCGATGTTGGATCTCCCACAGGGAACTCATACATTGACAGGCAGATATTCAAGCATTTTGAGAGAGCATTGGATATGCCAGATATGCACATTGGGTGTAGTGGAGGATGAGTTTCATTTTATCTTTATATGCCCTACATACTATGAGATACGTGGCCGATATCACTGTTTATATCGTGACACCCCTATTACCCTCAGTACATTTTTGGAGTATCAGGATCCCAGTTGTGTCGGCCTTTTACTACGAGAGATGCTTATGTTGAGAGCCTCTTTGCTACCATCGAAGAGTATTACTGATTCTAGCCAGCATCTCATTACTAGCTTCTTTCAGAAGCTGGAGCATGATGACCTATCAGATGATGAGGCAGTCATATTGGTGAGGGCGAAGGCCTAGCATGCTCAGCCACCACCTCTTGCTAGATCTACGCGCGCCTCTAGAGCTACCAAAGCTCCTCGATCACAGCCCATAGCTGCTATGGGTATCAGACGCTTTTTTCGAGACTGTTATTTATCCTTTTACTTTCCTCAGCAGAGCAGGCGGTTAAGCTCTTGCACCTGTACCCTCTTCAGAGTTGGAGGTTAAGCTCTTGTGTATCTGCTCTTTTTAGCATTTTATGATTCTATATTGGCTTAGACTAGTGTTTTTTATTATGTTGTCCGACATGGACAGTAATCCTACGAGACATGTACTTATTCATTCTGTCTTATGTGCCCTTGGGCACTCAACAGACATTAATACATTTTCTTCTTCTTCTTCTTCTTCTCTCTCTCTCTCTCTCTCTCTCTCTCTCTCTCTCTCTCTCTCTCTCTCTCTCTCTCTCTCAAACAAGGTTTTATCTCTCTAGAACAAGGTTTTGATATCAAAAGTTACGGTCTCGAGCTCCTAAGCTTGCCAATGCCTACTAGCTGGTGTGTAGGATGAAGCTCCTACCATCCATAGGTTGCTTTGTCTACTATTGGTCTTGGGTGGGTAATTTCTGTCCCACCTTTTGCTAACAGACATCATGTGAGAACACTAGGTTGCAATTGGCGAAACGCCCAACCTAAGCTCATGTCCGGTGCCTAGTTTCATTTTTTATTATCACTAGTTGCATTGGTCCTTATGGCCCTCTGGGTAATCGGTCCACATGGGGCTATGCTTGGTCCTTTTACAAGGTACATAGGATTGCCATAGTGAGTGGCGAGGTATTGAGTAACACAAAAGGTAGCATACATAGCTATTCGGTTAGGAAGAATTCTTGAAGACTGTTAGAGCTGCCATGAACTCATTGCTTTAAATCTAGTTGGTAAAGAGCCCCTTATCATGCACAGACGAGATACATTGAGGTTGACCGGCACATCATACAAGAGGTGTAGAGAAATTGAGCTAGCAAACTGTTTATGAAAGCACTCAACGAAAGTCGGCCATAGTGATCCAGGAGTATCATGTGGAAGAACTCTCTCTCAATGGATCATTTAGAAGTTAAGATGCTTGTTAGATGTGGTAGGAAACAAAATATCTATTGAAGAGGGAAGTGTTAGAATGTAATACGTATTTTGTTGTACAATGTACCTTTGTGTCTTGCTTTCATGTGACTACATTTCTTCATGTGACCATCACATTATTATCCAATCAAAGGTACTTAACTATAGCAAGACATTCATTACATCGATTATTGTACCTAGGGACTCTAGTAGTAGATCAATGGATGACCTACTCAACCTACCATGGGTTGTTGGTGCCTACCACCAGCATGGTTAGGCTATAGTTGCCCCCTCTCACATGTCGAACTAATTTAGGGGGTTCATTAGTGAGTTAGCTTCTAAAAGTATTAGTGATAAGTCCAACTCCAATCTAGGTGTTGTACTTTTTATCGTTATATTCAATAATGTTGGCCATTCATCTCGTGTTTGATCCAAATCTTGGATGGTTAAGTGTGGTATGAGTAGTGCATGTATACTAACAATAAACATATCAATCACAATTTGGGGCTTGATTTAGTAGTATTTGGCTGCTATTCTTCTTTGTCTATAGCATCGTCATTTGTAATGACATCATCGAGGATGATAGGTGACGATAACTTACGGTAGTAGTTCTTGTGTCGGAATGTAACGAAAGCAATAACAATGCGGAGTAGTTCTTGTGTCGGAATGTACCTTCAGGAAAGCAATAACAATGCAAAGTAGTTCTTTGTGTCATCTTGTAACTTTTAAGGAAGACATAAAAATCATTTTTTGCAAAAGCTATTTCATGTCAAGCCGATTTATAAAGATGAATAATGTTTGTTCACTATTTATAAACATTTTCATTTTTGACAAATTATTATGCCGATTGCTAAGACAACATATTTTTTGAACTGAGTGTCACGATCTTATTTAAGGATCTCATGCATAATTGACTTTAACGATGCAGCTTTTTTATTCTAGAAACGAGGCTTAGCATTATAAAAGAAGGGTATTTTGATGGAATCAATGTATGCTAGTTGCGACATATTTACTACTAAATCTAGTTGTTTTTGGTAAAAACTATCTTGGATAATCATTTAGTAGGAGCATAGATGATTTGAATATGTGAGACCTTGTGGGTCATAGTGTTTTCAGCAAAGTTTTGGTGATTTAGTTATACCAATTTCATTATCTTTATTACATGAAAACTTCCTACTAGATATTGTAAATACATAGAAGTAGTCAAGGTGCATAAGGTCAACACTCATTTCATGGAAGAGAAGTCAACATTTTTTTTTTCTCACTTCATTCATTATCTTTCTAATAAAGACATGCTGATAAGTTTGGCACCTTCAATTGTCCTTCTAACTTCTATACTACTGTTACTTTTGTCCTTTTAGAATGCTTTGGATAATGAGTACGGCCTTTTTTTGCACTAATTGAGCAACATTTTGACCTACTGTAGTTGTTGTGCTCGAGCCATGGTAATTTTGTGTAAATCAAACAAGTTAATTAGTCCCAACCAAAGAGGCATTATAAGTTTGTAGATTTATGGTGCATATCCTATGCTCGTCATCTTATTCGTGTACATAGTTTTTAAGAGCAACAATATTACATATCTCATCCTCCCATGATGGAGTTCCACCAAAAATGATTTCTCATATTGCTTTTTGCATGTTGTTTACGTAGTGAGATTACTTTTTATATCTAACATAGTTTTTCAACCATGTCAACATTGAAATCTAACGGTGCCATGTAGATGCACTCTTCAGATGAATTATCTTTTTGTATTAGGTATTGAATATGTCTTGGTTAATTCTTTAGCAAGTAAGTTGCTTAGACTAATATTCACCACTCAAATGTTTCTGGGTGCAGATTTTGCCTATATGGGAGGATAATAAAACAAGCATGTTGAAACTTGTAGCGAGCTTGGTGAAGGTCTCTCTCTCTCTCTCTCTCTCTCTCTCTCTCTCTCTCTCTCTCTCTCTCTCTCTCTCATCCACCCGACTAATAAAAATGGTGACCCCATGAACCTTGGTAATTGCCGCACTATTAGGATTGGGCATGTTATATCAAAGTTGTATGGTAACATTCTACAATCAGCAGTAATTACTAAAGCAAAGACCAGGAGATTGTATGCTTTGGGTCAGGTGGGGTTCTGTGCCCATTATTCCACCAATGATCATATTTTCACGCTTCGAGCTATTATTGAGGCAGCTAGACATAGGAGAGAGTGGGTATTGTTTTGTGGACTTTAGAAAGGCCTTTGACTATGTCCCACACTCCTTACTCATTCAAAGACTACAAGATTTGGATCTTTCAAGGAGAAAATCTAGGATAGATCTAGATTCAGCCGACATTGGTAATGACAACAACGATGATGACGATACACATGCACATACACAGAGATCAGTGACAGAGTGTATTAGGCAGCTGTTGCAAGCAAAGCTATCCGACCTACCATGAGGAGACACACATCTTGTAGTCAGCCTTTCAGACAATAGCAAACTCTAGCTCTACGTCTCGTAACAACTCACATTACATCCTTCTTCATTTCCATCAAGACATGATTATGAACCATCTCATTAGATCATTGTTTATATCAACACATGTTTCCTCATTTGAAATCTCATTTAGCATAGTTTAGTTTGGATTACTTAGTAGTATATCTACATGCACTTTTCTATACTATGTTTGGAGATGTTTTATGTGCTCCCATTGATACCAAATACTTGGCATGTACATTTTAGTCTTATATGCATCTTGGCATGGAAAAGACATTGAAGCTTTCTTTCTTTCTTTTGTTCTCTCTCTTTGGATCACTTACAATAAGAGCCATTGTTCAAGAATCAATATTCATTTTTTTTTGCTTCATTGACTTTAGAGAGGCCTTCGACAAGGTTCCAAGAAATTAGCTAACCAAAAAAAGCATTGAGACAATTTTATACGAAAGTGATAGCATGAGCGTGTGCATACAAATTGAAGCATGGTTAACGGCTAGACTGTTAGAAATGGCTTGCATGTTGGAACATCCAAGAAAATGCATGGCCTCTAGCACCTCAAGAAAAGAAAAATCTTCCTGGAATAGGTGTATGAAGGACTTTGGAGGGAAAATCGCGCAATACTACAAGGATCAAATAAATCCATATGTCCGTGATTTTGTGAAAGGACATATCAAGGCAGGTATTCCAATGAAGAATAAATATGACATTTCAAGGATGTGCACAAACTAGCATGAGCTATGATCCAAGACAAAAAGATTGAACCCACCTGGCTTGAAATGGGAAGGAAGATTTGTTTCATATACAAGTGGAAATTGAACCGGAATGCGAGAGGTATTTTACTCCTCATTTGACAAGAATTCAAGGACTTGTTCATGCATAAGACCTATGAGTGATCACTTCTAATGGCCTAAGCTTAAAAAAGTTGTTTATCATTATGTGATGCATTGTCTGAAGTGCCAGGTCAATAAAGCCAGAAGGATTAAAACTCTTGGAGTTTTACACCCTCTACCTGTGCCAGAAGGAAGATGGGAGAGTATCCCCATGGACTTTGGCACCAACTTGCCTCGTACGTAGTTACAACATGATTCTATCTTGGTTATAGTTGACAGATTCACTAAGATGGCGCATTTTATTTCAACGTCGCAGAATATTGATGCGTCTGGAGTAGCTAGCCTATGTATCGAGCATGTGTTCAGACTCCATGGATTATCATCATCCATAGTGTTTCAAAGAGATACTTGATTTACTATGAGCTTTTGGACGGCAGTTATGGTGAAACTGGAAGTCGAATTGAGAATGAGCAGTATGGAGCATCCTAAAACAGATGGCCAAACTAAGAGTAAACCAGACCTTAGAGGATATACTCAGGGCATTTGTTGGAGATAAGCAAACTCAATGGGAGAAGTACTTACTGTTGTTGGAATTTGCTTACAATGGCAAAAAAAAATGCAAGTACTAAAATGAGCCCTTTCGAGCTTAATTATGGTTTTAGGCCAGCTAGCCCTGTTACGGTAGGACTTCCGCAGAAAGTACCTAGTGCGCCTAAATTTCTAACTCAAATGAATGAAATGGTTGAGTTAGCGAAAGTTAATGTAAAGGCAAGTGATGGATCAAGCTAAATCTTATGTTGATCAACATCACACGCCTAGAGAGTTTGTGGTAGGAAACATGGTGTTTCTCCAAGTACCCAAGGACTCATAGACCCTTAAGATGGGCAAATGTTACAAGTTATTCCCTCATTATTGTGGACCCTGGAAAGTTGTTAAAAAGATCAGTGATTTTTCTTATAAGTTAGGTTTGCCTGAAACTTGGAAGGGCATCTTGTATTTCATGTTTCTAGATTGAAACGGGGGTTTTTACATATTGGTGATAACTTGTTGTTTGATGGTTTGTTGCATTCCAGGAGTAGGGAGAAGTAACCCGTGGACTGACGAGGGTATTGGATGGGTGGGAGAGGTGTTTACGCAATCGTTTGATCCATGAGGACTTGGTTGCTTGGCATGGCAAGCCTCTTTCTAATGCTACCTAGGAGACCTGCACAATCTGCGTGCATAGTACCCTAGCTTCACCACCACGGACGATGATATCTGAGGGGGGAAGGGATGTTACAGCTTTTACTCCCTATCCTGGTTGCTTATAGTTTTATGCACAGTTGTACTTTTTGTAAATACATAAATGGCTAAGTCACCTATCTATGGTAACCTTTGTATAAGAAATGTAAAGAAAACTATTATTAGAGCCTCTGAGTCTCTGAGTTGCATGTTGAGCTTTAGTGTAGGGGACTGGGTCATTAGTTAGGACTGGCTGGACACCTAAAACCTTACAAACCTAGCCTCCAAGTTATAGTGTATCACCAAAGTTGAAAGAATGATAAATGAGCCTTGAGAGTAGAGTGCAGTCGAAGGATCAGTTTCCTCCGTTGCATCAAGTCTTGGCGTGTTTGGTCATGCTTGTGGGCAACCAGTAATGTCATAGCCACTTACAAATAATGGGTGCACATGTATTGAATGGGGCCACCTATTCACTTTGTGCCTCAAGGTTGCAAGTCCATCTCTTTGTGCTCAAGCTACTATGATTTTATCCCAAGAGGGATCTCTTGGCTCTGACATTGTTGCTCCTTACTCTCCTCACCCTCGTCAACCTTGCCTCGCCCCCCCTCTCCTTGCTACCTTACCCTCTTTTGAACCAGAACCATGGTTTAAAAAGGCTTGAGCTGGGAATAAGTTAAACATTGTACATCAATAAGCCAAACATTGATGTCTGGTCAATGGGGTGCCAAGCTGCATTGATCGTCTCGAAGATGACACTCTGGGCACCAAAGGGATTGAAATGGTTTACACTTGTTTTTCGATTGCACCGCAACATTGGTAGATGGCATGTGAGTGCTTACTATAGGAGTGGGTCTCATGGTGTGGCCATCAAGATGGCCTGCAGTTCTGGTTATCAAGTGGACGACATATATGATACTTGGTTAGGTGATGGGTCACCTAGTGGTTAACTCTTGAAACTTCTTGTCTCAATTAGATTAGTCTCGATTCATGTCCTCACTTGCCTCCGTTGCATGTTATAAAATCCTCTTCCTCTAGCATCACGTCAAGAGCGCAAATCTGTTCTTATTAATAATGTCCAAATACCAACTTTCACTCTGTGACACACTCAAACAGAAGGACTCACTTTGTAAGTGCACATCCAAAGACACACTAAGGGGTCAAGATGGGGAAACCCTCCTACCCCCCAGGGTAGGGAAATCTTATTCAAATATGGAATTTGAGATATAAAGAAGCACAAGTGGGCCTTTTGCTATATTTGTCAAAACATCAATCCTTAGAGAGTTTCGTTGAATTAAATTTCAAGAAATCCTGTCTTGTCCTAAGACGAGACCTTAACTGAGAAACATACATCAAATGCTGACACCACCTAGATAGTAGACATTTGTCGTAAATCAAACTCAGCACATCTGAACTTGGGACATCACGATACATCCAATCCACCAGAGTGTTTCTGCGTTTTCAAGGATGCTTTGCTTCGTCAAAAGGTTCTACGTAAAAGAGGTTTTCTGAAGGGATCTACTATTTTTATGGATGAAGACTTGATGCCCATTCAATGGACTGAGAGAAAGAAAATTATCGCAGATGCTAAGGCCAACAGTTTCCGGGCTCTCTTTCGAGACGGACACCCGGTCTTGGTTAAAATTGCAGAACTTAAAATTTCAGATTCTTCTCCCTCTCCTGCGTGAGAGATGTTTGAGCTATGGTCATTTATTTCCTCTCCTATGTGAGAGATGAGCTTTTTTACATAGGGGATTACGTTTTAGTTTAGTGTTCTGTTGACGGCATTGTTCCGTCCGAGTTCGATTTCCTATGTTGTAGTCCTTTTCGTCTTATACGGCTTTTGGCATGGAAAAGACGTTAATAAAGCTCTCTCTCTCTCTCTCTCTCTCTCTCTCTCTCTCTCTCTCTCTCTCTCTCTCTCTCTCTCTCTCTCTCTCTCTCTCTCTCTCCCTCCTCCAGCGATGGCTGCTGCACTGTCCTAGGCCCTGCCCTGGTCTACCCTCTCTCAACACCATGGTCCCTCATCCTCGCACCCCTGCTGCTCGTAGGTCCTCACGATCTCCTGCCACCTCCTCACTCACCCCCCTCGTTGACCCCTCACCCCATCTTGTTGCCACCCTAGCCCCCCCCCCCCCCCCCCCCCCCCTCTCCCCCTTCCCCTCCCCCTCGCTGCCACCTCCCCTCACTTCCTCGCTAGTCCTCCCCCCCTCGCTGACCTCTCAGATCTCCTCCTCGCTGATCTCTCATGCTCTCCTATCGCTGCCACCTCCTCACCCACCCCCCTTGCTGACCCCTCCACCCACCCTCCTCACCCCCTCTTGCTGCCACTCCAGCCCCCCCCTCTCATTGCCCCCTCACCTCACCCCCTCGCTGGTCCCTCACCTCCTCTCACGGTCATTCTAGCACCCCCCCCCGCCCCCCCCCCCCCGCTGCCACCTCACCTATCACCCCTCGATGATCCCTCTCCCTCCCCTACTACAACTCCCACCCCCCTCACTGATGGCTCACCACCACCACCACCCCTCGATGTTGTCCACTGATATGGCAGTGCTACCTGCCACGCAGGCAGCACGGCATGCTTACATGTCACCACACCCGTGCTTCCACCATTTTCTGTCCATTCTGCTCCTATCCCTGATTCGGCTCCTCTTCCATCTTCTGACCCTATTCTTCCCACACCAACCATTGCTCACTCTTCCTCCTTCCCGGCACCACAATTCACAGCCAATATTCCATATACGCCTTCTAAATCAACTGAACTTTTTTCCTCTTGCAGATTGATCAATTCAAGGCAGATTTCCAGTTTTTGCGGCATGAAATTTCAGAGCTGAAAGTAGCGGTTACTTCTTTGATACACGAGAAGAATATATTGCAGTCCAAGGTTGCCTCACTTGAACAATCCATCGGGATCAAGCAGGCCGCAGCTTCGGAATCCACCACCAACATGATACGGGAGCTAGAAACCAAGATTGAGAAACAACAAGAAGAGGCCCTTTCTTGGGCATCGGTTTTGAAAAAGGGCACCAAACCAAGCGCTGCCATCTCCTCGGTTATCTCAGCCACCATCTCGGAAGAGAAATCTTGAGACCAAAAAGCCCACAACATTAGAGTTCGCGGGATCCTGGATACACAGGATGCATTGGCTAAAGCCAAACGCTTTCTCGACACCACTCTCGGGCACAGGACAGAGGGGTTGGACACTGCATGGAGGACCACTAGAGATGCAGCCACACTCGTTATTCGTTTCACCTCCCTTGAGAGTCGCCGAGATGCTTTGCGGTGCAAAGCTAGGCTATGTGGTACCACTATCTATATGGATGACGACTTCACATATATCCAGGTAGAGGAGAGGCGTAAGGCCTTTCAGGCAGCCCGTGAGTCTGGCAGACGAGTCATTTACCGAGATGGACGAGTGCGCTTTCTTGATAGCGCCCCTAGCAGCTCCCAGTGCTAGGGATTTGGGGTCCATGGGTTCGAGAGTGTCCCGAGGCCCCATCCACACCATCTCCGGATTGGAGTATGGAACTGTGATGGTATACACTCATCTTCCATAGTTGGCGACCTGATCGATTTCATCACTGGCAGAGATTTATTGCTCTTTATGCAGACTCATGAGAGTCATGAGAGAGGATTATCTATTTTTTCAGGATACATATGGGATTCCGTATACAGACTTGAGACTAGATCAGCTAGCGGTCGTGGATCCAGAGGTGTTGCATGCTTATATAGAGAGTCTCTTCATCCGAGCATCGAGTTCATCAAACACGACGAGCATGCACGATATATATGGATTCGTATTGTTGGACAGGATATCGGTTTGGACAGGGACCTCTTTGTGGCGGCATGTTATTTTCTCGTCCTTTGCTGAGGGCACAGGTTCACCCTACCTTGATTTATCGCCTGATATTATCAGATTCGCAAAGCGGGGCATATTCTCCTCATTGGGGATTTTAATGCCCGAACCTCATCACGACAGTCAGAGTTTTATGACATCATCGACCAGCTCCGCGTTCATGCCCTTGACAGCGATGATATGGGAGTTACCAGGGTTTCAGAGGACAACTTGGGACCTACTACCCCTTACAATGAGCATTTATTGCAATTTGGAGAGGCCCATGAGTTAGCCATTTACAATGGCCTAACTTGCTAGCCAAACTCCGGCAGTTATACTTGTCACCCTCACAATGGTGGACATAGTGTTGTGGATTATCTCATGGGATCACCATCTTCCATACCTCTCGTCTCTAATTTTCATGTATCTCCCACCACTCTCTCTGATCATTCCTTTCTCTCCTTCGCTATCGGTCGCCTCCCACCTCCCCAGCCATCCTCACACCCCTTGCTTACACGGGCACCCAGGTATACATTTAGTTCTCTCTATACACCAGTCTACCAGGAGTTCCTAACCTCCTTACTCCATTCCTTCTCACACGATTGTACAGTCGAGACTCAAGCTACCTTTCTTAGCACTTCTCTTCATATCGTTGCTTCCCTAGCTTTTCCATCTAAACCCCATAAAGGCAGATGCACCCGTTCCTCATCGATACGACGACCCCCACACCCCCCGTGGTATGATGTTGAATGTTGCTCTCTTCATCAGCTTGTCACCCATGCCCGTACTCATGATCCTCATCTCCTCCGCTCCGCCAGACGCTCTTACCATCGCACACTCCGCCAAAAAAAGCATGCCTATGATGACTCCGAAGGAACGCGTCTTGTTGATCTTCTCTTCAGTTCCTCTTCAGGCGCCTTTTGGCGTGAGTTTATCCCTCGTGCTCCACCACCTCTCTTGGATGACCTCCGCATATGGACCGAATACGCTACCAACCTATATACCATACCCACTGACGCACCCATCTCTATCTCCCCACACCCCTCTGAGCTCACCTTCTTCACCTCTGATATGGTATTTGCGGCCATCAAGAGAATGTAGTCCCATAAAGCAAGAGATATCGAAGACCTTCAATTTGAACTCCTAACCCATGCTTCCAACCTCCTTGCTCCCACACTAGCCACTCTCCTCAAGTCCACCGTTCTCTCTGGTTTCCCCTCATCCTGATGCACCAACATCATCCATCCTATTCATAAAAATGGTGATCCCATGATTCCTAGTAATTACTGCACCATCGTGATCGGACATGTTCTTACGAAGCTCTATGGTACCATACTCCAATCTACAGTGAGTTCAAAGGCGGAAGCTAGGAGATTACATGCATTGGGGAGGTTGGTTTCTGATCTCATTATTCTACCACTGACCATATTTTTACACTTCGAGCTTTGATTGAGGAAGCTAAGTACAGGAAAGAGAGGGTTTACTGTTGTTTTGTGGTCTTCAAGAAAGCCTTCGATTATGTACCACACTCCCTGCTCATTTAGAGACTTCGTGACCTTGGTTTCTCCACAGATATTGTTCTAGTAGTGATAGCTCTTTATGAGAAGGTCTTGGGATGTTTCCGACATGGCAGTGGCCTATCTGATCACGTTTGGAGCACCATTGGGGTGAAACAGGGATGTTCTCTTTCACCGGTTCTCTTTGGATTGTATATTGATGAGATAGAGTGAGCCATCTCATAGTGTGGCGGGGGTGGCTATAAACTTGGCACCATTCTGATTGCTATCTCCTTGATGCAGATGATGTAATACTAGTATCCCCGACCAGAGAGGGTTTGCAGATGCAACTGGATTGTTTACAATCAAAGACATGGTGTACCGGCCTCCCTTCATCACACTGGGCCAGCATTTCATGATTGCTGACCATCATGTTAGCTCGTATGATTCGGGCGAAGCCCTCGATTCCACACAAGAACCTTCTCGCAGAGTTTGCCGTTCCACCCATTTAGATAGATGTTGCGTTCCAGCTCATCACATACATTTAGAGAATCCTGGCTCTACCCGATGAGGATATGAGATATACACAGACAGCACTTGTTTCCTTACACTTTCTTCATGACCAGGGCTATCGACTATCGTGGTTCTCCCAGGCATCCCACTTCCTCCTTGAGTCATTTGGTAACTCCATTACAGAGCTCCCCTCAGGTACTCATCAGTATATTAGGCACATCTTATATCGGGCATATCTTGACCGTACTTGGGGGCGACAACTTTGGGTTAAACCCGACTCATTTCATTGAGCTTGACATAGCAAGGTTCCCGGTCTTACCACACTATTTGGACTTGAGACTATCACATTGCCTCATATTTACATTGGGACAGCTCCACGTATCATCACATCAGTTGGCTATTGAGACTGGTAGATTCCAGGGTACCCCAAGAGAGGAGCAGATTTGCCAGTTATGCTCTTTAGATGAGGTGGAGTCAGAGGAGCACTTTATCTTTAGGTGCTCGGTGTATTACGAGATCAGAGGGAGATACCATTGTTTGTTTTGTGACACACCTGTCACCTTACGATTGCTCATAGCTTATGAGGACTCCCGATGCGCTGCACTCATGATACGAGAGATATTTATACTATGAGAGGATTTGTATCAGACAGCCCAGTAGAGTCATGTTTCTCAGCCTCAAATCACTTCTTTCTTCTCCAAGAGGAGAGGACAAGTATTTGATGACGGTGACGATGATGATGATGATGACCTACTTGCCCACAGAGATCAAAGACAGCGTCCCACACATACTCATGTTGCAGCACGAGCTACTCGACCTATCCCGAGGAGACCTCTTCATCCTCCCAGACGACGTCAGAGACCACCAGTGGCCCTTCATGCCGCGGGCCGTATTACATCCTTTTATAGCATCAGCATCAACAGGACAGGACTAGATGATAGCGTCATACCTCACTCATGACTTTTAGCAGTATACATGCTCCCACATGTTTCTTATAGCATCACATCTATTTCAGTTCATAGCTTTAGCTTTAGATTTGCTATTTCTGTTACTGTTTTGGAGACGTTTCATACGCTCCTATGGTTACCACATACTTGACATGTGCATTTACTAGTCTTATATGCCTTTTGGCATGGAAAAGACATAAATAAAGCTTTCTCTCTCTCTCTCTCTCTCTCTCTCTCTCTCTCTCTCTCTCTCTCTCTCTCTCTCTCTCTCTCTCTCTCTCTCTCTCAATGGTTCTCCAAAGGCCTGCCCTTATTCTATATAGAACAATTCCTCCTTTTGCCTGCCATAGACATTCGTTCCATTAGGATCCTAGGTAGTCATTTGATAGAAGCATGCTTTTCCTTTTTCCTCAGCATGAATTCTTCATAAACTAATCAGTCATGGCTTTTTCTATCCACCGATGTATTTTCTTCTTGCATGTTCCCAGTCAGAAATTTATAACTAGATTTTAACTTATAGCATTGATTTTTTATTTTAATCTCTCCAGGTTCTGTGACCTAATTTTTTTTAATCTGACGAAATTTAAAGGATTAACTTAGTCTGCCAATGGTCAAGATTTCGATGCAATGTGATTCAGTTCAAGAGCTAAAGAGCACGGTTCTTAGAAGCAACTTTCCTAGCCTCAAGATCTTGGAGCCCACTGCAATACACTAGGTTTCAAGATCATACATCCGTATGGAATTTCCTCCCAGCTCTTACACCTTGAGGTTAAACCAAGTTTCTTAATATTTGAGTGTGAATAATTCTTAAAACATCTACATAAATAATAAGAATGTTTTTCAAACAAGGAATATTTTCAAGTTCATATAGTCATTTTGAGGGCCACAGCACAATCCATTCTTGCTGTCTTCATATATGTTTTTTTACTATACTGTTTTCTCATTTCACTACTAGCTTATGCAATGCTGCCATGCTCTTTCCCATCCAGACCGCGTCTTCTTCCTCTAGACGACATTGACCTAGCATCCCCATAGTGGTTTGACAATTACTGTGAAGCCTTACATACCTTTATTAAATAGATTTTGACAAACTATGGGAAAGTTGATTCTTGAAAAGTGTATGTTTCATGTGTCTTGACATGGATATACAGCTATGAGTTAATGGCTGATGTCAATGCTAGATGCTGGGAGGTGATTGATATTGTTGGTAGCAATACCATATATAGAATTGCATATGCAATGAGGTATATGCCTGTGTACATTGCAGTAGTGGCATTGACCACGAAAACTAGGAGCCAGATTCAATGTAGTTACTTATTACTTGAAATGAGTCCTAAAGGAAGAATCATTCTTCTCAACTATGCGTGAGGCAGACTATAACTTGCACATTTCTTTGTGAGTACGTTGCACGTCTACTGGAAATGTTATTATATATATTTTGATGTACTATTTGCTAACAGATTTTTCAGCTATGTACTGTGAGAAGTGAAGCTAGCATCTAGAGATATTGGTGTCAATGGCTTGCATATCAAGGGATATTGTAATCCCCCTTATACGTTTCATGGTATATATTGGTCTTAAATGTCTCTCTTTTTTATGTATGAATTTATGCAGTCTGGTTTGCATGGTAAAGTGGAGTCAGCCTTAGGCCATCAACCTCTTCCAGCTACAATAAAAATCAAAGGAATTAACCATTCAGTAAGTCTCTCTCTCTCTCTCTCTCTCTCTCTCTCTCTCTCTCTCTCTCTCTCTCTCTCTCTCTCTCTCTCACACACACACACACGCGCGCGCGCGCGCGCACGCTTTAAATGCTATCATTGATCTTATTTCAATTGTTTCAATGACATTGAGCACTATGCTTTTTTTTCGGTGACATTGGGGGTAATGCTTTGCTTATGAGTGCTGTAGATGATTTCTCTCTCTCTCTCTCTCCCTCTCTCTGTCTCTCTGCAGCCCTGCCCTGGTCCGATGGTGCCCTGATCCGCCCGCTGGTGCCCTGTTCCGCCCTGCCCTGATCCACCCTGCTCTGACCCTGCTCCGATCCGCCCTGCTTCTGCTCTCTGGTCCTTCCTTGGTCCTCCGGCTCTACCATGGCACCTAAGAAGAAGGGGGTGCCCCTACGCCCAGCTCCTTCCCCTCCATCGCTGGCAGCGATGGAGGGGAAGTCCCCTTCACCATCTGCGATGGAGGGGCAGTGGCCAGTTTCAAAGGCAGCAATGGAGGGGTCCTCCAGTGATGCGATAGAGGGATCCTCTACTGCTGCCACATTTGTCACTTCGGAAGCTCTTTAGGTGGATACCCTTGCCAAGAAGCTCCTTAGGTGGATACCCTTGCCAAGAAGCTCCTTGCTGCTACCAAACCACCTGCGGATACTACGAATCAGCTGTCCACAGTTGATTATACCCCTTCCAAACCTATTGAGGGCCTTTTTGCTTATGACATCAACTTTATCCAGCAAGAAATCATTGGACTCAAGAGACAATTACACTTCTTTGAAATTGAGAATGGCAATCTGGCTTTGGATCTCTATGGTGTTAAAGAGCGAATGGAGCAACTTGAACAAGCAACGAATTGCAGAACATACACCTCAAAAGAGTGTCTTGGAGAAGATTTCAAACAAAATATCTTGCTTGAAAAAACAAGTTGAAGAGACAAAGACATGGGCATCACTCTTCAAACTGGCCGATATGGGCTACAAACTCTCATCGCTTGAAAAACAGGTTGAAGAGACGACATCAATCCTCAAGCAAAGTAATCACCCCCCTATTTCAGCCTCTACGATAGATAATAGTTTGGAAACAGTTTTGGATGAGCAAGTTAAAAGGGCCAAAAAGGCTCTTAACATCAGAGTAAGAGGCATTGCAAACGGGGGAAAACCAATAGAAGAAGCTAAAGAATTACTCGTTTCCAAGCTATCTCATGTTGCCGATGGTTTAGATACAGGCTACAGCATGGTGCTGTAAGTTTGATGACAAAATTTTATTTATCAAATTTCGCTCTCTTCAACAACGCAATGCAGCTCTTCAGCTTAGGACAAAGCTTAAGGGCACCTTTGTTTATATGGATGATGATTTGACAAACACTCAATGGTTGGCAAGAAAAAAGATTATTCACGAAGCAAAAAAAAAAGGACAAAGGGTTGCTTGTATCGACGGCAAGCCGAAATATTTCAACCTCCCTCACAATAGGACCGCGGGTGTACCGGGCATAGGAGCAGCCCGAGATCCCCTGCCACTTTGCGACTTGGCTTCTGGAATTGCAATGACTTTTTATCATCATCATCTGCTGCAAGAGATTTTGCTGATTTTATCGTAAAATGTGACATTTATTTGATGGCTGAAACCCATGAGTCTTTATATCCTCCTCCTCCACATATACAGGAGTTTTCTTGGCACTCTTATTTTTCGCCCATTTGTGAGAGGAAAAACTTGTCGCGGATCTGGAGGAGTGGCTTGTTTATACAGGGGCACCGCAGTTAAGATGGTTAAGCAACATTCTTACGCTCGCTATATCTAGCTTCACATTGTTGGGTCACTTTTGGGGGTACTTCAGGACATTTATAGGGTTGTATGCTATTTCGCCCCACAGACATCGGTGTTTGCTGATTTTGGTGGAGACCCCTTTCAAGCAATTTCAAACAACATTGCTATCTTTTCTCAGCAGGGTTACATTTTGTTAGCAGGAGATTTCAACGCTCGCACAAGCTCCAGACAGACGGAATTTCATGCAGATACTAACTTTCTCCAACTCCACCTTCGGATATGGGACTAGATCGGATTTCACAGGATGCAGATATTCCAGCTACCTCTTTTGGGGAGCAGTTGATTACTCTTTCAGAGACGCACTCTCTTGCCATCCTAAATGGCCTCACACAGTGGCCCTCATCATCAGCATTTACATGTCATCCTCATGGTGGAGGGCGTAGTGTAGTTGACTACTTTATTGGATCACCTGTCTTGATCCCTCATATCTCTGATTTCTCCATTACCCCTCCTACTATTTCTGATCACTCACTCTTATGCCTCTCACTTGGTCATATATCCTCATCCTCTAATGTCCCATGCTCTTCTTCCACACGTAAATGTGTCCCTTTCACTCACCTTGGACTTACAAATTGCACTACAACCCTGTCCCAATTACTTACCAACTTCCCTTTCACGGCATCAGTTCACCAACAAGCCACCTTCCTCTCTCAATCCCTTTCAACTGCTGCTTCCTCATCTTTCCCTACCAAAACGATACCATCTCATAGACGTGTTCACAACCGATGGTATGATTCAGAATGTCGTTCTCTTCACAAACAAGTGATATATGCCAAATTACACTCCCCTGCAGTACTCAAACAATGCCAGAAAGAGTATCATAAAACCACCAGAAAAAAGACGATAACGTACCTACGATCACTTTGCCAAAGGTTGATCGATTCTTTAGATTTTCTTCCTCCTTTTTCTGGAAGCACTTCACCAGACACTCCTCGAAACGGCCCCCCATAGCAATCGAATTCTGGATTGAATATGCCACAAAACTATATACCATGGACTCTCCTCACGACCTGCCCACTGCTCTCTTTTTACTCCACACATGGTTGAAAACGCCATTAAACATGCCAAACTTCATAAAGCTACTAACTATGATTCTCTGAATGTAGACTTCCTAAAGCTAGTAGCACACATTGTTCCTCCCTACATTGCTCATGCTTTTAACACCGCTGTGACTTCCGGTTTCCCAACGGCATGGTGTACTAATATCCTCCATCCCATTCTCAAGGCAGGTGATCCCATGAATGTAGAAAACTATCGCACCATCATGATTGGTCACACTTTGGCTAAGATCTATGGTTCTATATTACAATCGGTTGCTGGATCCTTTGCTGAGTCTACACGCTTTGGGTCAAGCTGGGTTCCGGCCAGGATACTCTACCTCTGATCAGATCTTCATTTTGAGATGCATTGTTGAGGAGGCACGACATAGGAGGCAGAGAGTTTACTGCTGCTTTTGACTCTGTTCCCAAACATCTCCTTTTTCAGAGGTTAGCTTCACTTGGCTTTATAGAGGAGACTATTGCTGCGGTCATTACTTTATATGAGCGGGTTTTGGCATGTTTCAGAGATGGTAGTGGTTGGTCCCCTTTGATACATAGTACCATTGGAGTGAAGTTTGCCTACTCTCTTTGCACTATATATCTCAAGCGGGTTATTCGCGAGGAAGGTGGAGACCTTTAGTGGACATTATTGTACCCATTCTCCTATATGTTGATGATGTGGTTCTTCTCTCATCCTCTGCAGCTGGTTTACAGAGACACCTTTATGCTCTACATCGCTTTTGTGAGCTTTGGGGATTGATGGTTAATACTAAGAAGACCAAGATTATGGTATTCAACACCAATCGACAACATATGAGAGATGTGATATTTTACTATGACGGGCACCAGATTGAGATTGTGACCTCTTACACCTACTTGGGAGTACTCTTTTCCGGTCCATTACTCACCTTTAGACCAACAACCCTCACCAGGCTCCGCAAGGGGCATTCCGCTCTTGTCCATATGGAGAGATTCTGTTCCACATATTATGTGCAGGACCCTGCTACTAGATGCTTACTATTCTCTGCTACGGTTTCCCCAGTTGCTCTATACTCTGCTGAGACTTGGTGCCCTGATCTATCACGAGATACATGGAGGGATCTTACTCGCATACCGATTCTCATGCTTAGCCGGATGATATCATATTAGCGGAGCTTGCTTCTCCTCCCTTGGTTGTCGGTGCTATGTTCCAAATTGTTACCTTTCTTCACAGGATATCGGATCTAGATACTTCCAGATACGTTGTCGCTGCTCTCACTTTATCCCACACCATTGTTGGACAGGGAGCCAAGTTATTACGAACTCCCATGATGCTGTTGGTGAAGTTAAAAAGTTTCTTGAAGAGAGTCTTCAACACCACCACAAAGATATGGATACCGCATGGCGGCCTACGAAAGATCCAGGTACTCTTGTCATACGCTTTTCATCTGCAACTGGTCGTCATGAAGTGTTAGGGAAGAGATCTACCCTACGAGGCACCACGATATACCTGGATGAAGACCTTACGTTCATTCAGGTTCAAGAATGGAAAAAAGCAAAACAGGAGGCTCAACGAATGGAAAGCGATTGATCTACAGGGATGGTATCTCGCTTTGTAGATATTAAACCTGTTACTATCAATGAGATATCTAAGATTGTTCAGAGTTAGTGAGAGAGTTAGAGCACTGAAGAGATGCCAATTGAATCTGTAAATGGTCTTTGTACCATATAATCCTAGACATTATCCTCTTCTTAGTTAGTTTGGTTTTTAGTTATGTTGTTTGACGGCATTGCTCCGTCTTGGTTCCACTTTATCTGATGTACTCGTTCGTCTTATACTCCTTTTGGCATGGAAAAGACGTTAATAAAGCTTCTTCTTCTTCTTCTTCTTCTCTCTCTCTCTCTCTCTCTCTCTCTCTCTCTCTCTCTCTCTCTCTCTCTCTCTCTCTCTCTCTCTCTCTCTCTCTCTCTCTCTCTCTCTCTCTCTCTCTCTCTCTCTCATTTTGAAGACCAAAATCATGGTCTTTAATGTCTCCAGAGCTTTTATGCAATGTTAGGAGCTTATATTTGATGGCCAGCCCTTGGGGGTAGTGTCATCCTACACCTGCTTCGGGTTCCCTTCTCTGGACCTACTTTTTGTATGAGACAAACAACTGTGGCTAGGCTTGGGAAGGCATACTCCTCCCTTGTGGCTAGGCTCTGGAGAGATTCTATTTCAAGAGATGCATTCGGGATGCCCCGAATAAGTGCCAACACTATTGTGGCTCCCACAGCCTTGTATGCTGCAGAGACTTGATGTATTGGTATCTCCCGTCTAATTTCTGTCGTCTACGGGTTATCATGTTATCACGCATGATACAAGCTAAGCCCTCAGTTCCACACCAAATCATTTTGACTAGGTTTGCAGTTACATCACTTCAACTCAATGCCATCTTTCAGCTTAGTATCTACATTCAAAGAGTCATGGAATTCCCAGTCACTTATTCAAGATATTCTCAAATGGCACTTACATCCTCGCAGCATCTCCATTCTTAGGGATATCATCTCTCATGGTATTCTCAGGTCTCTCACTTGCTTGATACACTTGGCATTTCCATTACACATCATCAGTATATTCGTCATTTCATCTACCATGCCTATATTCAGTGCATAGATGCACTACATTTGGGGGGGGGTTTGTTTTAGAAAAGAAAAATAGCCATAAGAAAGCATCTAAAACACATTTAAATACCTTATAAGATATCATATTCTAACTCTCAAGTAGAGATCAAAAATTTGTCTTAAGTAATCAAAAAATTGTTGGAATGGCTGTCATAAATAGGATAAAGTAACGCCTTCAAATAAACAGGTTGTAAGATATTCTTTAGAGCTGGGTTGGATACAGACCTACAAAATAGCAACTAGAAGTGGGATAAGCAGTTCACTGTGGATCCTATCTCACAGCTCTAGATCACCTCTTTCTTCTCTGGGAGAAGAGCTCGTGATGACCACATCCTCGCCACTCACATTGACAACAACGACATAGACCCATCCTGGCCATACCCTCCCGTATGCATTTATATTTTTGGAGACGTTTTACACTGCCGCAGTTTTCATTACACAGTTGACATGTACTTCATCTTATATGTCTTTTTGGCATTTAAAAGTCAATAATAAAGCTTCCGACCTCCTTGCTCCCACACTAGCCATTCTCCTCAATTTTGTCGTTGTTTGTGGCTTCCCTTCATCCTGGTACACCAACATCATCCATCCTATTCATAAAAATGGTGATCCCATGATTCCTGGTAACTACCGCACTATCATGATTGGGCATGTTCTCACGAAGCTCTATGGTACCATACTCCAGTCTGCAGTGAGTTCAGAGGCGGAAGCCAGGAGATTACATGCATTGGGACAGGCAGGTTTCCGATCTCATTATTCTACCACTGACCGTATCTTCACACTTCGAGCTTTGATTGAGGAAGCTAAGTATAGGAAGAAGAGAGTTTACTGTTGTTTTGTGGAATTTATGGACAGGCCTTAGAGGTAGTTTCCTCTTATACTTATTTGGGGATACTCTTTTCTAGTCCTACCTTCAGCATGCGATGGGCTGCCACCACCCGACTTGGGAAGGGGCATCTTGTTCAGCTTGGTTCTGCTTCAGGAAGCTCATCCGAGATGCTCGCAGTAAGTGTAAACTTTTTGATACTATTGTCACCCCCACAGCCTTGTATGCAGCAGAGACATGGTGTACCGGTCTTCCTTTCATCACACTGGGCCAGCATTTCACGATTACATACCACCATGTTAGCTCGTATGATTCGGGCGAAGCCCTCGGTTCCACACGAGATCCTTCTTGCAGAGTTTGTTGTTCCACCCATTCAGATAGATGCCGCTTTCTAACTTATCGCACATATTCAGATGGTTCAGGCTCTGTCAGATGCAGATATGAGATATACACAAACAGCACTTGCTTCCTCACACTCCCTTCATAAAAACGCCTTAGTAAGGCAGAGACTTGTGCATAAGAGGTCCGTTCCCTTAAGAACTTTGAAGTGGCCTTATAGTCTTTTTTGTTGATACCTTCAATGTCAAAGGTGTTACATTTATAAGTAAAATCTCACAAAAGAACACATAGAGAATACTGCACATATATACATCAATCTGCTGTAGAGCAATAACTGAATGGCCATCTATGCGAGTAATCTGATCTAGCTAAACTGAACATAAGTTGAAAGTATATCAAAATGATCTCAATCTACTCTCTAAGAATCACTTTCCAAACAATCAACCAACCAACAATGACGCCTTACGGCCTATTTATACTGTTTGAGAACCCACAAATTAGATTACTGTAGAGATGTGAAGAGAACCTTCTGGGCTGCTCATTCTATATATACAAGAGGGTTTTCCCATCTCAATTAAGCTCTTAGGTGAAGCAGAGGATTTGTGATGGCATCTTTATTATTATACTATACAAGCCTGTGTGACTGGAAATAATCCTATGCTGCATGAATCGTTTCTTTGATGCAGATTATAGCAAGTGCCAAAGCTGGGGACTATCATCGAATTCTGGCTCCTGGAAAAATATATGATGGTAAGCCAAAGTCAGATGAAGTCTGCTGAGTATAACCAAAAAAGCTATGTGAGAAGATCATCTAATATGTTGCCTTTTCTGTCTACCTTGCATCATTTCAATGCAGTGACTGCAAGCATGCCTGGCTATAAGATTCAGACACGTCAAGTCAAGCTATCAAATGACAGACCAGGAATGCTTAACTTTGTATTGGAACCTGAGATTGATATTAATGAGCTTGCTACATCTAATGCTCAAGCAAGAACATCGGAGAATCAGAAATATTCAGCCATAGGATCTCGCCCTTTGTCAAGGGATATTTGGACCTTAACAGAACAGTTTTGGGCTCCACTTCCATTCACCAGATTCTTTCCTGAACCGAGCTTAGCAGAAAAAAATAACAGAGCTGGTTCATTAGCAAGTAAAAACTCTGAATCCACTAATCTTGCACACAAAGATGTACAGCAGCCACTGCAAAAAAGCATCAATGAAAAAAAAGACTTCATGGAAGGTAGCAATTTTGATCAGGCAAAAGGAAATAATTTAGAGAACACTCGGCCTTTAATGATGAAGGGCACTTCAAATGATCAAATAGGAATGGACCAGACACTCTCTGATGAGGGCAACCTAATTTCAGAAGTGGTTGTGCATCATCTGAGATTAAGCTCCTTTTGTTTCATGATAGTGGTTACATCTTTACTCTTGTTTGCTGCACTGAAAGGAAGGTCACGTTTTAGGTTACGATTGTTGAGACCTTTTGCAAAGCTACCCACAAAAGCATGAAAAATATATTCTTTCTGATGGTATGTGATACTTGAAAGACCTGGAAAAATTGTAGCATAAGTTGATTAATACTAAAATACAAAATTTTCAGAGATAGTGATTGCTCACGGGTGCACAAAAGATGAAACTTCTTCAAAATCCGAGTCAAGTGTCATGTGGATGCAGATGATGCTTTTTTCTCTGCAGTTATAATTCTTTAGGACAGAAAACACTATAATTCATAACAGTTTTCACTTTCAATTACATTAATTCTTTATATCTGAAGGATTATCAACATTTTAACAGTGATATTTTATAGATGTACATTTCAGCAGAGATATCTGTAGATATGAGGTATATTTATTGATTCTTTTGCAGTTATGTGCTTGGGGCTTCAGAAAGTTTATCCCACCAATTTGTAGTTACACGTGTAAGCATCACACTTTACCAAAAGTGGCTCTTACTAGTACTCGCAGGCCTTTCTGAATGAATACACTCTCCATCACACTGTAATATTTCGAAACATTGTGTAAGAGTGTCACTAGCAAGCTTCTCGCACCTCCTATTTCCCAAATACACGAATAAAGTCCTTCACCTTCAACCTGGTGATTGACATTTTCTTTCCTCTCCTGGTGGTCTGAGCTCAACATTTCATGTGTGTGGTCACCTTATTGTGGAGCTTGAGCATCAATGTGTTGTAGTCGCCTGGGCATTTGTACATAAATGTGTCAATGTCAAGCTTAGTTGCCCGTTCCGGAACGGACCCTCAAAAAAAAAAAAAACGTTTTTTATACAAAGGATTTTTACACTTTAATATTTAGCCCGTTCTATTTTTTCTTTGAAGCTTTACCTGATAATTCAAATAGCGCACCACTAACGTCATACTGATGAGGGAACACTGATGCTAAGATAACAGAATTATTAATAATCACATGGCTCTAACTTCGAGCGGATAAATCTGAGAGAAGAGTTGGTGTATGCAGAAGGCTAGCAGTATGCAACGAATGATCATTCTCTTGTGAAATTGAAGTGACGAATGAGAAAAATGAATGCTAAGAAGCGGAAGTATGTCATACAAAAGATATAGTTTACTGAAAGAGGTTGGTCAATTATGTTCAAGAATAGCACTTACCACACATCTACCTTACAGGTACAGAATCTATGATAACATGTGCATGAATGATTGGCAAGAAAGAAAGCATGAAAAAGCCTTGTATGATGTTAGTGGTGCGCTATTTGAATTGTGTGATAATTCTGTTATCTTAGCACGTGTTCCCTGCTCGCTGTTGTGAAATCGTGAAGTCGCGGGCCAGCAGGGTGTTACTCAATAGATTTCGCAGAAAACCAGCGTATTATGTTTTTTTTTGTTACATTGTAAATAAACTCGTTCCAACCCAGTACGTTCCGGAACGGTCGGAACGGAACGGTCGGAACGGAACGGTCGGAACGGAACGTTCCAACCCATTTTGGTCGGAACGGGCATGTAAGATGTCAAGATTTGGCTGATGGAATCCAACAGTATGAGAAAGAATATACATAAGCAGTGGTACAATGCTTTGCTAGGGACACCCATGCAACAATAATAATCTCTTGAATGTTGTAGTTGATGCCACCAAATTTGTTATAAATAATTTGAAATCTACTTTTGACTGTTCTATACTTTGTTCGCACATTCTAGCCAGATGAAGGCTCTAGTTGTCTTTTTGGGACTTTTGGTCATCCATGAAAAATTTGGAGCATAATGAGAACTATTTGGCACTGGCATTAAACAGCCCAAAGGAATGAATTGTCAAGCAAACATCAACAGAGAGATATCGTTAAAAAAAGATATTAATCACCTATTTATAAGTTTTCAGAGAAGGCGATTTAAGTTTTGTATTAAAAATATTTTGGTTTACTAAAAAATATGTAAAATCATCACAAGAAGACATATTTCTGATGTTCTCATTCATTATTTCTATTAGTCTTTTGGAAAACATTGTGACACAATGAAGGAAATGAGATACTTTAGCATTTTGTCAGTTTCCAGAGAGATTTTATCATTTGCATGGAATAAAACCAATTGACTAGTTGATTTAACGGCATGAGGGTTGATTGTTTAAGTGCCTCTTTCCTGGGTAAGAATAGAGGTTCAATTCTTGTCAACATGTTTGAGGCGATTCGATGTGGCTTTTGGTTATTAGCTATTATTATTTTATCGGTTCTTGATTTTTTAATAAACTTCTTCGATACACTTATTTTATTTTGTTGCAAGGAGACCTGAAGCCATGCCAACTACTTTGGTGATTCAACAAAAACCTTAATGTTCTTTGTAGCTGAAATTGGAGGACAAGCATTACATATTTGCACATCGCATTACACTTTTGTTTTGAGCCTCAGATGTTGTATGTGTCTTTTCAATCAAGAATCAAAGCCTAGGAGTCCTCCAAATTGCAAATAAGTTGCTAGGTTGTTTCGGAATGAGACCAACCGAAATCTATCCATTGGAGTTACAATGGACTTATGAGAACTTGAAATTGTCTTCATACTTTGGCACCAAATCATGTATGAGAGTAGTAAGGTTCCACCTCTTATTTTCTAGTAGTTACTTACAACATTGACTAGGAAAGTGTATTAGAATTCGAGGTAAGATTTCCCTAATGACAGTAAGCCACCCTTGCAATCAATCTAGAATAGAGGTCCGTAAGTGTTCAAAAATTAGCAAAATGATTGAAAGGTATGTTATTGTATTTTTAAAAGCACATTCTTGAAGATTTGAGAAAATAAAAGCTACCATTTTATATGCAAACATATTCAAGCAAGTGCATGTCAATGTTATATCATCAAAGATCATATAAAAATGATTCTAGTTGGAAAGCAAAGGGGGAGCCAATCAACTTAAAGAGCCTAAAAGTGAAGGCAATAGCCCGCCCTCAAGAAAAGAACTCATTTGACTTGGCTTGAAGAGGCCAAAAGACTAAAACTTATGAAAAAAGAGAAAGATGTAGAGGAACTCGAGGTTGGTGGTCCCCACCCCCCAAATGGTTGACGCCCTCTTCCTTCACTTCCAAAGCATTTCTAAACAAAGTTGCCTTAATTCCATCAATTCTTGGAGTTATATTGCCAAGTCACCAATCTAGTCCCTCCTTGAAACCGTTATCTTTGATAACGAACTTTTTGCTATCCTTAAAATGTCTGTAAAGAGAAACCTCTCAACTTTGAATATGTTTTCTCTCCTATTGGAATTCACTCTCACACAAAAACTATCAATTTTTATCCTCATTGCCAACAACTTGGAAACCTTCTTGAATTTGTCATTGAAGGCATTGATATTGTTACATATCATAGTAACATGGTTGCTCTCATTGAGGTAGACCTAGACAAGGCCTTTGGCAAACTAATTTGGTTTTATCTTTTCAACGTTGCCCAAGTGCCTAGTCTTCTCCCTTAGTTAGGATGGCAAAAGCTCTCTTCGCCACTATGTGCTTCTCCTCCATTCTCTTCCAAGAAATCTTGTTTAGAAAAATCAATATACTAAGAGGAATGAGACAAGGATGCCTATTTTTCCCTTACCTTTTAGCCCTCACTACCAAATATCTTTGCTTCCACTTTCGTAGTAGTAGATTCTTGTCATCTATACTTCCTCCCCAATCAATGTGTGAATTACCAAGCAGAATAGGGAAAGAATATAAAGATTCAAATCTGAAGAAGTTTTCACTGAGCCTTTGGATAGGAATTACTCATCTATACGCTTGTACCATATTCAAGGTGCTTGCTTGAGTCCATATAAAGCTTTCTCAAGCTTACATACTTTTGACTCTTGTCCCTTGATAATATAGCCCTTGAGCTATACCGTATAGACATCTTCATTCAGGAATCCATTCAAGAATGTAGACTTGACATCCAATCGATGAATGTGCCATCCAAAATAAGACGCTAAAACAATAATTAATCTTGAAGTTGTCCACTTCAAAACAAGTGTGAAGGTTTCCTTGTAATCGATGTCTTTGTTTTAAGAATACCCTTTGCCAAAGTGATGTACCTTGTGCTTCGAAATAGATCCATCAACATTGTAGTTGATCCTATCAAACTTATTTCTAATTGAAATTGTACCTTTTGGTAAGTCCATAAGCTCCCAAGTTCATGCTTAGCAAATCATGTCCAACTCCTCTTGTATTGCATCACACCATATCCTTTAATTTTTGGCTTTATATGTTGGTTCCTTGTTCTCCATTATGCTTTCCATAAGCACAAGATTTGTTTGAAACCTATTGTGTGCTTTGTGTTCACAAGTGAACCTTCTCCATTTACCCACTTTTCTAGATTCAACTTGCTTGCTTGAATACTTCAAGTTATCCCTAACATCCTCAAGTAGCTTGTGATACCATTGGGGAGGCTTCTTAGGTTTGGGTGTGACAAACTCCTTGATGTAAGTTTAAACCAAGGTACATCCAAAACCTTCGTCTTTTCTATTGCATGCCCCTTTCTCGTTATTCTCATTAGAATGTGTTCAGTTTATTGTTCATATACTTCGAGTCTTGAGGAATTGATCATTCTTGTGATTCATTTTCAATTCATCACGATCAAATGGAAATATTCAAGCACCATCATTCTCAAAAGTAGCAATAGGATCATTATTTATTCACTTCACCATAGCTATTCACCTCATAAGTTATAACTTTCCTTTTGATGTGCATCTTACGTTAGATAAGAACATAACATCTATTCTTGACCTATTCATCATAACCAGTGAATATGCATGATTTACCATCGAGCTTGCCCCTTGCTTCGTTAGGCATATGAACATAAACCTTACAATAAAGACGTGCAATCCCTGCATCTTTGGTTTGATTCTTGTAAATGTCTCTACGAGTGTTCTATCAAAAAATGTCACAATGGGACTCCTATTTTGTAAGTACATTGTAGCATTACAAACTTCCAACCAAAAGAAATCATTTAACTTCATGTGCTTCATCCTAGCCCTTACAAAATCCATGATAGTGTGATCCTTGCATTCATCAACACCATTCTACTATGGAGTGTGTGATTGCACGAACTATCCTTATAAAATCATCAAACTCGATCAATTGTATTTTCCATCATTGTCAAACCTTAGGACTTTGATCCTTGCATGTAATTGACTTCTCAACTTGAGCTTTAAACTTTTTTAAACATTCAAATGCATATGCTTGGACTAAGTTTATTTGCATGCACAAACTAGTCGTTAAATCATAGGCATATTGATGAGAATTGTGTAGAGACAATTTCTCGCTAGGTTATAGTAATTTCTCATTAAGATTTGCTTATTGATCTAGAATTGATTTAGAATTAGAATAAATGTGATGTTTTGGTACCACACCTAGACATTTAATATTTTCTAAAGCCGATACAGCTAACCAAGTTAGGAGTGCTACTCCTGAGTTAGTTGTTTGAATCAACAAAATAACCTCTCTTATGATATTATTGTTGAAATGTATTGCTTATAAGTCGCAACCTTTATGGGTCAATTTTTTATTCATTTAAAGGATTGTGTGCATAGAATACATTTGAACTTTTGGCCTTTTCTTTTCCCGATTGGAAAGAATAGAATGCTATCTCGAAAGACTCTGGAGAGTTGGCAAGTTGTTGGTTGCCAAAAGTTAGAACTTCACGTAATGAGGTTCCAATGGTTCTTGAGTTATTCTAGATAAGAACTTAAGAATAAGTGAATCTAGACGCATTCTAGATAGGACCCTAACTTTGGAATACCACTTTGTGTCATGGCTAAAGTAAGGGTGTGATTGGATTACAACCCTTAAATAGGCACCGTATGTGAGTTGGAAAAGTCTGAAACTTTCCAGACGGAAAGGACTTTTTGGAACAACTCATGTGTCTTTTAAAAATTGTGATGCACCCTTGTGATATGGTATGGTCTTGGGAATCTGGAGAGTTGGGATTGGCGAATCATAACTCAGATTCTAGGATATACCTAATCCATAGGAGAGGATTGCGTTCATGGTAAGATTACCCTGGATGAATAAACAGGTTAGTGGAATTTTGGTACGACTGATCATCTTACCAAATCAGCTATGTTTATTCGAGTAAAGACCAAGTAGTTATAGAGTGTCTTTTTAGGCTTTACGGATTACCAAGTGACATTATGAACATTCGCGATTTGAAGTTACATCTTTCGCTGCTAGGCCTGATGATAAAGTTCTATGATTGATTGATTTACTTAGGACTTTGGATTGGGTCAGGATTTATATGGAGTTTGTTAAAAAGAATGAGCTTCTTGGTGTTGTTGAAGGCTTATACAGTAAGTTGATTGACTTCATTGATAAATATGAGGAGGAAAAAGATTTTTTAATTTGTACATTAGAAAGGTTTTCTTTTGCTTTACCGAAGTTGCTCCTCCTTCTCTTGATGCTCCTTTATCATTTCATCCATTATGGGAAAGTTTTTTCTTGGGGTTTTCCTTCATAATTTTCTTTATGTGGCTACACAAGCCAGCTAGGGAAGTGGTCAAAGCACATCTTACTATTTTTTTTATTAGACAATATATCATTGATGCTTCTATAGAGCTTTCTATTGATCTCTCTCCCAAGCCCCTTGCTAATCTAGGTGATGTTGATAATATTTGCGAAATTGAACGGTTGTTGAGAAGACCTAGTTTTTCTACGGTTCAAGATAAGTACTTTCAGTTCATGAAAGTGCACAAGCCCTTTCAACCTCAACAACCCCATATCAGTCATTTCTGATTCAGGGACATGAAAGAAAAAGAACTTCAATGTTTATAAAGGAAAACAAGTGGAAAGAGGTAGTACGAAGAGCGATTTACCTAGCAAAAGATTGAACTTTTATCGATATTGATTGCCTTGTAGAGTGAAGAAGATGTGGACAAAAGGGAATTAGTTACAAATGCTATGGAATGACTTTAGCTCAACAGTAGCAAAAATAAAGGAAAAGTTTTCTTGCATTTATGTTACCATAATCGAGTTTTTGAGACTATCCATGTGAAGCAATTTAATGCTCACATTTTGCTTAGATTATTTGGTGTTATTGATGATGCTTTTCATGATATAGTCTTCGGTTAGTCCTATCTATCCGATGTTTAAAACAATTGGTATTTTCCTTACGAAGTTTTTTGCAATTTTGTAGTTGATAGCTTACCTTATTGTGAATGCTCTAACATCACATGTTTCAAAAACTTTACAGTGACATGTGGTTTCTACTGATTGTACTATTGTTAACAATGCTCATGCACGTAAGACATTAGATAATCTCTTAAACCACATTTTGCTAAGGCAATCTAATATTAATAAAGTTCCTTCTGAACTATATGATGGGTGGTCTAAACTTATGAAGATTATACCTATTTATGAAAACTTAAATAAGGATATTGTCAATGAACATGCTTTGTATTGTAAGAATGATGCGCTTGAATTTCTAAAGAACGTAAATGGTTACATGTTAAGAATACCCGTGTGTCTAGATTAAAGGATGCCAATAATGAACAACGGTGGTTTACAAAACATCTATATGTGAATGGCATAGATAAAGCACAACATAAACCATGCTTTCTTTGTATCCACTTTGTCAAGAAACTGGCTATTAATAGACTAAACGGACCCAATTTTACTCCTTTTATGAATATTACAAATAATTTGATTGAATTGTCTTTGCTACTAGTGATAAACAAGATTAATTGTACACTATACCTTTGAATAGACCGGATGGACTGAAAACCATTATAAATAAATTGACTACATATGCTTTTAGGTAGTCTAATTACACTCAACTTGTTACAGATGGGTTCAAGCTCGAACTGCTTTGAATGGTCATGGTCAAAAAAGTTATTCAGGGAATGGAACTCCGTTGACATGGATATATTGTGCCTATGGAATACATTTCTGATAGGTAATTATACTATTAGAGTTGGTAATAGAACTTGGCGTCAGACTCGAGGTATATTCATGGGGTTCTCTTGTTTGCCCATGTGGTGTAACTGGTACCTATCCTACTTTGAGATACAATTTATTAAACGATTTGCTAAGCTCGGGTTAACAACTTATATGCATGATTTCTTACACTCTTTTAGATACATTGATGATATTTGTTTCATTAACAATCTCGAAGTAGAACATTTTTTGAATAAGTCACATGTTAGATCTTCAAATAATCCTTTTTGGATGTACCCCTTGGAATTTCTTGAGATTAAGCACGACAATACTGATAATGAATGTGCCAACTTCCTAAACATATCAACTACATTCAATTCTTGTATAGGCTTGGTCCACCTTACAAAGTATGAAATTGTAGGAATTTACTGTTTCGCTTCTTTTAGTATGCATCTTGCATCTAATAGATTGGTGGTCAATTCATACAAGGTTATTATTTCACAAGTCATTGTCATATTGTATTGTTGTAAAAAACAAGAAACTTTTCTCAAAGAAGTTAAAACCTTGATTGACACCTTCCAAGAAAACGGTTTTATGAGAGACAAACTGTGTCGTTTTATAAGTGAGGTCTTAGCACAGGAAATGTTTTCTGGCTTATCTTTTGATTTGCCCAATAATATTGAGTGGGCAGCTAGGTTTCCCTTAGGGGGAGCTAACTACCATCTCTCTCTCTCTCTCTCTCTCTCTCTCTCTCTCTCTCTCTCTCTCTCTCTCTCTCTCTCTCTCTCTCTCTCTCTCTCTCTCTCTCTCTCTCTCTCTCTCTCTCTCTCTCTCTCTCTCTCTCTCTCTCTCTCTCTCTCTCTCTCTCTCTCTCTCTCTCTCTCTCTCTCTCTCTCTCTCTCTCTCTCTCTCTCTCTCTCTCTCGGACAGTACTTCATTTTTAAACTACTTTTTCCTTCTCAGTCAGTAGCACGACAAAACCAATTAAGCACCAGGTATCATCTTGACAAATAACCTTATTAAGCCCATATTGTTTTTTTAACTTGTTTTGATGGTGGAGATGCATTCACTTAGAAACTAATGGATAGGATTCACTCAAATGTTACTTCTTCTACGAGCCAATTTAGATGGGTTTATTGGAGCTCATCCAAAGTGACCCACATAATACTATATATATGGGAGTCTCTATTCTTACTTTACCTCATCAAAAAAGGAACCGGTTGTGAATCCCATTTTTGCCCTACAGCTACCTCAGAAAAAGCTCTTATGGTATGTAGTTTCACTCTTTTGATTTCCACTTTGAGGCACATCATGTTTTGTATGTATGAATGTGTTTTGATTGCACTGTCATTAGTGATCTACCTCCTGATATTAGCTTGTATTTATGATCAATGCTGTTATTTTTTGACATGCACTCAAGGGCCAGTGACCAATTGCTGTCACGAAAGGGTTTTTTTTTTTGCTTGAATTCGCTGCCCCATAGTGTTGAGTGTTCAATTTACTTTTTACAGTTTGTTCTACATACAAAGTTTTACACTCTCATTGAGGGATTCAGCTATTCTCTCTCTCACAAGTAAGCCATTTGGGCTATCTACTTTTCGGTCTAGTATATGTAACCATTTTGCACACATTATGGTTTATGGGTAAACGATTAATTTAGGCAAATACGTTACTTTTGAGACACCTCTTGACATGTGACAATGTTTGCCTCATTTTTTCAAGAGAGGGAGGATAGGTTAATAAGTACATTAGACTTATGCGGTGTTTGAGGTCGGAATCGTTGATATTTTTGAATAGTTTAAAAGAAATAAAAAGCACATTTCTGGATACACCATGGCATCATCACAAGAAAGTACATTGCAAACCTTTCCATGGTTTAGTAAGGTTTATTTTGTTGAAAACATTTTAGATAATGAAATGGTCTCAAAAAGCCTTATTACTTGAGACTATTTAGGTGGTTCTTAATCATTTAGGGTAACCTTATGAGAACCAAACATTCATGGTTGTGCTTTTTACTCTTTAACCTTAAAGGTTACCAAACCTCTTTTGTACATTATATTGTGATTGAGTCATTCTGATTAAGCTTTGTATAAAAGTCACAACCTTCTCGCAAGCACAGTCCTGGTGGTTTGTCGATAGGTTTATTAGGGCTTTGGCTTGAGTATTCATTAAGCACATGGATAAAAGCAGCCTTGCAGGATGACGTTGTAAAGGCTTAATAGTAGGAGGCCCATTAACAAACACTTTGCTACCTTCTAGACATAGGCTTATTTTGATTACAAAAAAATGTTTATAGAGCTATAAAGGCTAGCATGCTGGTGTGTTAGCCCACAAAAAAAATTCAATATTTTTTTAATTTTTTAAATTTCAAAAATTCTAAAATTAAAAGTTTTTGGGAGCAGACTCAACTAGCACTTTAGTGTGCTAGCTAAGTCAACTCAAGAAAACTTAAATTTTTTCACAGGCTAGCTCGCCTTCACATCTCCATGAACATGTTTTTCATAATAAAAATAGACCTTTATTTAAGAAGTAATGAAGTGTCTTATAATTGACCTATGTAAAATTTGATGGCTAGTGGAATTTTTTACCATGTAGCAGCCACATTTTATTACTTATAAAAGATTCATGCAATGGCATGAAAAGGATAGCACGCCATGTGCTACATTTTGTTTAATCATGGGCAAATTTTTTTTGCATGTCACAAAGAATTTGCTCGCTCAATGTCAAAACATGTTCCTTTAGAGTAATACAACAAGGTGTATAGATCCATAATAAGGAAACAAATTTACATTGTTACAACTATGTGTTTAAAACAAGTATATCATATGGTGTATAAAATTCTCCTCTATATCATATCAATAATCAACATACAACATAATCAACCATAACACCCCATAAAATTCCTCTACTTAAAGGGTGATAAAGCATTGAAATGACATCAAGAACATTCTTGCATGTGTAATGAAGAAAGATGATGTGATATCTCATCTTCACAAAAAAGAAAGAACCTCATAAGCCCTTTAACTACCACTATTTCATTGCATTTCTATGGGAAAGTAGAACATCCATCCCATGGCTGACATTGAAGTGCGACATTGAAGTGCAATACATGGACTCTATCATGTGTATTTTGATACAATAAAAATTCCAAGCGAATTAGCTCACTTGTATGTATAGGTTGGAAAATGTATTTAATCAATGACATGCTTACAATCATTTCATATATCTATTGTTTTTTCTTTGTATGTATCAAAATATTTAGCGTGTTTTACATGGAACATGACAACATGCAGTTACCTAATACAATATCATGATTTATGGTTTGGTACAAAGTTGCCATTTTTAATTATAATACATTACACCAAAACATTTGTAGGTGGATAAGGATTGTTGACCATCTACACACGTTTTCACATAGATAATGCTTAATCTAATGATAAATGAGAAAGCTCTAATGGAAAACACCCTACTAAATGGTCATAATATTACACTAACATGCAAATTAATCAACAAAAATAATTAATATGATACTAGTTTATATAAACTAGATAGAAACTTTTTGTACCATGCTATGTTTTTGTTTTGCTAGTTTTACTTAGCAATAAGAAAAGGTTAAAAAAGCTCTTTGAAACCAAAACATGCCACTTTGGTACGATGCATATAATTCTATGCTTTTCCAGCATGCACCCGTAGTTTAGTTCATTGTATTGGTTAGGGGCATATTCAAGCGTACTAATTTTCTATTTAAAAGGCACATAATGTTTTAGATATAAAGAGAAAAGGCCAATCCCCACTAAACATCATGATTAAAAACATCCTATATTTAATTCGATGTTGACAAAGTACAAACATGTTATAGTTGCAACAATGGGTTGAAACTTATTAGCTCATTCTATAAATTCACATACTTTTTATTTACTCATTGAGATCGGTGTACTTACACCTTGTACTATGTCTAAACCCTGTCAATCTAGTAGACATGCCACATTTGAAAATACACAAGCTCACCTTAGAGTGATTTATCTTTCATAAGTATAACCACTTTACGTCTTATGTTCATCAAAGTGTATGTAATGTATTTCATGAAATTTATATATTCTCACATCAAATATGATCTTAAAAGGGTTATCACGAAATTGAAATTGATGATCACAAGTTCTGAAAGTTCCATTCCACTGCTTGTTCATATATTAGTTCCTTTTTTAAATAGTATCTCATGATATTTGTTCTTCTCAACAAATCCATTAAATTTGATGATATTCCAAGAAACACCTCTAATTTTTCTTAACAATTTATTTCATTTTGCACTAATATTATGCTCTACCAATATTGTATCAACTCTATTAAATTTTTCATGTTTCTTATTATGGAGGGTCTTTGTTACTTTTATTTTGAAATTTTCAGATTATCAAAAAAAGAAAAAAAGGAAAAAATCGAGCTACTTTTACTATTAAGGTTATCGATAAATGTACAATTTACAAGGTAACAACCAAGTAAAGCAAAAAAAAAAGAAACAAAAAAAAATCATCCCACATAACTTAAGAAGGCACATCTAGAATTTTGGCAAAAAGGTCAAGAGAGTTTTGGCATTCACATATAATTATAATTTGAAAAGGAAAAGCCACAAAATTTGATGAAAAATCACAAGTACCTAGCATGCTAAAAACTCTTCCTTTCCTTTGAATTTCTCTGTTTGTCGATGACACTAGTTGCAACATGCTTAATGATAGGTGTTGATAATGTATACCACGGCCGATTTTAAGTGCAATGTGGATCGGTGGGTACTACACCTAGAGAGTATCCAATAATGAGAGATAGAATCTTGGAACTCCAAATTATTTATAACTCGTAGTGCATGCACATGCTTCAAATGCTTTAGTTATGCTTATACAAAGTATTCTTGCATTATGCTTGTGTAACACGATTTGGACTCGAAATAGTGACAAGAGCTACAAGAATAAGTTTGTATTTCGAAGGTTCTCAAACATAAGCAATATGTTGTATAGTAGTATGTATTCAAATTGAGATTGTCACTCATTAGCAGTTCTTTGTTCAATCGAAGAGAGAGAGAGAGAGAGAGAGAGAGAGAGAGAGAGAGAGAGAGAGAGAGAGAGAGAGAGAGAGAGAGAGAGAGAGAGAGAGAGAGAGAGAGAGAGAGAGAGAGAGAGAGAGAGAGAGAGAGAGAGAGTAGGCCTCATTTTTTTTATTTTCCTTCCTAGCCACTAGATTAAGTACGCGGTGTGCAAAGCTCCTATTCCCATGAGCTTCTTTCAAAAGGATTTTACACTTGTTGTAGCTTGTGGATATGTGGAGAACTCCTCCAATATGAGTGGCCATCTAAAGATTGGTACATTGTTGCTACAACTTGCCTGACTTGGTACTCTATATTCGTTATTGGTGGTAACAAAGGTGACGACCAACAATGTGAAGTAGGAAATAAGTTATTTCGTATCAATGCATTAATATCAAAAGGAGAGGTGGATATTATGTAGAACATCTTATCCTCATATCATCACAGAGCATATGGATGGTGTAAATTTCAATGTACTCGAAATAGGAGGTTTTAATGTGGAATGGCATTCGGCATGTGATTTAAAAACTTTAAAATTCATGTACAATATGTCTCATGGAGCTACATCATTTTGCTAACATGAATAGGGTAAAGCAGACAATGAGGTCGTACTCTAGTATTAAGACACCCAGTAGATCTATACATCCACCAACGGGAAGGCCATAGGCCTAAGAGGAGTAGGTGAAGAGAGGAGATTAGGAAATATCAAAAGTCCATAAAGCTCCTTATACCTTGAGCACCCTTCTACCACACAATTTGCTAGATCACAAGAGAGAATCTGGGCCAAAATGTGAGGTTTTGCACATGGGGCACTATAGTGCCTTCAAAAGGTTGATGAAGATTAATAGAGTCTATTTTCTGAGAATTCTTTTTTGCTAGTCATTCATACTAAGAAAATAATCATAATGCCCAAAGATTTTTAGCTTTTGTTTAGAATGAGAGATAGGTACTGTAAACTTCACAAAGGAGAGCCATCTGCACCTAGAGATGCTCCCCTTGATAGGTCTAACCTTCCCACAAAGAAGCTTATCTTTGTGGCTCCTATAGGCTTATTTTTAAAATTAGGTACACTATGTTTTCTCTTAGATTATTAGAATCTCTTAACAATGGATTTTTAAATTGGAGAGAGTTTTTAAATGAGCTGACTAGAACAATGGGGGAAAAAACTTGATTTTTTTTTCCATTGGAATTGATTTAGAGGTACAAGATAAAAAACAGGGTCATTTTTTTAAATTAGTGAATCCACTAAAAATGTCAAACATTATTCTCAACTCTCTAAAAATAGAAAATCTTGATTTTCAGTTTCTATCATATGTTGAGCATGGTACACTACTTTAAAAATTAGAATTGAATCTGAAAATGAACTTATTAGAGCTACCTAAGTTTTGTCAAAGTAAATTTGCGTTGCATTATTCTTATAGTTACGGAATTTTTATCATCGACTCATCCAAGATAAATATTAAAGTACTTTTATCCACTTCTTTCATAAAAATCTTGCATTTATCCTCATCTTCATCATCATTAGGTTGATCAACTAAGACCATGCTCTCAACCTTGAACTGAGCATCTTCCCTTCCAAGCTTTTGAAAAAAAAGCAATGAATTTCTTGGTGAAGTGACTTCTTATCATTTCCTTCCTAAAGTGATACATGAATATGGATTTGTCTTTTGTATTAACTTTGTCGGACTTCCTGACAAATCTAATGTTATCTTTGACATTGTAATAGTATTCACAAAAGACATCTATAGGAAACAAAGATTTATTTGTATACTTAGAATTTTAGATGACAATTACAAAAGAAATAATATTTTCTAGTACGCAATTAGAAAAAGAAAATATAGTATAATGAAAATAAACAAGCAAGTCACTTAATTTCTTAAATTTAGATCGATTTTTTTTTTTTTTGAAAAGTTGAATATGATTATTAGGTCAAAATGGTTCTACTATGTTGGGCGTAGCAAAATGTTTTGCTATGCCAACATATAGCAAAATATTTTACTACGCTTGGCTCTAAAAAACCTTTTTGTTATGCCCAACATATCAAAACGTTTTTGCAAAGCAATGTGTGGCCAAGGACTCCACATTTTGCTATGGTTGGCATAGCAAAAGCATGACATATCTTTTTCCTAATCTCAATATAGTCAAATTGCTCTACATTTTGCTAAGTTGGGCAAAGCAATAAAATCAAAATAAAAGATATTTCTGATAAAAAAATTAAAAAAAACAATATTAAAAAAAATTCAACAATTTGACTCTAGGCATTGAGGGCTAAGATGACTATGTAGAATCCAATAGGCTGGGTCAAATTGATCGCAAGGTGGCAGTTGTTCATGCAAAGGAGGTGCGTAATATTGTAAGAACAAGCACCTCAAGATTCTTGTAATTAGGTCAAAAGGGAAAAATAAAATTATTGCCAAAATCAACCAAGGCTTGATGATATAGATATAGAAGATGTACATATTTTAGCTTTTAGTTGACTATGAGTATTTACAAAAGGCAACTACAAGTATTCTAAAAGAACCACTTGGGTTATTAGCACAACCATTATCCTCAAGCTGTTGCCAACAAAGAAAAGCCAATTTACAAAGTTTTTTGTGGTTAGTATTAGATGTCAGTTCACTAGAAGATGTGTTAATAAACTCTAATAAAGAAGATGGGTCTTCAACTTCATCAACTGAAATAAAAATCTTCTACAAGTCCAAACTCGAGTTCTACTGATTTTTCCACATGTGTGAGTAGACCTCTACACATGGGAGATCACTCCTTAACTTATGACATAGCACATTCTACCAATAATAAGGTGCCAAGTGGCATATAGCTAGAAAACTAGATTTTGGCCATTTTAGCCACTAGATCTCAAATCAAATGATATGTACATCCTATATGATTAATCTAAATGATATATGCATTTAATTCACACGTGGGAACAAGCTCCACACATGTGTAATCATGATATGTACATGGATTTGGCCTAGATCAAGCATGATTTTGACATTTTCACAAAAATTAGTTTTGCAGGAGGAAAGGCCAAGTTCAGGTTTGGACTGATAGAGTAGATAGAGTTCAGGATATGGTCCCAAGTGACAAGACCTTTATGGGTCAAACTTCGCCAAAGTCTGCTCTCAATCAAAGTGAAAGGCTTAAAGTCAATGGTAATCGTTTTAGAAAACCATAGAGATTCCAAAGGTGAAACGAAACACCCCCTGTCCAAAAGGTAAGCTCCCGCATGGAGAGGAGAACTCTATGGATGGATTGGAAAAAGGGGGAGAGTGAAATAGAGAAGGGAAAAGATGAACGTGTGAACTCTAGAAACTAGGAATGAGGATTAATGTCATCTTACAAAGGAAGGGGAGGAAGAATAGTCATCAGCATAAGGGTCCAAGGTTGAGGAGAAGCAAAATTGGAGTGGATTTGTCTGTAGAGGAGAGTGAGAGAAGTGGTAGAGGATCGAGAAGTCCAAAACCCCACAACTCTTTAGGAGCCATGCATATATCCCAATTCAAAAGACTAGGCCTATTATTCCAGTAGAATTTTTGGAAGATCTTAGCAATAGAGAGGGAGTATGAAGGGGGAAGGAACCAGATAAAAAGAAAGTGAGTGAAGTAGGAGGAAATGATGTGCTTGAGTAATATGAGTCTTGAAGGGAAGGGGAGTTCAGAAGAGTTCCATAACAAAATTTTGGACCTAATTAAAATTCTTGCGATAATCCTATTGAAACGATCTCTGTTGGATAGGGAAGCTCCCAAATGAAAACCAAGATATTTGAAAATGGTTCCATGAGGAAGGACATTAAGGCCTAAATTTTGGCACCAATCGGGTGGAGCATTATGAGAGAGAACAATGATATCATATTTTTGATAGTTAATCAAAGAGTTAGAGAAATCACATAAGCGAGCAAGCTCAATAAGGGAAAGGGAGGTAGAATGGTGGTGTAGCTTGATAATGCATGCCAAATCATCAGCAAAGAGTTGGGGGCCAAGCGGAACGCCACAAAAAATGAATGGACGAAAGGAAGGGGAGGAATTGAGCTAATAGAGATGAAAAATTAGAGGTTCCATAGTGATAACAAAGAGGTAGGGGGTAAGAGGGCATCCTTGCTTGATGCCACAAGAGACAGGGAAAGAAGGGGAAAGAACACCTTGGAAAGGGATGGAAGAGGAAACATAAGCAAAAAGGGCACTGATAAGCTTAGTGATATAGTTAGGCAATCCAAAAGAAGTGCAACAAGCAAGAAAATAATTCAAACTAATGTGGTCGAAGGCTTTATTGAATCACTCTTAAGCAGTAGGGTACCCACGGATAGCTAAACCAAAGGGACGAATCAATGGCGGACCAGACATTTGGGATGTTATCAAAAAGGGACCTGCCTTTGACAAAGCCAGCCTGGCTTATGGAAAGGTGGGAGGGGGCGGAGGAGAGTAATCCTCCTAGAATAGCTTTTACTACGATCTTATATGAGGTGTTAAGCATGGTAAGAGAGTGATAGTCACAAATTCTAGTGGGTGATTCGATCTTGGGTATTTGTTTAATTAGGCCCTAAGAGAAGGAAGAGGAGAAGGAGCCCGAAGAATGAGCATTATGTTGGAGATTAACCTCACAATCTCATCCTTGGTGATTGAATTTCATTCGAGACTCTTCTTGCACATTTTTTATCCTTGAATTAATCATTGATCTAGGATCAGATGCAACCTCTTTAGGTTTTTGTCTGCTCATTTGATATCTGCAATAATCGTAGTTTTTCTATTTTGCTATTTTACATATTTAGTCGTATTTCTTAACCAATCTCCCTTAAGGTCACGGTTGGTGCCCTCAGGGTCTTCGTCAGGTTTAGCATGTTGAAGAGCTTATGATGCTTGATCCTGGGAAGAGCCTTGGTGAATATGTTTCCGACCGTTTCATATGTAGAGCAGTATTTGAGGACTGCTTGTCTTGATAAGACCTTTTCCTGAATAAAGTGATATTGGATTTCAATGTGCTTTGACTTGCCATGAAATTTGGGATTCAATGACATTGAAATACAACTCATGTTGTCACATAGAATGGTAGTAGGTTGAGATTGAGTGTGAAGTAAATTGTGAAGTAGTAATCTGATCCAAATAGCTTCTTTTGAAGCTTGATGAAAAAATTTCAGCTAGTTTAGTCATATTTTGTTTAACTGTCAATATTAGGCCAATATGCATTTTAGACTTAGAGATAAACTTTATGAAACTTATTTTAGTCAAAGTGCATTTGAATTACCACTTTTGGAAAGTGTGGAGAAGTTAGGAGGTCGAGTTTGGAAGGTTCAAATTTGAACACTTGATTCATTGAATCTAGTCCACATTAATAGTAGGATTTTTGATATGAGGGAAAACCAATATCATTAATGAGACATGGACCTGTTATATATAGTGTAAACTCATGGGAAGAGATGATTCTCTCTCTCTCTCTCTCTCTCTCTCTCTCTCTCTCTCTCTCTCTCTCTCTCTCTCTCTCTCTCTCTCTCTCTCTCTCTCTCTCTCTCTCTCTCTCTCTCTCTCTCTCTCTCTCTCTCTCTCTCTCTCTCTCTCTCAGTGTCTTGCCATTCAGGGCTTTGGTGATGGATCGATTCTGTAAGTAGGCAGCTGTAGCAACAGCTTCTGCCTAGAACTTCTTTGGAAGAGAGACATGGGCCATCATGCTCTTGGCACTTTCGATGAGTGTCCGGTTCTTCCGCTCAGCTACACCATTGGACTAAGGTGAGTAGCTAGTTGTGTTTTGTTGAAGTATCTCGTTGGCCTTGTAGAACTCCTTGAATTTTGTGGAGACGTACTCTCCCCCTCCATCTGTGCATAGAGCCTTGACCTTCCTCTGGGTCTAATTTTCTGTAGACGTCTTGAACTGCTTGAAGAACTTGAATGCTTTTGATATGTTCTTCATAGTAGGTTGCAGTCCTTCGAGAGAAGTCGTCGATGAAGGTTAGGAAATAGAGAGCTCCCCCTGTGGAAGCAGTCTGCATCGGGCCACAAATGTTGTTGTGTAGAAGGTCAAGCAAGCCCTTGGATGTATGAACTGAGTCTGAATTGAAGGGACTTCTAGCATGCTTGCTGATAATGCAACTTTTGCAAGGAGAAGTTGGCTTGCTGACTGGAGGTAGAGGTCTTGTACTAGACTCTGAGTTGACATTTGCTTAATATTGTTGTAGTTAAGATGGCCAAGGCTGAAATGCCACAGCATATCAGATGATTCAGAAGTGGATGTGTGAAGAGTTTGACTGTTAGAAGAATAACAATGGCTGAGCTTGTAAAGATAGCCACTTCTTCTTCCATAGGCTAGAACGTTCCGAGATTTGTCAAGGATTGTGCAGCCTTCTGTATCGAATTCGACCCTCCGATCTGAATTGGTGATTTTGTTAACTGAGAGCAAATTCTTGGTGAGATTTGGAATGTAGAAAACGTTGGACAGCAACTTGATCTCACCTCTTTTGAATTCAACTCTGACTGTTCCTTCATCTTTGATTGAATGTGATGAGTTGTCTCCAAGTTGCACAACTAGAGAGTGGGTGAATGACTAGTAGTCTTTGAACTAGTCGCGATGGTGAGTCATGTGTTGAGTTGCTCCGGAGTCTAAATACCAAGAATCAATATTCTGTTGTTCTCCGACTTTGGTCATGAAAGCTGCTTCATCTTCCTCTTCTTCTTGTTGCTGATTTAAGTGATTGGTTGTAGCACTATGTGCTTGTTGTTGGAATTGCTTATTTTTTTCGTTGTTGTACTTCAAAATTTGGCAGTCTTTGATTTCATGGCCAGTCCTCTTACAGTATCTGCAGAATAGTTTCCGCACAGGTTGGAATGATGAAGAGCTTGAATTCGATCCTGGATCGGAATTCGGTCCAGACTACATATTGCTCTTCTTGTCAATATAGCCAAACTCTGTAGATATCTTGGATCTAAACTTCTGATTTTTTAAATACAGAGCTTGAGGAATTGATCCTGAGCCTGAAGAGGATGCTGATATTCTGATCTCCTCTTGTAGGAGCAGTGAAATTACTCTTGATAGAGTGAGGTGCTCCTGGGTAGAAATTGCCATTACCTAGTTTTCGTAGGCTTTAGGTAGACTCGTTAATAGATTATGAGTACATCGAAATCTTCTATGATTGAGCTAGTTGCAATCATCTACTCCATAGGATTTTTGAAAGTGTTGAGGTGACTCGAAACACTATCTGCTTCAGACATTCTGAGGTTGAATAATTTCTTCCTCAGATGGAGCTTGGATGTAACATCTCTAATGTCGTAGAGAGTTGATAGGATGTTCCATGCATCCTTAGCAATCTGAGTAGCATGTATGTGGCTGATCTGAGTGTCCTTGATATTGAGGGTGATCATGGCAAATGCTTTGCCATCTCTCAATCTCCACTTGGTGATGATGGCTGCATCACCTTCTAGTTTGAGTTCTGTGCCATCAACGATGTTCCAGAGTTCTTTGGCTAGAAGTATAACTTTCATCTTTAATTTTCAGAGATGGTAGTTATCTCCATCGAGTTTGTCAATGAGAGATGAACTAGATGATGGATCCATTTTGGTTGAACGAGATCGTTGGTAGAAACAACGATGGTCGAAATACTGTTGGTTGCACGTTTGCTAGAAAGACGTCTTGATAGAAACAAGATTGATAATCCACAATAGAAATGTAGATTACTGAAATGTCTGCTATGATACCATGTCGTAAAACGGTGGTCGTGAGCGCAGCGGAGGCTCGGTTGCTCAGAGCGTAGGCGTGTAGGAACAGAAACACAACAATTAGCAGCAGAAATATTCAAGTAGAAGAATTCATACAGTTTGTGAAAATGAACGATGCAGTAGTGAGACAAAAATTGCACTCTGATAAATATCAACAGTGAGTACAATAACTTGAAGTAATAACTTCAACTTGCTGAGCGTGATAACGTTGGCTACAAATAACTCTAATTGAAAGAGAAATTCAAATTAACGCTTACATAGCATGATTCAGCTAATATAGAGATTTACAAGAGAGAAAATATCCTATAGGCCTTTAAGGTTATTTACGCCAGTCTTTGCATATGTACAAAGTTGGTAACCGCTTCACCACCTTTTGGATATTTGGTTGTCCAGCTGTTTTAGGGTTGCTGATACATTTGGCGACATCGGTTTGCCAATGTAGAAAAATGCAGAAAAAACCGAAAAAAACCCAAAGGTGTCCATTAGACTGAAGGTATGCAAATCCTAAAGGCACCTTTAGACTTAAGGCAGCGAAGAAGCCGAAGGTGCCTTAGTTTAAGGCAGCGAAAGAAGGCAAAGGTGCCTAGAAATGGTTTTAAGGCATTCTGGATTTTGTGTCGCATTTTTTGCAAAGAAGTGAAAAAGGCAAAGGTGGTCCATAAATGGTTTTTAAGTCATTCTGGCCAGTGTGTCGCATTTTTTGTGAGGGCACGAAAAAGGGGGAAGACGGCAAAAAGAAAAGGTGCCTTAAATCGTTTAAGGCATAAATGGGAAAAACTTAAAGGGAAAAATGTGAAGGTCCAAAATCATGTTGTCGGCCTTCTATTTTCAAGATGCTCATTACTTAACGATTTTTAAGACTGAGCATAAGAAATCCAACACTCCCCCTTAATGAGGATCTTGAAAATTTATAATCTTCAGATTTAACATATCGTTAAATATGAGATGTTGCTCCTTTGATAGAGCCTTTGTGAAGTAATATGCTGCCATGTAGTTTGTTTTGCAGAAAATTAATTCTACTTCCTTGTTGTGCACTTTCTCTCTAAGGTAATGATACCTTATTTCTATATGTTTGCTTCGAGAGTGAAATCTCATATTGAGAGAAAGTGTTGTGCTTTGATTGTCACAATAGATTGTTGTAGGAAGCGTTTGTGCAAGGTTCAGGTCTGCGAGAAGTTGCCTTGCCAGATTGCCTCTTTGGTTGCATTTGTGACAGCTATGTATTCATATTTTGTTGATGATAATGCAACTGAGGTTGTTCCATGAGATTGGGCTTTGGTTGTATAAAAGTACAAATCTAGAAGTTGATTTTCTGGTGTTGACATCTCCTGCCCAATCCATTGCTTGGATGTACTTCATGACCTTTGTTAGCACTTTCCAATGAACTACGCCTAGATTTGACATGAACTGGCTGAGTGTTCTGATCGAATATGCAAGGTCTGGTCATGTGCAGATCATTGCGTACATCAATGAGCCGATGATGGATTGAAATGGGTAGCACTTCATTTCCTCCTTTTTAAGTCATTCTGGCCAGTGTGTCGCATTTTTTGTGAAGGCACGAAAAAGGGCGAAGAAGGCAAAAAGCAAAAATGCCTTAAATCGTTTAAGGCATAATTGGGAAAAACTTAAAGGAAAAAATGTGAAGATCCAAAATCATGTTGTCAGTCTTCTATTTTCAAGATGCTCATTACTTAACAATTTTTAAGACTGAGCATAAGGAATCTAACAATGGGAAGAGATGATATTCTCTCTCTCTCTCTCTCTCTCTCTCTCTCTCTCTCTCTCTCTCTCTCTCTATCTCTCTCTCTCTCTCTCTCTCTCTCTCTCTCTCTCTCTCTCTCTCTCTCTCTCTCTCTCTCTCTCTCTCTCTCTCTCTCTCTCTCTCTCTCTCTCTCTCTCTCTCTCTCTCTCTCTCTCTCTCTCTCATTTAATGCTTATACATGAGTTCTCTTGGGTTCATCTAGCACTATCTTGATAATATCTTGCAATCTTGTGTGTAGAATGCTCATAGTTTGCTATGTTTGAATCCACACGTGGGAAATACAGTAGGGTACTGTTATTGTATGGAAAGCAACTTTATTTTCTCATATGTTTGATTTTTGATCAGTATCTTATTGAGTTTACATCTCTTTCATCAAGTAGATGTTGATTTTCTACATCACAAATGGTGTAAATTGTGTTGTCTCTTAATCAAAGATCAAGGAATGATTTTGGATCTTAAATGATATGAAATCCTTCACACTTGACATGCTACAATATACTCTTTCTCGGTTGAAGATAGCGCGACTGACTTTTGCTTCCTCGAATTCCATGAAACTGGTCCCCTTGCTAGAAAAAAACAAAACTTGGAGGTAGATCTTCTAGTAGAAATATTTCCTCCCCAATCTGAGTCGGAATAGTCTCAAAGAACCATTGGGTTGATGGCATTTCCATTATAGCACAATATCTGATCCATACTACTTTGAATATATCTCATCACTCTCTTTAATGCTTTCCAATGCAAGATTATAGGATTAGACATGAATTGACTTGATGTGCTGATAGTGTATGTGAGATCTGGTTTGGTGCACAACATGGCATACATCATAGATCCTACTAGTGAGTGATAACAATACTTATCATGTCGAGTATCTCACTTTCGATGTCGGCACATGAAGGTTTGGTCAATATCATACCTGGATCCATTGGTGTATCAACTGGTTTGCAATCAGACATGTAAAACTTTTCTAGAACATTCTCTAGATATTTCTGCTGGATAAGATAGATCTTCTTTTGTAATATATCTCTAGTAATGTGCATTCCTATCTGTGAATGAACAGTGCCTAAGTTAGTCATGTCGAATTCCTTCGACAGATCACTCTTAGTAGTGTGTAACAAGAAGGTGTTGTTAGACATAATAAGTGCATCTACGTATAGAGCTATATAAACTGAATTGACACCTATGTGTTTGGAATAGACATTATAGTCAGTTGAATTGTTTGCAAAGCCTAATTGAATAAGATAAGCATTAACTCTTTTGAACCAAGCCCTTGCAGCTTGCTTCAAACCATAGATTGCTCTGTGCAGCTTGCACACTTTGTGCTCTTGGCCTTTGACTTTGTAACCTTCGGGTTGGAAGGTGTACAACTCCTCTTCGATATAGCCATTGAGGAAGGATGTTTTGACATCCATTAGGTGCATTTCACGGTCATCAGCGGCTGCTAGTGCAATGAGAGTCCTGATTGACTGCATTTTGACAACATGACTAAATAACTCTTGGTAATCCACTCTCTGTATTTGAGTGAATCCTTTGGCCACCAACCTTGCTTTCCATTTTGCAATGGAGCCATCAGAGTTGATCTTCTTCTTGAAGATCCACTTGTCATCGATAACTCTCTTGTGAGTGAGAAGTCGACCAAGGTCCAAGTCTGGATCGACAAAAGTGAGTTGTACTCGCTTTCCATTGCTTCATGCCACTTTACAACATCCTTAGAGTTAATTGCTTTGGCTAGGGTCTCTGGATCTCTAGATGAAGTCCATAAAGATTGAGATATGTACCTCTCTGGTATTGTTCAAGTTCTTGAAGAATTCTAACTCGTGTGGACCTTGTCTTGACAGGCATGTCATGCATTACTGTCTGTACTCCTGAGCATATCCATACTTTACAGTCGTATCTCACCATAAGCCTAATATGACACCTACGCGGGCAAAATAGTTTATTGCCATGGTTGAATAGTGCGAATACATAGGTATTAGGGCATATTTGTGCTATACTAATCCTTACACTCATTTGCTTACGCAACATTGGTTGTGTATTGCTACACTTTGTATAGAGCATATCCATGCTTTCTAGGAACATCCATGCCATTCTAATCCTTGTGTAAAAAGTTATGTATCTTGTCATGCCCACGACTGGTCTCGAGTAGCGTGTCCATGCTAGAGATTAGTAGACCAACAACCCATAAGTTAATTATGATCATAAGGGGTATGGGGCCCTTATGTGTATATGTTCATAATTAATGGTTGTAGGCCAAAACTTATGATGGTGGATTTATATGGGTCTATCAGTGAGTCATTGAGGAACTGGATAATAGGTTGCAGAGGTGTCCAGTGAGGCATCAGAGTGCAATACTAGTGGTGCATGGGCCTTGGAGGGTATAAGTATACCTATTGGGATCTCACTTGTGTATGCTTGATATTGTGATGAGTAGTTGCATGTTGCTTGAGTGATTCCTCATTCCTCATTGAGATTGATCCATAGCTTGGGGGCTAGATCCGTTTGATCTAGGATTGGTTGGGTTGGTTTGTCCACCATCCATACCCTTTGTGGTTGCTTGTTTTGGCATGCTTAGAATAGGATCTTTGGAGTAGGACTTCGTATATCTTACACATGTCCATGTTGTCTAAGAACGTTTTGGTGAAAACCCTAATTTTGGATTTGGGTATATATGCTTAAAAACGGTGTAGGGTAGTACTTTTATGGTTTGTCATAAGCAAGCAAACCTAATTACGTTTTCAAAATTTGAAAGCGTAGTTAAATGGTAAGGTATATGATAATTCAAGGGTAAATCCTCTTCTTGAATGATTACATTGTCATAAAACATATATGTAACATCCATGGCTTATGCATGACTTGAATTCATTAGAAAAACCCATACCTAGATGATTGTTGACGTATTATCTTGAGACAATACCATGCTATTTCCGCAAAGTGTGTGTTTTCTTTACATAATGCACTCATTATATACCATAAAGCATCCTTACTTCCGAATCATTTTTAAAACATATACTCATCATCTTATATCAAAGCAGAAGTTTTACTTACTAATGCTTACCCTATCCTTCAAGGTGTCGTCAAGTAACACACCTGTATAGACACTTTTCCATATGTGGTTCCAAACTTGAACCAAACCTAGTGAAGTAGTTTGTCGTAGGTAAGAATCAGACAAAAGTGTAGATCCTCACACAAGAATGCTACATAGTCAAAGAGGAGATGAACCTTTAATGCAAATGTATTGCTAGTTTCATGATGTCCCTTCTACAGAACCTACAATCGAAGCTACAGAAGCCGAGCAACCGACAGCACCTGCCGAAAGACTAGATCAAGCTAGCTCAACCAAGTCTGGAGAAATTCAAGGAGAGATACCATTCGAATCTGGTCAACCAATTGTTTGAAGATTCCATCTCCATCTTGCCACAAGAAACCATCAAACCTTGGAAATCCATGAGTAGGTGAGCAAATCCAAAGTTGCCTTAACATCAACACACATGTCTACTCCAACCCTTATAGCTATTGTACAGTTAAAGCTTTACATACATTGTCTAAACATGATATGAAATGATATGGACCAATCACCCATACACTGATCAACATGGATTTAGCCCTAATATGGTAGTATTAGGGCTTGGCCTATCGCTGAGTAACTATACATCTTTTGGGAAGATTGGACTATGATTTATAAACAGTATTTATGTTGTTAAGTAGTATAGCTTCTTTTGGACATGGATAACAACTGATGCTCAACTATGACACCTAGCTTTCCCACTGTACTAACTCGTGTGATTTTCTGTTGTGGGATGGTTGTAGGTATCAGTTGGACATCTTGAAAGTAATTATGCTTTATGGTGCTTTTTTAGCACTGTATATACTTTTTAGCTTTATTTAACCTTGTCAGAATCTGAATAAAGGCTTCAAATGGTTCAATCTTGCTTTGTCAAGAGGAATTATGTGATATTTTGTTCTCTCTCTCTCTCTCTCTCTCTCTCTCTCTCTCTCTCTCTCTCTCTCTCTCTCTCTCTCTCTCTCTCTCTCTCTCTATTGTGCTAGATTGTGGATAGTATGATAATCTATGCATAGCTATAGTTATGAATCATTTCAACCAACTCCTAAATAGTTATGGACCAGATCTAAAGCTTTGTTTATGTTTCTTCATGCAATGATCGGGCACTATGTCTACATATCCATCCAAGGATACCCTCCAAGATATCCACACTCCCTAGATCCATTCCAAATGCAATCAAGTAAGATATATGCTATTTTTTTTATATCACTTTTCCAATGTCTTATTATTTTTTGTACTTTTCAAGGTTTATTATCTTTTTATGGATCTTGTTGGTCAAAATAAAGATGATTTGATCAAGGATTTTTCTATTTTCAAAACATGGTTCACTATCTATTTGATTTGATGATGTGGTTATCCTCACATGCCTAACTTAAAAAACATAGCAAAATCACAAGCAATATGCTAAGAAATAAATAGAAACATAAATATTCCAAACATGTCGCGACATCCATAGGTTTGGCAATGAATCATAAAAATAATCTCCATTGCATCAAAATTCGTGTGAATTGGGTTCATGAAACATAACAAGGATTATCTCCAAGCGCATGCACTAAAGGAAGAGTGGAACAACTCCAAATCTCTCACAATGCAAACATGCCAAAAGGCCCACAAATTGGATGACCATTGACCTTTTATAGGTCATTATGAATTATAGCACTTTTAAGTCTCCATGAATTATACTAACTTCATACTTGACCCTCTACATTGAAAATATGGCTATTTCTATCATCTTATTAAGTATAAAAATTATCTTAGATTGATGACCAATTTCTACATGTTAACCCCCAATGAACACATGATTAATTGATACCATGATTGCTAAATTGCTCACCAAAGCCTTGTTGTGTATGAGGAAATTTGGGATGTGATAAAAGCAAGACCTAATATTTGAACAAGAGCCATTATAATGCAAAAACAAACCCTGGAAAATCTAGAAAAGCTAAGGGCAAGACAATCATGAATGAAGGAGGTACAAAGTTGGCTCAAACACAATTGCAAAACTAAGAATTATGGTAAGTTCAAAAGTAATTACAACCTCGAGAAGTTATGTTCCTTCAATCTATATGCTTAGTGAATATTCTAAGAGGGGGACAACTTGCTAATAAACAATCATGAGAATTACTTTCAATTCAACATTGAAGCCTCTTTGGTACATTTGAAGTGATGCACAAAATAACTTTGCATTTGGTGCATTGTGAAGTGAAGTAGATAAAACCACTTAGGAATCTAGAAGAGAAGGTTCACGATTAGTTCAGTCAAGCATTAAGTTCTCGTGCTTGAAGATGTTTGAAGCAAGCAATTTGTGTTGAAGAGAAATGAGAGAGTGAACTTACATGATGTGTTTGCGTTGTGCTTAAGAAGAAGTATTAGTGCACCACGTTTTTTATAATTGTCATTTTGCGCTTAGGCATCTACCAAGAATTTGAACAATGCTCTAACAAACTTAAACTACCCCCTCTTTTAAAATGTCCTTCTTCACGAACTCTAACTCTACAAATTTGCACTTTTATCGATGGTCACAGTTGTTGTGCTATGAAAGATATGAATTATTGAAAACAAATTGTACTTTTGTCGATGGTCACAGTTGTGGTGCTATGAAAGATATGAATTATTGAAAACAAATTATGCTTGATGGAGAAAAATATTACCTTCAAAGTCACTTTGTAGAGGTGCAACACGAGCTTTTGTATTCGAGAGGAGATTAACTATAATGTTGGACAAGGCAATTTGTTGTGGTTTTCTTTTGCTATATATTTGTTATTAGACAATAGACTCACTCAAAGCTACTATTAAAAAGTTTGCATATTTGATGATATAGTTTGGTGACACATAGTTATGAGGTCTAATGTTTACTACCTGGTGACTTCTAGCAATACTAACAATGTAAGTGCTTCTAGCCTCCATGTACACATGTAAATCCTACACATATTATTTTAGTAAAACAATTGTAGCCTATGAGGACAACAACATGTTATAAAAAATTGATATATGAACTTTTGTGCAAGGAATTCAGTTGATAATTGTGATGAGGTTTTGATTGAAGCATGACAAGTAGACCACGAGTATGAACTTTGATCGAGGGTTGTTGCCAAACACAAGGATAATAGATCCATTTTTCAACCAATGACAAGGGTCCCTCCCCCCCACCATCTGCTTCAAAATGGACCTATCTCCCACCACACGTACTCCCCACATTAATAGGAGTGCAAAGCTTCAAATGAAAGTTATATTGCCAAACACACCTAATACCCATTCTAATTTGAAGACAAAGTTCTCACACAAGGCTTCACAACCAAAATGATGCCTCACCATGGGCCCACACCCAGAACAACCCTCCCTATGGCTCTCGTGCGAGTGCAAGGATTTTATACAAGGCCACTGCGTTTTAATGGGGGAGGTGAAGCAAACTAATTGAGACAAGTGTACTTATTAGGGTGGTTTCACATGGGAGCCTCTTCATGACTTGTAAGTGCAAGGAAGGCACAAGTTATCTTCTCCCATTGGATAAGACTGCTCCAAAGTGGCCTCCACCATTTCACCCAAGGCGAATCCTATCTGAGGGCACAAGTTATCTTCTCCCGTTGGATAAGACTGCTCCAAAGTGGCCTCCACCATTTCAACCAAGGCGAATCTTATCTGTAAGTGTTTCTTGGTCTCCAATGGGAGGCTCAAACTTGGGATTAGAGAAACTTTGGATGCCAAGCTAATCAACTCAGCCAACCACTTGGGTCGAATACTATAATGGATGCCAGCTTCCAATAAAATCAAGTGTCTTTTGTGCAAATGCACTTGGGCTCTTGTTAACATGAGCACGTAACACAGTGCTGCGACTTGCTACATAAGAGGTAAGTACCAGATGATAGTAACACATAAGAGATAAGGATAAGTGGATACGCGAGTTAAAACGGTTTGAACAATGTAGGATCTCCCCATCCCATGCTATGCTGAACCCATCAGCATCACCAAGCTTTGTAAAAATTTCCTTTGATAGTGATGCTGGAACATATATCTGACTTTGTCTAGCCGCCAAACCAATCATATTCACAATCCAAAAACAGGAGTCACATACCGGCTAACCAAGATGACAGTTGAGTGACCAAACCACTTAACTTAGGTACTGGCCAATACCCCAGATAGTAACTGGCTGGGGTCCCTGACTTAGTCAGACATTTGTCCTCCCATCTCTATTGGCCAGGCCATAGAAACCAATCCAAGGATGACACGTCAGCAGGTAGATTTTAGCTTTACAGTGATAGTATTTGTTACTATCCACTTCGATGTGATAGCGAAAATGACACCCAAAAAAAATTTACTGCAATAAAATTTCAATAGGATAATTATCGAAAATAACTTAAATTTAAATAAAATTTAGTATTTTTAATTTCCAGGAAATTGGTTTTTGATTTGAAATTGTCCGCGGATTTGGAGTTTTGGGGATTTTATTATAAAAATAAAAAGAAAAATAAAAATAAAAAGAAAAAAGAGCTTGGAATTGTCCGCGGGTCGGATTTTTTGGGAGATTTTGTTGAAGAAACAAAATAGGCCTTGGAATTGTCCGCGGGTTTGACGTGCACACTAGCCTTTCAGATTGACGGCCTCCGGGGAGATATTTTTAAAGAGAACGGATCTTGCTTTGGAATTGTCTGCCAGTTTGACGTGCAGGTCTACCGACCAGATTGAAGGGCTCCAAGTGGGCTTCAAGCTTTCAGTTTGACGTCTAATGGAGCTTGACGTGCACGTCTGCCATTCATTTTGAAGGGCTCTTAGCCTGGAGCTCCACTTCCAGGCCCACCTTTCGATTCAAGGGCTTAAAGCTTTCAGTTTGACGTCTAATGGAGCTTGACGTGCACGTCTTCCTTTCATTTTGAAGGGCTTTTAGCTCGGAGTTCCACTTGCAGCCCACCTTTCGATTCAAGGGCTTCAAGCTTTCAGTTTGACGTGTAATGGAGTTTGACGTGCACGTCTACCTCTCATTTTGAAGAGCTCTTAGCTTGGAGCTCCATTTGCAGGCCCACCTTTCGATTGAAGGGCTAAACCTTGCAGTTTGACGTGCGCTATACAGATTGCAGGGCTTTAAAATGGGACTTTGGCGTGCACACTCACGATTGAAGGGCTTTAAACTTGGAGTTTGACGTGCAGACTTACCCTTCAGAGAAGAGCTTCACTAAATTTCAACTTTCAATGCGACGTGCTGGTAAGAACTATAATTTTGAAATTATGACATGGCATGAGATTTGACTACTCGGTAGTACCTGTCAAACAAAAGGGCGGCTTTCAGTACGCCTTTCACCAGAAGGTTTTGCTTCGAGATTACCGTTCAAACAAAAGGACAATTCTTCAAAATCGCCTTTCAATCGGAAGATCCGGACAGGCAGAGAAGGGCGAATAGGGTTCTATTTGCAGGGCCTAGCCGGCTCGGATTTTTCGGAGACTTTTTTTCTAAAGAGAAAAATTAAATCCGGACTCCAAAGGTTCTATTCAATCGGGTTGAGCCCTCGCCCTGCTTTAGAGCGCGCTATTTCGAGCTTTCCCTGGATCGGGCGAGAGAGAGAGAGAGAGAGAGAGGGAGAGGGAGAGGGAGAGGATCGCGATCGCGAGGGTGAGCGATGGCGTTGCTGAGCCCCTTCCTGGTGCTGGTTTTGGTTCCCGTTGCTGCTGTCATTGGCATCGTCTTCGCTCTGGTGCAGTGGCTCATTGTCTCGCGCGTCTCTGTGCGTGCTAGCGCTGCCAATGGCACGCCCGTCAGCAACAATGGCTACGGTGAATACCTGCTCGAGGAAGAGGGCACGGACGATGCCAATCTGGTGCTCAAGTGTGCTGAGATTCAGAGCGCCATATCTGAGGGTAGGACGACTCCTAATCGATCTTGTAGTCCAGATTTTCGGTTTTGGTTTTGGCTGTTCTTGTGAGCAGTCGATCCGCCTTGTGGCTATTTTGGACAAATGTGATATCTGTTTCGTAGTTTAACATCAATGCAGATCTGATTCAGGCCTCGTTTTGCAAACAGCGTCGTTTCTTCTATTGGCACTGGATCTGTCTCTAGCTGCATTCTACTAAAAGTCATTTTTTTCTTTTTACTTAGTCTTGTCTGAAGGCTTTATACGACTCCCCAATGGCGATATACATACTTTCAAGCATGGATCTGTTGAAGCGATGGGAAATAGTCTTATATTTCAGTAGCGAATGTGTCTCCGCATATTTTTTCCCGGGACGTCAGTAGAATCACAATAGACGCAGTGGTTCTGCTTGTCAATAAGAACGCTTATTTTATCTTGCATGGCTTTAAAAAACGCATGATTTCAGCATGCATTGCTTAAAGAACGCGGATTGCAGCATGTATTGCTTTGAACATTGGAAGCTGTCAATTTCTATAATATATTGATATCTTTGTTTAAACTTCGGTGGGATTCCACCCCTAGTCCGTTTTGTCTGTCTTTTTAGGCGTATTTTAATGTAGATCTGGCTAAATGTTTAAATGCATCATTCTTTAGTGTGAGCCAAAGACGAGCGCCACCCTAAGTAGCTAGTAGAAATGTTTTCGAGGATCTTCACGGCGTTTGAATATGAGCAGACTAGATTTTTTCGGAAGCAACTATATTGGATGATAATTTCTAAGGGGGATAGTATTGCTTCTTACGAAGCAAAGGTTTTTGGCCAAAGCTTTTCTAGAAAATAGATCTACTTTTCCACTCTCTTTGCGATCGAAGCAGTCCAGAGAATGTAAAAGATCTAGTCGTGTTCAAGATTTTGGTGTGTTTTTTACGGGATATTTCAAGCTTCATTATTTGCGGCGCTGCATGCACTTCTAAATTCAACTATGGGAAGCTTATTTTTGTCTCCTTGACATTCGTATATTTCGAAAAATGCTTATAATACTGTCAAAAATCATTTGTGCGTGATGTTTTGTTTTGAAATGCCGTCAAGAAGTAATAATTGCTGATTGCGTTTCGTTGAATCTACAGGAGCACAATCCTTCTTGGCGACAGAGTATCAATACTTAGCCATATTCATGGCAATCTTCTCTGTGTTCATCTTTGTCTTTTTGGGCTCTGTGAATGGATTTAGCACCAAAAGCGTACCTTGCAAAGATGGCACTGGACTCTGTGCTCCTCCTGTGGCAAATGCACTGTTTAGCACGATTGCATTTATTCTAGGCGCTCTTACATCAACTTTGTCTGGTTACCTGGGAATGACGATTGCTACATATGCAAACGCAAGAACAACACTTGAAGCCAGGAAGGGTGTGGGAAGAGCATTCATTGTTGCTTTTCGTTCTGGCTCAGTGATGGGATTTCTACTAGCTGCAAATGGGCTGCTTGTTCTCTTTCTTGCTATCGTTCTTTTTAAGATTTACTATGGCGACGACTGGGTTGGCCTTTATGAATCTATTGCTGGCTACGGCCTTGGTGGTTCCTCTGTAGCTCTGTTCGGTCGTGTGGGTGGAGGGATCTACACAAAAGCAGCTGATGTCGGTGCAGATCTGGTTGGAAAGGTTGAAAGAAACATTCCTGAGGACGATCCACGCAATCCTGCTGTGAGTAACTTTTTGACTGATGCACGTTAATTGTCCAACAGATCAGAGTGACAGTTGTGGTGTAATATTCTAACTTGGTAGCTAGCATGTATGATGTCCCACGGATACAATTAGTTATTGAGTCAAAATTCTGTAAGTAGGTTTCTCAGTATTTTGTGTGCTTTTTGAGTGCTATAGTTGATGAATTTGGGAATTGTGACTCTGGATCAGGTTATTGCCGACAATGTAGGAGACAACGTAGGCGATATTGCAGGCATGGGTGCAGATCTTTTTGGATCCTTTGCAGAATCTTCATGTGCTGCTCTTGTTATCTCATCAATCTCTTCTTTTGGGGCTGACAGAGATTTTGTGGCAATGAGCTTTCCTCTACTCATAAGCTCTGCTGGCATTGTTGTCTGCTTGCTGACAACATTGTTTGCAACTGACTTTTTTGAGATCAAAAATGTTAAAGAGATTGAACCTTCATTGAAGAGACAGCTACTTATTTCCACTATTTTGATGACCATTGCCATTGCTGTGGTTGTTTACATTGCGTTGCCAAAGACCTTCACAATTAATGTTGTTGGACACCAGCCCAAGGTTGTGAGAAATTGGTATGTCTAATGATCTTTTTACCTTGGAGCAGCTTTTTAGTCTGATGCAAGTTTAAGCATATAGATTAGACTGATTTGGGCTTTTAACATGTAAAAAAATGATAACTAAGGACATTGGTTTAGCATTGTCTTATTTGGCTATCCTTGTTGTGATGAGTACAGGGGACTATTCTTTTGCGTAGGTTCAGGATTATGGGCTGGTTTGATTATAGGCTACACCACTGAGTACTTCACAAGCAATGCCTACCAGTAAGTTTGTCCTACTTGTCTTTCTTCTCGAGAATTAACTTTATCATTTATGATAATCAATCAATGATTGCAGCATTGTTCTGGTTAAACTGATCTAAGAAATCCGTCTTTGTGTTTCCAGACCTGTTCAGGATGTGGCAGATTCCTGTAGGACAGGAGCAGCAACCAATATCATTTTTGGCCTTGCTCTTGGCTACAAATCGGTCATAATTCCAGTAATTGCAATAGCTATAGCTATCTTCCTGAGCTTCAGCTTGGCTGCCATGTACGGCATTGCAGTGGCTGCCCTTGGTATGCTAAGTACGCTTGCCACGGGTCTTGCTATTGATGCCTATGGTCCTATAAGTGATAATGCTGGTGGTATTGCTGAGATGGCTGGTATGCCTCACAAAATTCGGGAGAGGACTGATGCTCTTGATGCTGCAGGAAACACAACTGCTGCAATTGGAAAGGTTGTCATCTGGTTGCAGTTTATTACATGCTAGTTATAAGAGGAGTAGCTTAGGTACCTGAACTTAATTGTATATATTGATGCTATATTCTTACTTTTGATGGCACAGGGGTTTGCAATTGGATCTGCTGCACTTGTATCACTTGCACTTTTCGGTGCCTTTGTCAGCCGAGCTGGTATCGCAGTTGTCGATGTTATTCAACCCAAAGAGTTTGTAGGTTTGATCGTAGGAGCTATGCTGCCTTACTGGTTTTCAGCTATGACAATGAAGAGTGTCGGCAAGGCTGCCCTAGCCATGGTTGAGGAAGTGAGGAGACAGTTCAATACTATTCCAGGGTTGATGGAAGGCACTGTAAAGCCAGACTACAAGAAATGTGTTCAAATCTCTACTGATGCATCCCTCAGGGAAATGATCCCTCCAGGAGCTTTGGTTATGCTAACTCCTTTGATTGTTGGCACTCTTTTCGGGCCATCAACTCTTGCTGGCTTGTTGGCTGGTGCTTTGGTGTCTGGAGTTCAGGTTATGTCTTACCCCTGTCCAGTTTGCTTCAGGTGTTGCAAAGAACTGATGGCTTAATTCCGTGTATGCTCTCATGGTTGAAAATTTCTGAAGTCCCTTTCACTGATTTTTGCAGATAGCAATATCTGCCTCAAATACTGGTGGTGCTTGGGATAATGCCAAGAAATACATTGAGGTATTTGTCTTTTGAACTTTGAAAATTTACCGCAAAATTAATTTTTGCTGCAGTTCTCTTCTAACTCGTCCTGTTGCAGGCTGGTGCTTCTGACCATGCTCGTTCCCTTGGCCCAAAGGGTTCAGATGCACACAAGGCAGCAGTTATTGGTGACACTGTTGGAGATCCACTTAAGGACACATCAGGACCATCATTAAACATTTTGATCAAGTTAATGGCAGTTGAATCTCTGGTGTTTGCGCCTTTCTTTGCTACACATGGCGGAATCTTATTCAAATATTTCAATATTTAGCTATTCTGTTATGTGATAACTTAGTAATTTTTTGACATTGGAAAGTTGATAGATACCCGTTCTACCTGATCACAGTTTTGAGAAAACTGTTTAGTGTTCTCAATAGTTTTCAGACTGACTTTATTAGGACCAGCCAGTTATCTGGAAAGGAAGCTTAAACAGGCTGGTATTCAATTTTGTTTTTACCACGTGAACTTGATTTGATGGTGGAAATTTCTAGATATTCTTTCTATTATTTTTGAAAAAAAAATGATGTGCTACCAAACTTTCCTTTTAATGGCATTGAATTTTGTTTTAGCCTTGTGAACCTGATTTCATAGAATCTTCTGGTTATTGCTATATTTTTTTTGAAAATAAGAATGATGTTCTAGCAGTCATTAGATAACAAAGGTATCATTAGATAACATTGCTTTGCTTTCAATGACATTATATTATAATGAATGTCTTGACTGTTTTACTGGTTATTAAATAGCAAGCATGTGCAATCAGAGACGCAACCACTAGTGTTTGTTCTGAGCAGTATGACACACTAACTGAACACCAATGAGAGGAACCAATAGTGCATGTCACATACATATCACGTGTGATAATTGACATCATACCAGAAAATCATATAACAATATCCAACTAAGATCATTATTGACATCAATAAGAGGAGCATGAGATGAATTTAAGGGTCTTCTCTAAAAGGACATGTAAATCAGTTTCTTAATCAGGAATCAAACAAAGCATGAATGCAAGTCATTGTTTTTGAAAGTCCCAGGCAATCATCTCTTCACAAAGCTGCTGATGGTACATATCAGTATCACATGTTAGCCATGCGAGGGATTTATATTATGTCTGCAAGCTCAGAATCTTATCAAATAATCAGATACATGATGAATAAACTCATGGCCAATATGTGAGTATGACCTTTTATCTTTGAGGTTTGCAGTTTGATTACATTGATAAGATAAGAAAAGTAAAAGACAAAAGTTAACAAGTATAATATTTGGGAGATCAAATAAACTTAAAAGAGTTTATGTTATTGGATGTACTCTTGCAACTCCTTAAAGCAGAATTATTTGAGAGTAGATTTGATGTCTCTATGATAGGCTATGTATGTACATGTTGCACATAATGATGCTAGTGCAAATTAACTAGTAATTGCAAAATAAAATAAGTTGCTAAAATGTTAAAATAATGTGAGCCTTCATATATATGTTCATTATTGCACCAAGAGCTAGACCTAGTTGTATAGCATTGTCCCATATGTATGAAGTAATCTTATATAACATTTGCATGGTAGATTGATATGATGGATTTTACATGATGATATTTGTGAGATGCTTATTGTAAGATGTGCTATCATACCCTTGTGAGATGCCATATAAAATTAATGGAACCAACTTGGGACTAAGGGGTGGTCTCTCATTTGAACCTATGGCCATTGTTGTAGACTAGAGGAAAATGTCAAAGGATATATTTGGAAATCAATAGCGAAATGATCATCTTGCGAGTATTTTATTAATAAGCATCATGTCATCACATGAGCAACAATTGAGAACAAATTATCAATCCTTTTACAATTTCCAATTTACATCATTTAGCAGTGAATTGCCCTCCGCCTATTCCTTCATGGGTGACAAACACTATTTGGGGCACTTCATGTGTTAGGACGCATCGTCGTATACAAAATGTAACACAAAATCTAGATTTTTTTGGATCTGGAATCAAAACTCATATCCACGCATGTGTACACGCCTCCAAATTCAACATCATCAATTTCATCATCAGAAGGTGAAGAAGTGGAAGATCCATTCTCATTACTATCAATCAAAACATTATCTTCATCCCTGTGCAAGCTGAGGTTAGCTTCCACACGTGCTCTTGTTCTTCTTGATGAAGGTCCAACTTCAACAACACATTCTTTTCTTGGTAGCCTTTGACGAATGATTTCCTTTGTTTTTTGCAAGTGACTTGGATTTGTTAATTGAAAATCATAAGCAATAATGTCAACTTCCTCAAGCACAAGGTGATTTATGTGGGGTCGATTTTTGGTTGCGCGATGTTTTCTTTTACCATTTAAGTTTGCAATCATTTCAGGAACATACTTTCCTGTATATGCATCATGATGCTTTGTTCGATACCAATGTACATTAATAGATACAATCTCACCATTCTTAGACTTTGACAAGTCGACAACCTTGCATAACCAAAAAAAAGATGGCCAAGAGGATCATTATCTACAAGTGTGGCAGCCATTGTGCCCACCTTCATTTCTGGCACATTGCCCCGCCAAAAGTTAGCAAGTTCTTCTTGTCTTTAACAAGATTTGGGAGTGCCCAAATGTTGGAAATTAACCCCACAGTTGTCTCCTTGGTGAATGACTAATTTCTATTTCATGATACTTCTTGCACGTTTATTGATCATTGATCTAGGGTCAGGTGAAACCAACTTTGGTTCTACGTTTGTTCATCTGATACCTGCAGGAATCACAAACTTAGAAAATCAATTTATTTGAAGAACGTCTACAACGGGCTTCCGATTGATCTCCAACAAAGGGTAACCAATCCTATCATAATTTCACGTTCAGATGTTAAGTTTAATAATTTGAAGTCATTGAAGACTTGGCCATCTTCAAGAACTTCCACGAAATTAGCATTTAGAACAAGTTTGTAGAAGTACATTACTTTCGCGACAGTCTGCAAAAAAACTCTAAGTGTCACGACAGTCTACAGAAATAAATTATGTTCGCCACAGTGTCACCTTTTTCGCATTTTCCCGAAATGTGAAACTAGCATAGTTCAACAGTTTAAACTATTTCGTGACAGTTTCGTCTTTTTCGCATTTCCTTGAAATGCGACACTTAGGCACAGTTCAAAGTTCAACCATTTTAGGGAACCTTCGGCTTTTTTGCGAAATGTTCGCGAAGAGAGAAAATTCTCAAAGGTCATCTGCTTCAAGACTTGAACTGTTTTAGGACACCTTCGGCTTTTTCATAAAAAACCCGAAGAGAGAGAAAAAGCGAAGGTCGTCTATTTTGAACGAGGACGTTCCCAGCCACTTCTCGAAATTTGCGAAGTGAGAGAAAACCACTTCACGTAAAATGTGAAGTGAGAGAATTTGCGACGTCCTCATCCATGTCACCATTCCCTACAGGTTGACAGTATACACTATGTACAATTGTCACAAAGCCATATACTTCCAAGTACAACGACTTACCTAATTAGGTGAAAAACATTTAATGTAGTTAATACATGGATGCAATCTATAAATAGATCATCCCAGCACAAATTACTTGAGATGCTCCGTCCATGAGACGTGTTATTTGAGCCTCCCAGTTACGCTGCCATTTTGGTTGTAATTGCTACTTTATTGTGCTTCAGTATAATATAGCAGCAGCATGCATTTCTATCTGTATATAACATAGATGAATGCTTGTTGTGATTGAATGCACTTTATCACTGTTTGATAGCGCTTGTTTACTCACTTTGATCAGAACACGAACGTCTACGACTCCTTAGTTTCTGATCAGACGATGGCTGTCTTTGACGCCTCAGGAACTCACTATCACACTGCTATTTCAATCTATTTCAGAACCAAACTTCACATTGAATCCATTTTCCAGTAATACCACACACAAACCATTTCTAATCTCTTCGGTGGACTGTATTCTTGTTTTTCTGAGCATGAATTAATTTTTAAGACCTTGTTGGGCAATAGAACACTTAAATCTGTTATCATATTTAGCGTAAGCTTTCTATTAGACTGCTTTTGCATCTAGCAGCTGATTGTAATGGGAGAGCTGTTCTGCAATATTCCTGCTCTCTTTTCCGTTCGTGTTCTTCTATCTCCCTTGCCCCATCAGATTGGTATCAGAGCGTAGCTCATATAAACCGAGAGATTAAGTGTGTTCTATTTGTATTATTGTTAGTATGTCTTGTATAGGTAACTCTTCGTCTTCATCATCCAACGAGGCTAGAATCATTGACAAGTTTAATAGTTCTAACTTCTACATCTGGAAGTTAAAACTTCGGATGATGTTGATAGATAGAGATTTTTGGGATGTAGTAGAAGGTGTTGACCTGAAACCAAAAGATGGTGATCAAGCAAAGGCATGGAAGACTTGTCCTCTGTGTACTTACCATCCTTGTTTACAGCATTACTATGTCAAAGCATGTTTCTCATTTGACCATTGTTTTCCATCTATATAAACTAACTACCACTGTTGTGGATCTTGGAAGTCGAGGACGTCGGAGACTTCAAGCACTTTGAAATCGAAGCTAGTCATGATTCACTAATAGGAGTTCGGATGGAGCCGATCTATCCGAGGAAGCTACTGCTTCATTCCACAATCAATCATCCTCCGAACTACAGATAGCTACTACTAATCAGATACTAATTTATGAATAGTAGATAATTTCAGATGATAGTGGAAGTATATCTACCATTGAATTAAGTAAGCAACACAAAGCATTCAAAGATTGCATACATTGAGTAGAAGAACTGTTACTTGTCTATAGTAACAAAATCAAGTACATAACAAAGATCTTTTTGAGCGTTGTCTGTTTTCCAGATCAGCACGTTGGCGTGAGAGAGGTGTTCTCTCTCACGAACAGAAGCTAGCTACTGCTAGCACTAAATTGTTGGTCTGATATGGTCTGATAATATGCGTTTGCTACTACAAGATTGCATTCATCGACCTTTTTGTGATCTCTCTAATAGTCGATTGATCTTCTCATATTGATTCACACTATGTTCTGCAAGTGTGAGCGTGACGATGTGTGTCTGCTACTGCATGACTTAAATACTCGTCCACTTTCTTCACATACATGCTTGATTCTACTTGCTTGCATGCTTCTTGCTTGCTTTGTCTGTATCCGATCTCCAATACATATAGCATGCTTGATCTAATTACAAGAACTAATTAGCTAAGTCGTAACCCATGTCTGCTCTTTCTATTGTTAGGTTTATTTCTGATCATTCAAACTGTCACGCTCGTCGAGCTCTGATGACGTACTCTGTGCAAAAAGTACAAAAAGGACTAAGAGTGGATCCTAATCTGATCCTCAAGAGGGATTGGTTGTCAGATTATTTGATCTATCAATCTATTTGAGATTAAGATCAATCTAGATCAATTCTAGACACAAAATCCTAACAAGAACAATCATTAATTGAAGCTAGGTGTACTTTTTGGTTTCACATGTGTGAAACATTGTCTGAGTATGAACTCCAACCTGAAAGTCAAGTACACATTGATAGAACCTCAAAACAATCAAAACAAATTAGACAAATGGAGAGAATCACTCAAAATTGCTTCCAAAACCAAGATTGGTGTCTCACAATGATTATGGCCAGATGTGGCTCTATATATACAATAAGTGGGAGATCGTGGTACTAATCATCCCTCTGATCCCACATGTGTGAAGGTACTTTGTCATATGATGATTCATCATGCAAAACTGACACTTGGACAAAACCTTCTATTTTGAGCACTTTTGGTCCATTTTCCTTCTATATGGAAATCTACTTGGAAATCTTCTAGAAGTCAAAATTCGCCTACTTCAGCTTATTCCACACATGTGATCTGTCCTCTACACATGTGATATGACACATAACTAAAGTATGTGGCTCATGCAATCAAAGATTGATGCCATGTGTCATATGTCTAGAAAACTAGTTTTTGGCCTTTTTAGCCACTAGAACTTGAATTAAATCATATGTACAACCTATATGATTATGGTACATGATAAGTACACTATTTTCACACATGGGAACAGGCTCCACACATGTGTGTTTATCTATATACAAGATTTTTGGCCTCTACCAAGCTTATTTTTGCATTTTTCACACTCCTCAAAAATCTAGCTTGGTAGATCTAGCTTGACGGAAAACATGATGATCTTGAACTTGACTCCATGGGCTGAATTGGTCTTTGCTGGTTCAAAAGGTGTGAAGATCAGCAATGAGCTGGATGTTGATCTGAAATCACCATATCCATGATAGTGCTTCTTTGATGTTGACATCTTTGATGAACTTAAGAGCTTTGCACCATCCTAGCACCTCCAAAATTGATTCCTTCCAAATTTCATGTAGATGCTTGATTTTGAGGCTTTCTCCTTCTTCATGTGCATGCTTCTTCATGGGAAAATAAAGATTTCTTCTTGATTTATTAGGATCACAAAGATCTAACATCATGTTACCACGATCTAGAGAATTAGACTCATCCAAATTGGCAAGACTATGTATGTTATAATAACAAAGTGTCTGCATCATATCTTCATGCTTGTTTACCATGCTAATCTCAAATCCAATGAGGCTAAATACTTCATTATGGAGATAAGTGTCTTTAGAAGATGATTCACTTACTCTCATAAAGAGTCTACAATTTGCGTCAGTACAAATTTTCAAACTATGAGTGAACAAATCACTTTTGCTCTTACATGACTTAAGAGCATACATTTGATGAAATAACCATTTGCTTTCTAATTGATTTAAAATCAATTTCATCCTTTTAAGAACATCATCTATGTTTTCAAGAGAGACTTCATACTCAACTAGTATGGCTTTACTCCAATTTTGAGATGCAATGATCTCACTGAAGCAAATTGATTTATCAAATGACATAAGAGAAGTAAGTATGTGATGTATACCACATGAGATATGCTCCTCTTTCTCTTGAAATGTGAGCCACATGGACTCAACCATATTTCTTGAGTTTCTTTTTGGAATCACAATTTGAGAAGGTCTCTCCTCCTCAATCCTTGGCACACTTGAACCTTGAGAAGGATTCTCCTCCTCAATCCTTGGCACATTTGAACCTTGAGATGAATCCTTAAGATCCTCTTCATGGTGCTCCTTTTTTATGGAGATCCGAGACCTCCATGTCTCATAATGATCACAACAAGTATGACCATTCAATATGCACTTCCTATGATTATCAAGATTTCTTATGCTAGAACCATAAGTCCGAAAATCACCACAACTTGGCATGATTTTTCCAATATTGAAATCAAAAGGTATTTCCATCTCAATAAGGCTAACTACTTGCTTATGGATATGAGTGTCCACTTTGGATGCTTCACTTATTCTCATAAGAAGTTTACAACTTGCCTTTAAGATTGAAAACTTACAATTTTCATGTTTATGAATGAACACATCATTCATGATCTTATTGAAACCAAAAGATCCTGCATTATGAAGATATTTCCATTTCCTTGACTGCATAACTAATGTAAGCTTATAAGGAAAACATATTTTGCTATCTTTTAAGGCATCACACTCAGCTAGTATTGCCTTAATCCACCTTTGAGATACAAAAATCTCTTCAAAGCAAAATGGTTCTTTATAAGTTGACATGATAGCATAAATGAAACTATTTTCATTTTGTGATTGCTGCTCCTTATTGTTGATTGATTTCTCTTGGATCATAACAATAAGTTTGAACTTATCTAAAGTTCCAAGCAAAATACTTTCCAAGGACATAAAATAAATCCAAGTTACTTTCATGAAAGTGACATCTATCTTTGCATCTTGAACCAAACAATGCACTTCCAAATGAAAAATTTCAAAAGATTTGACATGTGTTGTGATGGACTCTTGAAGACAAAACTTGCAAGTCCTTGTGAGACTCCAAGCCTCATTTACCTTTCCATAAAGGAAACACCTTTCCTTGGAATTGTCCTTCTTGTATTCGCATTTTGAACTTGAAGCTCCATCCTTCTCCTCGGCCCCCTTGCTTTGGTTCTTCTTGGATGGATTGGTCTTCTTTTTGTAGCATCTTGAGGAAAAATATCGTTCCTTGCCACAAAGATTGCACTTAGGATCCTTTCTTTCCTTCAATAGGATGCCACCTATTGATGTTATGTGAATAAAAACCTATGATATGATTCTATAAATGTAATTTGTGATTCTCAAGAGACTAGATTTGAACATCTTCAACAATCTAGAAGGATTTACAAAAGATCTAGCTCACAAACCTAAGAATCAATCTTCACAGTAATGACTAGTCACTTGGAAACTTTGCTTTGATCATTAAGACAAAAACACACAATCTTTTGATTCAAATCACTAAAGAAATCAGATGACTCATCAAATACCAATGACTTGTTCTTTTGAAAGTTGAAATGGATATGAAAAGATTTGGCACCTAGATTTTCCTTTTCACTTGACTAGTTCTCTCAACACTTGAGATTCTTGAACAAAAGATGGGTTTTGTTTCAAACACATGAAAATCAAACTTAATCACTTCTTTTGGACTCACTCTTGACCCAAATAATCTCACTCTTGAGATTTAGAATGAATTTGATTTGATTTGAAAACAAACTATACCACCAATTTTTCACATAGCTTAAAAATTAGACAACTAGAGATTCATAAAGATCTCAAACATGCATGAATACTCAAATATGGACTCCTCCTCATTCTAGACATCCAATGGAATCACAACTTGACCCTCACACTCTCACAAAGAAAGTTGAATAGAACTAATTTGAGTTTCATACATTCTATGTCAATTTTTGCTCAACAAATTGAATTCAATCACTCCTATTGGATTCCACGAATTACTCTACTTTTTAAGACTTGGAATGAAATTCAAAATCAAAATTTGTGATTTTTCTCACTAAGATATTGTGCTTCAAAGGGCTAATACCACTTAGAAGGATTTGATCACCTAGGAGAAGACAAATTCTTCACCTATAACAACACATAATGAGCTTCTAGATCTTGCCCTCTACAAAGGAAGGAACTCTTAGAAAATTGGATCTCTCTCTACATATTTGCCATAGACACCTTAGTGACTCTTTTCAAACCTTACAATCACTCAAACAAATTGACTAGGGTTGAACAATGTGACTTGGATCTCAATCTCTTTTCTAGAACTCTCAATTTAAGCCAATCCAATCTATGTCAAATTCTACAAAAGATTTGCATAGATGCTCTATATGCACTAGAAACTCTCAAAGGTTTCACTTGGAGGACAGATCCAAGGATGTTTTCTAGCAAATTAATGCTTCTAAACTTGACCCTATCACTCTTGAACAAATCTAGAGTGATGGTACGATGGATTTCAACCTCTCACCTTGCATATCACTCCTTAATCTATGATTTTTAGCAAAATCTCTCTCAACTTCAACATGCACTCAAAAAATCAGAGATAATCAATTAATGCACCTAATTCAGGCTTCAACTTTAATTTCTTGGCTGATCTAATCCAAGAACGAATCAAGGGATTAGATTCACTATAGAAAATGCCTGATTTTGCACCAAAAATCACTCAAATTAGGTATGTGAGTCAAATTCTACAATTTTTGAAATTTCTCAGTCAAAACTGGAGATGTACGGCCTCACACGTGTGAAAAGGGTTCCTACAGCGGACCAAAATTTTTGAGGATAGCTATCAAATCCAACTCATACACAAAATTTGACTAGTTTCCAAAAAACTGCTAATTTTGGCTTTGATTTGGATTAATCCTATCAATTTCAGCAAAACCTCTTGTACTAGGCTCTGATACCATGTGGAAAAAGTACAAAAATGACCAAGAGTGGATCCTAATTTGATCCTCAAGAGGGATTGGTTGTCAGATTACTTGATCTATCAATCTACTTGAGATTATAATCAATCTAGATCAATTCTAGACACAAAATCCTAACAAGAACAATAATTAATTGAAGCTAGGTGTACTTTCTGGTTTCACACGTGTGAAACACTGTATGAATACGGACTCCAACCTGAAAATCAAGTACACATTGATAGAACCTCAAAACAATCAAAACAAATTAGACAAATGGAGAGAATCACTCAAAATTGCTTCCAAAACCAAGATTGGTGTCTCACAATGATTATGGCCAAATGTGGCTCTATATATACAATAAGTGGGAGCTCGTGGTACTAGTCATCCCTCTGATCCCACATGTGTGAAGGTGTTTTGTCATATGATGATTCATCATGCAAAACTGACACTTGGACAAAACCTTCTATTTTGAGCACTTTTGGTCCATTTTCCTTCTATATGGAGATCTACCTAGAGATCTTCTAGAAGTCAAAATTTGCCTACTTCAGCTTATTCCACACATGTGAGCTGTCCTCTACACATGTGATATGACACATAACCAAAGGATGTGGCTCATGCAATTAATAGATTGATGCCATGTGTCATATGTCTAGAAAACTAGTTTTTGGCCTTTTTAGCCACTAGAACTTGAATTAAATCATATGTACAACCTATATGATTATGGTACATGACAAGTATTCTATTTTTACACATGGGAACAGGCTCCACACGTGTTTATCTATATACAAAATTTTTGGCCTCTACCAAGCTTATTTTTGCATTTTTCACATACTCGACATCCGACGTGTTTGGCTCGACTTTTAGTTTTTTTGGCTTGACTTTTGGCTTTGCTCATAGCTGGGATTGAGTCCTCATTGGGGACTTCATTGGCATTAGGCACTTCGGGCTCATCAAGGACTTCGGTCTCTAGTACCTTGGTTTCCCTTCGTTGCCTTTGTTGCCTTCGGCCACTTCGACCACTTTGGCGTCGTCGATGACTTGGATTGAGGCTGGTGCCTTGGCAATGCGTTGGAGTCTGAGACTTTGGCTGAGTTGGGAACTTTGGCCTTGTCAATGACTTCGGTTGCTGCCTGTGTAAAAATCTCGTGTATTTCCACAAGAATGAACTCACAAGCTAAAAGCATTTTGTCGTAGAAACACTAAGTTTCTTCAGCTCCCTCTCAAAGCGTGGTAGCCTTGTGATTCCCAGGCTAGCTCTTTGTCTTTCAAACATTGCCTTATCCAAAGGCTTTGTGAAGATGTCGGCCAACATATGCTTGGTTAGAATGAAAATAGTTTGTAGCTCGTTCCTCTCCACCAGATCTCTGATTAAATGGTATCTTATAGCAATATGTTTCGTTCTGGAGTGAAACATTGGATCTGGCGTACTATACCAACAAGGTTAATATAGATTTTGTAGTAAATAATGTCGAACCCATAGAGGACAGTGTTGGAAAGGTATGTATTTGGTACAATTTATGATTTATTTCGAGTGAAGTGGCTTCGGGCATTATTATGGTTGTCAACGGACATTAGAAAGTAACCAGTATTACTTGTGTTTGGGGTGTGTAGTGTTAATAATTCCAGAACAACAGTCTTGCCTCTATCAAATCAACTGAAATGCGTTCTACATGTGAGATGTTATCAGAGTAGTACATCAATACTGCACTCTGACTGATTAAGGTGTCAAGAGAGAGTCGAGAAATGTTCGATGTATTCGTGTTTGTGCAGACAATTAGTTAATCGCATTCGCAAACTGTTCATTCCTAGACATAAGTCCTCAACAACTTAAGTCCAAGGTTATGGTTAAAGAACACAAAGAGTTTTAGAGTACTTTAGAAACTTATGTCAATTACAAGCAAGAACACAGATCAAAGACTCAAGTCCTCAGACAGGGACTGACATCTTAGATGTATACATATAGTTCTATCAATGATTGTGCTAGAATGTGCTACTCTTACTAAGAATAGGACTGCCAATGATGAACTACAATGGCTTACCAACTTTCTTTATGTAAATGGTATCGATAAAGCACAACACAACTCTTGTTTCATGTGTAAATACTTTGTACGAAAGTTGGCCATACAATGACTTAGTAGTCCAGACTTTACTCCTTTTCCTGATGAACAATCTAACTCTGTTGAGGATTCCTTGTCATATATAATGGACACTAATATTAACTTTTTATTAAAAAATTTCTTGGAAAATGATTTTCTACCATACCTCCTCTGCACCTATAAAGCCCACAAAGGTTCATTTAGATGGATTATCAATGCTCACGATTGCTTCACTGTACTTGCTAAATTTCTCACAAGACCTCTTGGTATGTTGTCACCGTTCCTCATGGAGGGTGCAGGCCTTAAGGCAAATACATACAGGAGTATCCTAAGAGCAGACACAATTTTGCATTGGCAATGTGAGTCATCTATGGATTTCTATCTAAATCTACCACCTTTGATTACTAGTATATGGGTTGCAGATATTAATATACCTTAAGATGGTCCAGAAGGACTGAAGACTGTCATGAAAAAGCCAATTAAATATGCCTTCAAACATTCCAAACATGATCTACTTTATTATAGATGAAATCGCGCTCGTATTGCATTCAAATGGTCATGGGATAAAAAGCAATCACACGAATGTCATACTCTTGATATAGATTCACTCTATCAATGGAATGATCTCATGATCGACATCTGTATCGTCAGATTAGGAAACAAAACTTGGAGACAAGTATGTGGTATACCTATGGGTTTTTCGTGTTCACCAACCTAGTGCAATTGGTATTTATCCTTCTTTGAGTCACAATTTAAAAAGAGACTTGCCAGACTAGGCCTTACCTCTTTAATGAATGACTTTATACATTCTTTCAGATACATTGATGACATTGGGGACTCCAATAAACGGTCTTAGACAACATGGATATGCGCAAGATACGTAGTTTCTGTGAGAGATTTCAACTAGTTTAGTCTAGTTTAGTCACATTTTGGTAAATTGTTAATAAGAGGCCAAAACTCATTTTAGACTTAGAGATAAACTTTTTGAAGTTATATTAGTTTAAACTACATTCAATAAACACTTTTGGAAAGTGTGGGAAAGTTGGTAGTCGAGTTTGAGAGAGATTCAAATTTGAACTTTGGGTACATTGAATCTAGACCCAAAAATAGTAGGGTTTACATTTTGGAGGGAAAGCCAAGTGGCCAAATAGGGTTTGGAAACTCTATAAAAGGATGTAACTATTGGAGAGACACATCTTCTCTCTTCTCTCTCTCATTTCATCATTATACATGGTTCTCTTTGGGTTCTACTACTCATTGGTGCACTATCTTGGTGTTATCTTGCAATCTTGTGTGTAGAATGATCATTTATTGCTATTTTCGGTTCCACACGTGTGAAATACAGTAGGGTATTGTAATTGTACGAACAGCAAACATATTTTATGTTTTGGTTCATGTTTGATCAATATCTCTTAGAGTTTGCATCTCATTTTGTATGTAGATGCTGAGTTTTCTACATTGGCAGGATTGTTGGTTTGCTCCTTATTGTAACCAAAGATTTGGGACTTGGATTGGATCTTGAATGATCTGAAATCCTTCACATGGTATCAGAGCTATTGTGTCTCAGGTTATGAAAGGATCAGCCATCTTTAGCAAGAAGTTTGAGGAGTTACCAATGCTAGAGCATGCTAGATTGATCTCTACTCAAAAATCAGCATTTTTGCATGTGTAGAATTGATCTTTTGTAGGTCAAAACTCAATATAGGGTTATATACTTGATCAATTCCGATTTAACACTTGGCTTACTGGAATTAGATGATTTTTGGTGCATTAGGAAGGTCTCATTGGAGTCTACAAGAAGATATACCAAGTTTCTAGAAATTGCATGTAGAATTTGAGATATTCAATTTTTTGTGATTTTGTCAAAACCCTAATTTTGATTGGATCTCTAGTTTGTGAGGTTACTGAACTTTATTTGAGTGTGTTTCAATCTTAGGAAGTGGCAAGAATCATTAGATTGAGGATAGATCATAGGTTGATCAAGATTTCACTATTCTATGTGTTGATTTTCTAGTTAGAAGTGCTAGAAGAGATTTGAGAGGTTCCATATCTTTGTGATTTCTTCTTGAGTTCATTTTTTGACATTCAAGAGAGTGCTTTGTGCATTGGAACAGGTTGAAAGAGAAGATCAGGTCACTTCAACATGGCTACAAGTGGTGGATTTATGTTGGAGAGCAATGATAGGCTTACCTCAATCAACTATTCTACTTGGAAGGTGAGGATGGAGTCCTTATTGGAGATGAATGAGTTGATGGAGATTGTTGCAGGTGTGGAGGAGAGACCTCAAGCACCTCAAGATCAAGTGAGGTATGACAAGAGAGCAAAGAAAGCTCTACACATGATTAAGATGAATGTTACCAATGAACTTCTCAAGGAAGTTGGTAAGTGCACATCATCTTTGGAGGCTTGGGAAATTTTGAAAAAGCTTTATGAATCCAAGTCTACATCAAGAGTGCTTACTCTTAGGAGGCAAATCTTTCAAAGTTTGCAAAAGAGGGAAGAGAGTACTCATGCTTTTGTTTTGAGGGTTAAGGCATTCAATGATGAGTTAGCATGTATTGATGAAAGCATTAAGGAGGTAGAGCTTGTTCAAGTTATACTTAATGGCTTGTTGGATGATCATGCTAATCTTGTTCAAAGTTTTGCTATTCAAAAGACTTTGCCAAGTATTGTGGATTTGCAAGAGATCTTGGTGAATGAGGAGTATAGGCTTCAATCAAGAGGAGGTGGATCTACATCGACATCTCATTATGAAGAGGATGCTATGTTCATCAAAGGCAAGTTCAAGGGCAAAGGCAAAGGCAAGTGGTCTAAAGGGCAAGATCAAGGTGAGACTTCTTCTTTTGGAAAAAAGAAAGATAAGTCTAAGTTGAAATGCTTTTATTGTGGAATCAAAGGGCATTTTGCAAATGAATGTTTGAAGAAGCAAAGAGATGAAGGTAGCAAGCAAATCAACTTTACTACTAATGATGAGGGTCTAGGTGGTGGTGATTCTCTTTTGATGTGTTCATCAAGTCCAATATCAAGTGAAGGTGACAAAGATTCATGGTGGATTGATAGTGGAGCTAGCTCACACATGACTAGTCACAAGGAGTTCTTTACTTCTTTGGTCACTTATGATGGAGCCAAGAAAGCAATTCACATGGCCAATGGTGGTGAGTGTGTGATTGAAGGTATTGGTTCAATTCCTATTTGTCTCTCTACTAATAGGAAAGCAAGACTTGATGGTGTTCTTTACATTCCTTCACTTTCAAAGAATTTGCTAAGTGTTGGTCAAATGATAAAGAAAGGATACATGGTAAAGTTTGGTGGTGATGCTTGTTTCATTACAAAGGAAGAAATCTTGGTTGCTAGGGGCAATAGACAAGGTAGACTTTTAAAGCTTGATGCTTTTGTTATGGCTAACAAAAAGGATGGAATGGAAAAGGAGATTGGTCTCAACTTTCCAAAGTTATCTTTTAGCATCAATAAGATTGTTGGATCTTATGCAAAGTCTAACAAGCTTCCTTATGCTAGATCTAGGTCAAGATCTAATATGCTTCTTGGAGATGTTCATCTTTGTGCTAACTTGGCTAGTCTTGAGGATAATGATGGTGTTTCAATGGTTCTTCATGGCAAGTGCAAGCATGCAAAAGATAAGGAAAGAGCTAACTTCATCAATGGAGGTGAAGGTTCTTCCTTGGAAAAGATTGTTGTTAATGATTTCTTTGATCATATGTCAAAAGATGTTGCTAGGTGCATTCATGAAGGAGGTGGTTCTTCTACATTTTTTAGTGATAAGTCCAAGAAAGTCATTTTTGCAGCAAGTGGAGTCACATTTCCTCATAAAGAGAGTAGATCAAATGGTTCTATCAAGAGACTTGGTGAGGGAGATAGTCACAAGTCAAGAAGAAGAGAAGTATGTGAAGAGTTCAAAGTAGGATGTACTTTGAATGATGTCATTTTGAATGATAGTGAGGAGGAATCATTATCATGTGAGTCATTACCTAAAACATTGAGTAGAAGTTCTTGTTTGAAAAAAGAGAGTACTTCAATCATTCTTATGTTGAATGTACTAATCATTTTTTTCATGGCTTCTAATGTTTTTGAGGTTTCTACTTCTTATGATGCAATCATTAAGAGGGAGTCTTATGAAGGAAAGAGCAATGAAAGATTGGTTCTTGGGAAGATCCAAGGCATGGATCTCACATCTCTTCATCAACTCAAAGGATTCTATGATTATGAATTGATCACTCATGATCAAGATGGCAAAAAGTTGGTTGGAGAAGACTACATGGAACAAATCGAGAGGCAATTTCTTCAAGGCAAGGGAGATCTCATTGGTGAGCTTATTGAGGTTTGTTATGGACTCAAGAGGGCTGGATTTATTAGGTTTGATACTCATCTTCACCTACTCTACTTCATGTTGGATGGAAAATTTGGAATCTATCTTTTGATTTATGATGGTGACATTGGTGACATTGTTTTCACTAACCTTTGTGGGAGATCAAGATCAAGCATTGATGAGATCTTGTTGAATCTAGATCATATGTTTGAGAGGGAGTATTTCCAGAGGTTCAGGTCTGAAGATATTCATATCTTTGATATCTTTGATGATCAAGAGAAAGAGGAAGATCAAGAGGTTGGTCTTAAAGGGCTTCAACAACACAAAAGGAAAGGTGGCAATTTGGAGCTAGTCAAGAGTATCAAAGGAAGGTTATTTGGCAAAGATGTTATGGATCTATTTTTGCAGCTTATTGAAGACTCAAGTAAGGTCAAAGGAGCAGCAAGGAAGTGTTGTTCAAGTTTACTTTACTTGTTCTATCTCATGTTTGAGCTATTTCATGTGGATGTGTGCAAATTGTCAAGATATGGACAAACTAGCTACATTGTCTTGCAATATCTTATTGTTGGAGTTGTACTAGCATTCTTGGCTGGTTTTGCTGATGGAAATGAAGTTATTGGAGGCTCATTATGTCACTCATCCATGGCTAAGTTCTCAAGTGTTGAGCTACTTGGTGCCAATACTTGGGGATTGTCAATTTTTGGTGAATTCATGGTCATTTTCTTGTGTCAAGTAGATCTTGAAGATGGACTAGTGCAAATTACTTGGTTTATGGAGTCATGTGGTGCTAGATTTGCATCATGTATATACTCACCTACTCATGGATTTCCAAGGTTTGATGGTGTCTTGTGGCAAGATGGAGATGGAGGCACATTCATGGAGTTTTATGGTGAAGACATATCAAGAAAGGACAAAGTTGGAGGAGACAAGCAAGCAAATGGTCATCACTCACATTTATTGTTTGGTTGCTGTAATTTTCCAGAGAGTTCAAAGTTTGAAACATGGAGGAATCATTTCATTTACATTCTATTTGGTTCTTCATGTTCTAGTTATATCTTGATGTGTAAAATTGATGTAAGAAATAGTGAAGCATCCAATTTGGACACTATTCTCTATATCAATTATGAAAGATACTTTAGAACCTTAGAAAGAAGATCTATACTTAGGATGGAGATCATTCTAAAGTTGGATCAAAGTTCTATTGTCAAAACTATGCCAAAACTAGTTGAAGAGGGAGTGTGAGAGATTTCAACTAGTTTAGTCTAGTTTAGTCACATTTTGGTAAATTGTTAATAAGAGGCCAAAACTCATTTTAGACTTAGAGATAAACTTTTTGAAGTTATATTAGTTTAAACTACATTCAATAAACACTTTTGGAAAGTGTGGGAAAGTTGGTAGTCGAGTTTGAGAGAGATTCAAATTTGAACTTTGGGTACATTGAATCTAGACCCAAAAATAGTAGGGTTTACATTTTGGAGGGAAAGCCAAGTGGCCAAATAGGGTTTGGAAACTCTATAAAAGGATGTAACTATTGGAGAGACACATCTTCTCTCTTCTCTCTCTCATTTCATCATTATACATGGTTCTCTTTGGGTTCTACTACTCATTGGTGCACTATCTTGGTGTTATCTTGCAATCTTGTGTGTAGAATGATCATTTATTGCTATTTTCGGTTCCACACGTGTGAAATACAGTAGGGTATTGTAATTGTACGAACAGCAAACATATTTTATGTTTTGGTTCATGTTTGATCAATATCTCTTAGAGTTTGCATCTCATTTTGTATGTAGATGCTGAGTTTTCTACATTGGCAGGATTGTTGGTTTGCTCCTTATTGTAACCAAAGATTTGGGACTTGGATTGGATCTTGAATGATCTGAAATCCTTCACAGTTTCTACGAAAGGATTAGAACGACACGGATCTGTCCTAATACCTTGTAGAAACATTCTCTCACTTATAATTAATTATGTCTATCCAAAGTCACCTTATACCATGGTTAATATATGATTTCTGTATAAGTGACCCACATAATACTATATATATGGGAGTCTCTATTTTTACTTTACCTCATCAAAAAAGGAAGCGGTTGTGAATCCCATTTGTGCCCTACAGCTGCCTCAAAAAAAGCTCTTATGGTATGTAGTTTCACTCTTTTGATTTCCACTTTGAGGCACATCATGCTTTGTATTTATGAATGTGTTTTGATTGCACTGTCATTAGTGATCTACCTCCTGATATTAGCTTGTATTTATGGTCAATGCTATTACTTTTTGACATGCACTCAAGGGCCAGTGACCAATTGCTGTCACGAAACGTTTTTTCTTTTGCTTGAATTCGCTGCCCCATAGGGTCGAGTGTTCAATTTACTTTGTACAGTTTGTTCTATATATGAAGTTTTACACTCTCATTGAGGGTTTAAGCTATTCTCTCTCTCACAAGTAAGCCATTTGGGCTTCCTACTTTTCGGTCTAGTATACGTAACCATTTTGCACACATTATGGTTTATGGGTAAACGATTAATTTAGGCAAATATGTTTCTTTTATGACACCTCTTGACATTTGACAATGTTTGCCTCGTTTTTTCAAGAGAGGGAGGACAGGTTAATAACTACATTAGACTTATGCGGTGTTTGAAGTCGGGATCGTTGATATTTTTGAATAGTTTTAAAAGAAATAGAAAGCACATTTTCTGGATACACCATGGCATCATCACAAGAAAGTACATTGCAAACCTTTCCATGTTTAGTAAGGTTTATTTTGTTGAAAACACTTTAGATAATGAAATGGTTTCAAAAGGCCTTATTACTTGAGACTATTTAGGTGGTTACCTAATCATTTAGGATAATCTTATGAGAACCAACATTCATGGTTGTGCTTTTTACTCTTTAACCTTAGACGTTACCAAACCTCTTTTGTACATTACATTGTGATTAAGTCAATCTGATTAAGCTTTGTATAAAAGTCACAACCTTCTAGCAAGTACAGTCCTGGTGGTTTGCCGATAGGTTTATTAGGGCTTTGGCTTGAGTATTCATGGAGCACATGGATAAAAGTAGCCTTGCAGGACGACGTTGTAAAGGCTTTATTAATAGTAGTAGGTCCATAAGCAAACACTTTGCTACCTTCTAGACATAGGCTTATTTCGATTACAAAAAAAATGTTTATAGAGCTATAAAGGCTAGCATACCGGTGTGTTAGCCCACAAAAAAATTCAATATTTTTTAATTTTCTTAAATCTCGAAAATTCTAAAATTAAAATTTTTTGGGAGCAGACTCAACCAGCACTTTAGTGTGCTAGCTAAGTCAACTCAAGAAAACTTAAATTTTTTCATAGGGTAGCTCGCCTTCACATCTCCATGAACATGTTTTTCATAATAAAAATAGACCTTTATTTAAAAAGTAATGAAGTGTCTTATGATTGACCTATGTAAAATTTGATGGCTAGTGGAATTTTTTACCATGTAGCAACCACATTTTATTACTTATAAAAGATTCATGCAATGGCATGAAAAGGGTAGCACGCCATGTGCTACATTTTGTTTAATCATGGGCAAATTTTTTTTGCATGTCACAAAGAATTTGCTCGCTCAATGTCAAAACATGTTCCTTTAGAGTAATACAACAAGGTGTATAGATCCATAATAAGGAAACAAATTTACATTGTTACAACTATGTGTTTAAAACGAGTATATCATATGGTGTATAAAATTCTCCTCTATATCGTGTAATAATCAACATACAACATAATCAACCATAGCATCCCATAAAATTCCTCTACTTAAAGGGTGATAAAGCATTGAAGTGACATCAAGAACATTCTTGCATGTGTAATGAAGAAAGATGATGTGACATCTCATCTTCACAAAAAAGAAAGAACCTCGTAAGCCCTTTAACTACCACTATTTCATTGCATTTCTATGGGAAAGTAGAACATCCATCCCATGACTGACATTGAAGTGCGACATTGAAGTGCAATACATGGACTCTATCATGTGTATTTTGATACAATAAAAATTCCAAGCGAATTAGCCCACTTGTATGTATAGGTTGGAAAATGTATTTAATCAATGACATGCTTACAATCATTTCATATATTTATTGTTTTTTCTTTGTATGTATCAAAATATTTAGCGTGTTTTACATGGAACATGACAACATGCAGCTACCTAATACAATATCATGATTTATGGTTTGGTAAAAAGTTGCCATTTTTAATTATAATACATTACACCAAAACATTTGTAGGTGGATAAGGATTGTTGACCATCTACACACATTTTCACATAGATAATGCTTAATCTAATGATAAATGAGAAAGCTCTAATGGAAAACACCCTACTAAATGGTCATAATATTACGCTAACATGCAAATTAATCAACAACAATAGTTAATATGATACTAGTTTATTTAAACTAGATAGAAACTTTTTGTACCATGCTATGCTTTTGTTTTGCTAGTTTTACTTAGCAATAAGAAAAGGTTAAAAAAGCTCTTTGAAAACAAAAAATGCCACTTCGGTACGATGCATATAAGTCTATGCTTTTACAGCATGCACCCGTAGTTTAGTTCATTGTATTGGTTAGGGGCATATTCAAGCGTACTCATTTTCTATTTAAAAGGCACATAATGTTTTAGATATAAAGAGAACCACTAAACATCACGATTAAAAACATCCTATATTTAATTCGATGTTGACAAAGTACAAACATGTTATAGTTGCAACAATGGGTTGAAACTTATTAGCTCATTCTATAAATTCACATACTTTTTATTTACTCATTGAGATCAGTGTACTTACACCTTGTACTATGTCTAAACCCTGTCAATCTAGTAGACATGCCACATTTGAAGATATACAAGCTCACCTTAGATTGATTTATCTTTCAGAAGTATTACCACTTAACGTCTTATGTTCATCAAAGTGTATGCAATGTATTTCATGAAATTTTTATATTCTCACATCAAATATGATCTTAAAAGGGTTATCATGAAATTGAAATTGATGAAAGCTATTCAGATCACCATTTTTACGATCCATTTGGATTCGAGAAATCAGAAAAAACAACAAGTTTAGGCAAAGGTTCATCTAAGAGAACTGATATTTTTGCAGAAAGTTGTGAATTTTTCACAAAAGGTTACCAACAACTAGATGAATAGTCACTTTGGCCTTCTATTTTTTGTATTGTTATTCGTCGATCTGGCAGTAGATAGATCTGAATCACACCTATACAAAGTGAATCAGACGAAGGTTGTTTTTTTGTATTTTTAAGGTTTTGATGTTTTTTTTTGATGTTTTTGCAAATCTGCTGGGAGTAAATTTTTGCGTTCAATCTCAAGAATCTATGAATGAAACCGAAGCTTCCTGCAACTCAGCGAAGGTTTCCTGTCAGAGAATAAAAAGTTATCAGATCTGATGACGATTTTGCCTCCTTTTTGTTCAAATATGGCAGAATTGAGTCTGTGTCAGTCCCACTTACAATTTTTTGATAATCAGTAAGTTGAAAAAAGTTTTTTTAAAAGATCAGTTGTAATATTGTCATATTTTTGCCAAAAAACTCTCTTTTTTGCAAAAATACCAGTATTACTCTTGATTCTTTACAAGATCCTTCGCTGAGTTTTTTTGAGAATTCTGAATATAGTAGATTACCAATTGTGAGATTGGCAAAGATTAGATCTATCAGGATCTTCCAAAAAGTCTATTTTTACTCTCGCCAAGTTGTAGAAACCCTAACTTTTGTCAGAAAGAACCTTCATCAGTTCTATCACATATTTATCTGTGACAGATTTATCCACTGTAAAGTCAGTGAAGGTTAATTTTACGATAATTGTTAGTAAATAGCCTAATCACAGTACAACCAATAGCAGTTCCAGGAAGGATGCCATAGGAAAAACAAAATCCCATGTTCCAGTGCTAGCAGTTATGAGAGCGGAGAAACGGAAGGGAGTGGTCCCATCACCGCCGCCATCAGTATCAGTGACTGACGACCAACCCTCAATTGCAGGACCATACCCGAATGTGAGGGAAGAAGGAAGGATATACCATAAGGTCCATCATTGGATACAAAAAGCACAAGAAGAGAAAGCTGCACAAGCAAGAGAAGCTCTTGCAGAACCTCAACCTACGGGGTGGGTTATGAATAGGTTGGGTCTAAGTGGGTTGGGTTGGGTTGGTTTCTGATATTGGGTTGGGTTGGGTTTGTGTGGGGTGGGTTGGGTCAGCAGGCTTGAGTGGGTTGGGTTAGGTTGGGCTTGGTTATGTAATAGAATTACTATTCAATCTGTAATCATTTTGACAATGTGTTTTCTTTTGCAGTGTTTATTGTGGTTGGATTGATGGTAATGTAGCTATTGCATATCAACTATTTCTTTGTTGTTAATGCAATTGTTATCTAATTTATACAACCAGACAATATACTATTCAGGAACATTGGCTCCATTTGGTATTTGAATAATGCATGGAAGGGGACCCAACATCGCAAGTAGTCAATTGGAAGAGTAGGGGTCAAACATGAAAGAATGTGGAATGATTTGTATTGACTTTTGAGGAAATACATGAATTAACTAAAGAGGTTAAGAGAAGGCATTAACAAAAGTAGAGTCTAAGGGAGAACATTCAGTTATCATCATGTGTTGGATAATTTTAAGGATGTATGTGTTGATATTTCACCTACTAATTCTGTAAATTGAAATATTGAATTAAAAACCAAAACCCTAAATCAATCAATCCACCTCTATGTATGATAATCCTTGGCTAAAGAAAAGAGGAAGTGCAAATGCATTTTATGAATGAATTTGTTGTTTGAAGTAAATTGATTTTTTCTCTCCATTGTTAATTGTTTAATAAGATGGTACACTTACCATCAAGCCATTGGCAAGATGTGCATTGACTATCATGCTCTTCATAAGATAACCATTACAAATGCATATCTTATTAATGAGCTGGCTATGTATGAAAAGAGCAAGAGCTTCCAATAAGATTTATATATTTTTAGAATACGTCAAATAAAAAATAAAACTGATTTTGGAACTATGACCTCAAAATAATGTTGAATTGTCTTATGCTTATACAACATTTCAAGCCTTAAAGAACATAATGTTTGAGTCATTATTACATATGTTTGTGTTTGATAATAGTTTGATCTACAACACGAGTATGGAGGGCCATGCATTTCGACTCAGTTTTGAGCACTTTTCTTGAATCAAAACAGTTGGGCCAAGAAAATGTGGTCGAGGAGTAGGCAAAATTGATGGCACACCACGTGCTATCAAAACCTATCACATGGAACTCGCAAAAAATGTACTCGCGGATTGTCAAAACTCATGCAACATGACTACCTTCTTTCAAAATAGGAGTAACACTATTGCGGTTCCAAAGTCCCAAAGAGACTTTCATAGGTATCAAGTCCAAGGTGAAAAAATTCCAAAATTTTAGATGTTAAGTCTATCTACATGTGCCAAAGGAGCATAGAAATAAGCTTGATGTTAAGTCTATCTACACGTGCCAAAGGAGCATAGAAATAAGTTTGATGCAAAATCTGGCAAATGTGTTTTTGCTAGATACGATGAGAAGACCAAAGAATATAGTTATTTTTATCCTATCATGCAAAAGATCGACATTAGTGAAGATGTGATCTTTGATGAGATCCACAAGATAGATGAATTTAATCATTCTGAAATTGATGGTCAAGGTGAAAAGCTTCCTACGATCTTGGAAGAAGACGAAGGCATCATATCTCATGAGATTGAGCAAAATGATCTTGCATGCCTCCGACCAATACAATTTGGTCAAATTCAATTGCTTCATCATTGATTGTGCACTTTTGACAATGGTGCAATTCTTTCTTTTTGCTATTCCATTGCTATGTGGTGTGTGTCCCTTAGTCTCAATTACACATACAAAACAAAAGTTGGGCACTATAGCAATAAAAAAGTATTACAATGAACTATTCTGCTTATTCAATGGGCTACTCTAAGATCATGTAACATTAAGAGTGTGAAGAGAAGCCAATATCAACATTCATTTATGGATCTTCATTAGCTAAGTTTCTATATCCATTCCAACCTATCTTAGGTTGTTGGTCTTTCATTTCTTCTTTTCATTTTGTTTTACCACTTGCTTTTTTAATTAGCATTGGATATTTATTTCGTATTTATGACTATATTTTGTTTATTGCCCATTGTTCTCTCTCAAATACTTTTTAAATTTTGTCTTTATAGCGTTCACTACTTTTATTGCTTCATAAAAATAACAAACATGTTATAATGCAAATTTGCTCAATTTTACAATTTCATGCGTGTCCTTTGGCAAATTTTAGCCATAGTTTTTGTTAATTAAATTTTTTTGCTCCATACAATCCATTTGCATAACATCACCATCCATTTCAACATACAAGAAAAAGATGTTGGATTCACTATAGTGAGCAAGGTGCACACTTCCTTTTAGATACCTTCTGGTAATATGTTTGATTTATAACTTATTCCTACCTTCAATCACATATCTAGACATGCCAAGATGGCAAATGAGCTGATCTGGATTAAACAGATATTGGAAGGATTTGATGAATCTAGTTCTGAACCTTATGTCTTGTTAATGGATAACACTTCAGCAATCTATCTTACGAAAGATCTTGTATTTCACTCGAAAATGAAGCACATAGCTATCAAGTATCATGTGATTCGGGACTTAGTCGAGAAGAAGATACCAAAGACAGTCTTCATACCCATAGAAGAAATGACAACTGATATCTTTACAAAGCCAATAAGTAAAGCTTTGTTCGAGAAGCAACGGAGAAGATTGGGATTAATCCAACTGCCCACTTTGAGAGGGAGCTGTAGAACGACTGATCAGACAGATCTAGATTCTACTAACAAAGTGAGCAGTTTACTTGACAAAGGATGAGAAAGAAATGAATGCGAACTCAAAACATTTTTATTCGTGATCAACCTCAAAGGATTCGCGAAATTTGTCTTGCAGTCAACTCGAAAGATTCGCGAAACAGTTTCTTGTAGAAGCTCGTGACTTTCTTGTTGAAGCTCGAAAGATTTGTGAATAGAATCTTGTCGTGAAATATTCTATTTCTTGTTCAAGCCTCGGATGTCGCAAAATTGTCGCGAACAATTAACGAAATCTTCTGGACTGTTCTTCAAGCTCACCTGTCGCGAAGCTATCACGAACAATTCATGAAATATTCTAGATTTCTTCTTCAAGCTCAAGAATTGCCATCTGTTGCAAATAATTTGCGAAAGAAAAAAATGTCGTGAAGAGACAAGTGTCGCGAACAATTCATGAAATACGAAGCTGAGACGAAGAGATGAACTGTCGCGAATTATTCGCGAACAGAATTTATTCGACCCTAGAAATAGAGCGTTTATTTGAATATCAACCATCGTAAATGGTTAGATATCTACTGTTACAGCATTAAAAGGCCAAAAGACCTATAAATAAAAGTTCGAAAGACTGTCTTGTAGCAATATAGATACATGTGCACTACTCGTTGTATCACACTCACTCACTCACTCACTCACTCACTCACTCAATCAGAGACACAACAGCGAGATAAGACAACAAGAGATGTATATTGATGAATCAGATTCAGAGTTATAAAAATTCATTTTTGATCAATAGTTTCTTATTGTCTAAATTGTCTTAAGTTGTCTCTTACTTCTGCATATAATTTCTGCACGCATATTCAATCAGAACTAATATTGTTCTATTAGTACATAGATCAGATACAATCCCGATTGAAGACACTGATATTAATTTGATTTATTCAAACTTGCATCGTGTTCTCTATGAAAGAATGATTAATATTTCCCTTACATTACCATCAAAAGGTGGCTCACTCTATTTTCTTTAAGAGGGGTCTACTTGCATTTATTACATTAGCCTAGAAATACTAGTTCCTACATGGTCATTCCATCTTTCGGGATTCACCATGAGGCTTACACAATTCTTGCTTGTCATTCTTAACTAGTACTTCTCGGCTCTCAATCTTCGTTCATCTCATCTTCTCAGAGACCTCCTCAGTCTAAAGTGAGAGGTGCTCTTGGGTAGCTCTGGCCGAGTATCTTGGGGATTCGTCAGAATCAACCAACATCATCCCACCCCTAATGTGTTGCAGGACCCACTGCAACCCATATTGGATGATATTGCTCCATTATTGGCATTGGCATCTTCGATTGTTACTTGGAAAAGCGTAGATCCTCGTTCGCTTGCATAAAACCAAGTGCTTATTGTTGCCAGTCTTTATCAAAAAATTGCTTTTTGCAATTTGTCGCAATGTAACCCGAATGCCTTATTGCTTGCAAATGGTTGACATTCTCAAAACTTGGAGAGCTTTCAACAGCTTTACAATCTTGCATGCCTGAGTGCTTTCCTCGTGTCTCTTTCTTTTTTTGCATCTGCCATGGATGGTTTCACTTCTAGTTTTTGGACAGATTATAACTCTAGGAGGTCTATATCCTCCATTTGCTTATGGGTATTTCCTCAGTTCTTCTCTCAATCGAATTTCCACTCTTGTCAATGCTCTTTCTTGATAGGTTGCACAACTCTTGGTTATCAATCTTCAAGGGAATGGACTCATCGACAAAGTAGTGGTAGGAACAGATTTGGACGGATGGTTTGATGACGGTAGGGAAATATGCTGAAGGTTTGGTGGAAGGGCAAAGGAACTGATAGTTCTACAGCTGCAGCCTTGGACCCTTGGCTTTGACCACCACTTGCTGGGTGAGGAGCTCGTTTTATTCTACAAATTCACGATTGTTTTCATCTTTTCTTTTTCTGCAGCTCTTTCTTCCTTTGATCCATTACTTTTGGAACTCTTCAAGCTTCATAGGAGAGGATTCAACTATCATTGCTCGAAAGAGTTTATTTTGATCAAGATCGATCTGACTCAACTGTTGCTTAAGTTTTGTCCTTTCCTCTTCAGCTTCTTTGCTTTATTTCTTTTTGCTGCTTCGCCTGCTTTCTTAGATCTTCTTTTTTGGGTTGACCAACCAATGTAGGTGGTAGTTGGTCTCCACAAGACATTTGCAATGATCTCTTAGCTGCTTCAATAAGATTATCAAGGTTTGATAAGATAAGAAATTTCTCAGGTGAATAGTGAAATGATGGCAAACAGATAGCTGGAAGAAAAGGTGGTGCTGGTGACATCGGTAGATGTGTGGACGATAGGCATGTAGATGTTGTGGCAAGAGGGCTGGTTGAAGAAGGAGACTGATTTTCCAATAGTTATGCTTCCCTTTTCTGAAGAATCTTCGTCATGACTGGAGTACTTCTTCTGATTGAGTCTCTTTGGATTGCCCATTTGCCTTCTTAGCCGTGTCTTTTTCGTCTTTGGTTTCGTGACCTTGGTTGTCGATTTGCTCATGTTGTTGTCAACAATGTGGCTGCTCTAGTGGATGCTTGCAAATCCACTCTCTCCCCCCCAAAAAAATCTATTGGTGGGGATCGGGACACTCGGCATGGTACGCGGTCTTTGACAAAATTTCCAGCAAGTTCACACGTGTGGGGAATGATCCACAAAGGTGATTGATCTTATTAACCTTTATGATTAGCACAAAAAACTGATTCTAGATTGAATAGCAAAATCTAGTACAGAATTTAATGGCTTAACCACAATCTAGCATGCTAAGAATCAGAGAATGGTAGCTTTGATTACTAAAGAGCAAAAGTACAAGAATTTAGTATATGAGCATAAGCCTCCACACGAGTTAGCGAGAGAAAGAGAGAGAGAGATAGATATTCAAGCAAATAATGGTGTAGATCCAAAATGGCATGGAATAGCTTCAAAGCTTGGTTCTTCATCAAAGATTATGAGAAAGTGACATTTGTCACATCTCATGCATGCATTTCTACCTACTGTTACCAACTGTCATTTTTCTAACTAGAATTGTACAAATCATCATGCATGTGTCCATTTCACTTTGTGCATGCCTTGCATGTCACTATGGATCACTTACAACAATTGCATGTGATATGCCACGAGTTTCTACAAGCATATTAATGACATTTCTAAGTCTACAATCTATATGCAAGTTGTATTCTACCAACTAGACTTGAGAAACTCACATAGCTCGAGTTCCTTCTAGGCCAAATTTGGCATTTACATTATGAAACAACATACTTGCATAGAAAAATGTTTGTAGCAAGCCTAAAGTCAAGATAGATGATTTTTTCATTTTCAACAGTCTTGATTGGACAATCACCCATGAAGTGGCCGGTTTCACCACAGATGAAACATCTGTTGTTCATGGACCCTTGTATAATGGCATGACCATCTTGTATGGCTAGTGGTTCTGGACTTTCTGGTGGGCATTCGTGATAATGCGAGGAATGTCCAGTTTGTGACTGTTGTTCTTTTATCGTTGGATGGCATGTGCTTGGATAGGCTGATATGAAGGACAAGCATCAACATGATGCATAGCCCGACAATATGGGCACCAGATGGGCTTTTGTCTATTAGATACCTGGGCAGTGTGTGGTTGACAAGGCATACTGTGTTGTATAGACTTCGAGGTATTTTTAAACTCATTGTGGTGAGTTTCTCCATTTGCAGTTGATGTTGCTTATTAAGCAAGTCCAATTGTGATTTCCAAAGCTGATCTCAGGTATCCTCGATCGGCTTTGACTCATGGATAGGAACACGAGGTGCTTTCCTTTCCATGGATTCGTCAACAACTGATCCTTCATCTTCCTCTCGGATGGCATCAGATGTAGCTAACTTGAGGCTCGTATATTCTTCATTGGATTTAAGCTCGCGTCTAATCCATCTTGTGCTGAAATATTGTCACACATGATCATAGGTAAATCATCTTCTTTGATTATCTTTAGCTCCACTAGCGACCTTTTGATCCAAAGCACTTCTTTTGTTGTAGTAGTGAGTGCCTTATATTCAGCTTCACAAGATGGGAGTGATATAGTATCTTGCTTTTTGGAAAGCCAAGATATCAAGTTTCCTCCAAGATATATGACATAAGCACTTGTAGATTTTCGATCTGCTTTATCACTTGCAAAATCCGAGTCAGAATAGGCAACTATAGAAAGATCTTCACTTTTATATAACAAACCATAATCAAAAGTTGAAGATATGTATCTAAGTACTCTTCTGGCCATTTTTCAAACTTATGAACACTAAAACTTATATCAGGCCTAGTTATAGTGAGCCAAATAAAGGAGCCTATAAGACTCCTAAAAAGAGTGATGTCCACGAAGGATCTTTCATCACCTTTGTTAGGGTACAATTTGCTCCATAGGAGTTTCTATACTCTTACAATCTAGCATATTGAACTTTTTTAACATTGAAAGAGCATACTTGGATTGACATACAAAAGCTTTTTCATTATAAAAGTTAATCTCTAATCCTAATATGTAATGAATTTTTCCAAGATCTTGAATCTTGAATTCTTTTCCAAGTGCAACCTTGGTTTCCTCAACTAACTTGATACAATTTCCTGTTAGAATGATATCATCAACATAAATGAGAAGGATGAAAATATCTCTGTCATAAAACTTGACATACAAGGAAGGATCATAGTTACTAAGATTAAATCCTAATGAATCAAGAAAGGTGTTAAGTCGAGAATACCATGACCTTAGAGCTTGCTTTAGTCCATATAGACTTTTGAAGAGCAAGCAAATTTTGTTTTTGTCTTGGATGAACCCAATAGGTTGATCCATATAAATCTCAGAGACATCTAGTTGAAAAACTTGCCATTTGAAAAAACATGCAATAGAAATTATGATTCTAATTGATACCATCTTTGCAACTGGAACAAAAGTTTACTGAAGATAGTCACCTTACAAGTCTGTTCTTTGTGAGTGGTAACAGAGAACAGAATTTGATTGTTCAAGAATGGGACAGACAATAGGTGGCAGACTTACATTTCCAGAGGAGGACAGATTGAGATGTAGGACGTTTTGTATGGATCCGTTCTAGGATAGTGTTGCAGGAGTTATAGATGTATGATGTGTAGAAGTTCAAGCAGCAAGGGGGCCAAAATGTTAGCGGACTCCACACTCTAGAATTCGTCTATTGTTCTTTGTTTCGTTTACTTCTTGTTTACAACTTAAACAGCTTTGTGTTCTGCTATCAGCAAAGACTGTGGCATGTCTTAGTTTTTATCTTGCTTATTACAATGCCCAAATTAGGTACAAATATTCTCGGGGTTGTAGTATGGTTCAACCTGTCATGGATACTTAGATTTTGAACACTCTTGAACTCTTGAAATCACTTGCAATCATTCTACCATGCTCTTCTTGAAACACGGATGGGCATTACTATGGCACTTAAAAACAGAATGCTAGAACAAATCATTGCAAAACGGAAATTAAACTACTAGCAAGATCAGAAAACTAGCCTAGCATGCCACATTCCTCATAAAAAACAAGAAAACTAACTCCTACAAGCATTCAAGAATCAAGAAGCTCCATCTTCTTGATTCTTGAATTGTCCAAGAAACTCAAGAAACCAAAACATAAATGAATTTGCAAGATCTATACCACATTATGGGCTACAAATCTCTTGGATGCTTGCAACCCACACTAATCCACCAAATAAGACTCTAATCCACAACTAGCTCTAAAGCCTATTCCACAACTACGTTAAGATCTACTCCACAACTAAAAACAAGAAACAAGAACTAACTAAACTAGACATCATTTTGAAAGTCCAAGGATCAAGAAACACTCATTTCTGGATTCTTGGGCAACCCAAGAACATCAAAAACTGGAATGTCAAGAATATGCAAGATCTACACCACAAATCCAGCCTATTTAGTTTACTTGAATGATGAAAGGATCTACATTAATCCACAAAATGAGAAAGAAGAACTAATCCACCACTAAGATCCACAACCATACACAAAGAAAATGGAAGGGCACGATCATTAATGCATCACTCAAGAAACAAGAATGATCAAGGATCTCAAAGATGCATCAAACTCATGGAAGCTATTCTCATTGAAGCATCAATCAGAAAAAGCTCCCTTCTACAAAGGGTGAGTCTCTTAAATAAACAAGAGAGCTCCTTAGGCGGCATCCTAGTGGCATTTCCACATTTCACAGATTACAAGTGGAATAATGCTCTCCACTAGAGGTCACCATCAAAAGGTAGCTCACTCTACTTTCTTTAAGAGGGTACTTGCATTTATTACATAAGCCTAGAAATACTAGTTCCTACATGGTCATTCCATCTTCCGGGATTCACCATGAGGCTTACACAGTTCTTGCTTGTCATTCTTAGCTAGTACTTCTCGGCTCTCATACTCGGCTCTTAGTCTTCGTTCGTCTCATCTTCTCAAAGACCTCCTCGGTCTAAGGTGAGAGGTGCTCTTAGGTAGCTCTGGCCGAGTATCTTGCAGATTTGTCAGAATCAACCAACATCATCTCACCCCTAATGTGTTGCAGGATCCACTGCAACCCATATTGGATGATATCGCTCCGCTATTGGCATTGGCATCTTCGATCGTTACTTGGAAAAGCGTAGATCCTCGTTCGCTTGCATAAAACCAAGTGCTTATTGTTGCCAGTCTTTATCAAAAAGCTATTTTTTGCAATGTAACCAGAATGTCTTATCGCTTGCAAATGGTTGACATTCTCAAAATCTGGAGAGCTTTCAGTAGCTTTATAATCTTGCATGCATGAGTGCTTTCCTCATGTCTCTTTCTTTTGTCGCATCTGCCATGGATGGTTTTACTTCTAGTTTCTGGGCAGATTCTAACTTCTGGGAGGTCTGTATCCTCCATTTGCTTTTGGGTATTTTCTCAATTCTTCTCTCAATCAAAGTTTCAGTCTTGTCAATGCCCTTTCTTGATAGGTTGCACAACTCTTGGTTATCAGCCTTCAAGGGAATGGACTCATCGACAAATTAGTGGTAGGAACAAATTTGGACGGATGGTTTGGTGACGGTAGGAAAACATGACGAAGGTTTGGTGGAAGGGTGAAGGAACTGATAGTTCTACAATTGCATCCTTGGACCCTTGCAATGTCGATCTTTGACCACCACTTGCTAGGTGAGGAGCTCACTTTATTCTACAGGTTCACGATTGTCTTCATCTTTTTTTTTTCGACAGCTCTTTATTCCTTTAATCCATTACTTTTGGAACTCTTCGGGCTTCATAGGAGAGGATTCAACTACCATTGCTCCAGATGGTTTCTTTTGATCAAGATCAATCTGATTGTAGTTGTCTTAACCCAGCCAGGAGAATGCAAAAAAGATTTCCCAATCCGATTTGCCAGCCGACAACTCAGTGACTCATAAATGAACTATTCTACCATAGAGCAGGAGGCACTGGCTATGATTTATGCGATTAAGAAGTTTAGACATTATTTGATAGTCACCCATTTTGCATTTTATACGGACCATCAACCCTTGTTTTATCCTGTTAAGAAAACTTGCAACACAGGGCGAATTACTAGATGGTTGCTACTATTGTTGGAGTTTGATTTTTGGATAGTGGTTTGCAATGGGAAAACAACATTATATGGCAGATCATGTGTCACGAACTAAAGGGCAGAAAGATACAGCCCATCCCGATGATGAGCTATCAGATGCTACCTTGTTTTACATTGATATAGTACCATAATGGGCTGTTGACATAGTTGAGTATCTTATGCGGGGCCAACAAGATAAATCACTACCGAAGGCGGAACAATGGAAGTTGATTCTAAAAACTAGACCATATCAGCTGATTTCCGACCAACTTTATCAAAGAGGATCGGACAACATCCTTAGGAGATGTATCCTTCCATATGAGGCCACCCAGATTATCTCAATTTCACATGAAGACATGGGTGATGGTCACTTCGCATTGGACATTACAGTTCGCAAGATCTTGCAATTAGGATGCTGGTGGCCAACGATTCATAGACATGGAAGAATACTTGAGAAAGTGCGATGTGTGCCAACGAGCTAGGAGACCAACAAGATTGAATTATGATCTATTACATCTAGTTTTAGATCAAGCACCATTTGAGAAGTGGGGATTGGACTACATCGGTCTGATCCATCCAGCTGCTAAAAGTTCACAAGCCCGATATATCATCGTGACTACAAATTATCTCACCAAATGGGTAGAAGCCAAGGCCGTGCAAACAGCTGATGTTCGAGCTACTGCCAAGTTCCTATATGAAAACATCATTGTGCACTTCAGATGCCCGATGGTATTATCTTCGTGGTAATGGGCAGGCAAAATCATCCAACAAGATCTTCTATAGCGTCACCATGAAGACAGTCGAAGCTAGCAGATCTGATTGGGAACACAAGTTGCATGTTGTGCTGTGGGCATTCAGGACAACATACAAGGGAAGCACCGATCAAACACCCTTCCAACTGGTTTATGGTCAGAATGCTAAAATGCCAATGGAATTTTTGGTACCTTCATTGAGAGTTGCCACTGTACAACGCCTTGATGAATCCAAATCTCTACAATTGCATCATGAAGCATTACACAAACTTTGCGAAACATGCTTATTAGTTGTGCATGCATTGACGGCTGAGAAGACACGATGCAAAGCATGGCATGATTGTCGGTTACACAAGAAAGATCTTGGTTTGGGAGATTTAGTCCTCATGTATAAAACCAAGGTGATCAAGGAAATATTGAAGTTCATAGACGGAGGCCCGTATCATGTCAAGGAGATTCTAAGCCATGGAGCCATGAACCTCGAGCAATTGGATGGGATGCCATTTGATACACCCATCAACGACTTAGAGTTGAACCAATAAAAAGTGAACTCATTGTCTTTGGAGATAGAAAAAAAAACTATTTCAAATTGAGTTCATATATGCCATAGATTATGGGAAATGGCTATTTCACATCATCTTGTATTAAAGAATAATGATAACTTACAAATTTGTATCAACTTTTGCAAATCAAATGCATTCACTATTGGTCATTTACTAGTTCATTTATAATATAACAAAAGATGAAAGTTCATGACTTTGATTTAGTTGACGTTTTTATTGGGTACAAGGGGATCAAGAGTGTTGAGAATATCAATACAATATTACATTCATTACAAAATGAGAAAATTATAATGTGGTGCTAGTAGATGTCAAACAATGTTGTTGTGTTGAACAATGAAGACCAATCTTGAAAAGGACAAGGTGAAACAATTGACCAATCTATTGAAGAAGATCATGCTAGTGGCAATGAAGACCAAAGTACAACATTTGCTATGACATTGGCAAAGGGCAAGGTGAAACAGTTGACCAATATTGCTGAACAAGATCATGACAGTGACAATGAAGACCAATGACAACATTTGCTATGACATTGGCATCACAACATTCCATTGATCACACACATTGGTATGCTAATTCAGGAGCAACAAGGCACATGACTGGCAACAAGTCATGGCTCAAAAAGATGGAGCTTACCAACAATGGAGATAGAGTTGCGCAAATGAATGGTGATGAGTGTCAAATTCATGGAGTTGGCACAATGCCTATTCAATTTTTTGATGGACATGTGAACAAGGAGGGAGAGCTACAATGTTCCACGAGAGAGGAGACGGAACCTGACAAATTTAAGGAAAATCTCGTGCTCAAGAGCAACATCATTTTATTTATTGAACCCTCTTGTTTTGAGGAGGCCAAAGATAAGGAAATTTGGAAAAAAACAATGGAATAGGAGGTTAATTCCATCAAACACCATGACACTTGGAAAATGGTGGATCTTCTAAAGGGCAAGAGACCCATTGTCAACATATGAGCATACAAGATGAAGTACAGTGCCAATGGAACCATTGAAAAACACAAGACAAGGCTTGTAATGAAGGCTATGTGGAGTAATGGCATTGACTATGAGAAAACCTTCGCTCCTGTGACTAGGTGGAACACACTTCACATGGTGATTGCCTTGACGACATTATTTGGGTGGAATCTACATCAAATGGACATAAAGTTCACCATTTTTGAATGGTAAGCTTGAAGAAGTGTATATGAAGCAACCCAGTGTTTTTGTAATACAAGACATGGAAGACAAAGTATGCAAATTGAGGAAGGCCTTGTATGAATTGAAGCAAGCACCACATGCTTGGCACGACCACTTCAATGAGTATCTCCTATCTAGAAGTCTGATACACACTTATTTAGATTTCAACCTTTACTATTTTGCTCGTGACTCTAGCATCACACTGATTGCGTTATACGTAGACGACCTCATAATCACAAAAAATGATGATGATTTGATCAGTGCCATCAAGAAGGATCTATCCTCCAACTTTGATATGACTAACCTTGGTTTGATGCACTATTGTTGGGGAGTAAAAATCTGGCAAAGACGTGATAGCATTGCACTCATGCAAACGAAGTATGTGAGTGAAATTCTAAAGCATTTCAAGATGTGCGACAGTAAGCCAATGTCTACAACTGTGGAGGTTGGTAAGAAACTTTCTAACTAGATTTGATGCTACTTTGTTTCTTCAATTAGTTGGTTCACTAATTTACCTCAAAACTACTCATCTTGACATAAGATACTATGTAAGTGTTGTAAGCCAATTAATGGCTATGCCTAAGGAGACTCATTGGAAAGCAACGCAGAGAATTCTTTGCTACATTAAAGGGACACTAACCCATCGATTATTATATGAGAGGCAACAGACTTTACCAGTTTTACCTTCGTAGATTCGAATTGGGCAGGTTTTGTAGACGACAAAAGATCCACCACAAGTTATCCTTTTCACATTAATAATGGTGTATTTTCTTGGTCCAATAAGAAACATGGTATAGTTGATCTTTCCACCATGGAAGCAGAGTACAAATATTTATGTTTAGCTACACAAGAGGCAGTCTGATTAAGAAGAATGATGGAAGACATTGTCATCCTATAGAGTAAGCCTACAGTAATCAGGTGTGATAGCTCGAGCGTCTTTCAACTAGCTAAGAATCATGTGTTTCACGCATGCACGAAGCACATAGAGATTAAATATCATTTCATTAGTGCATGAGGATATGTCATTTGCAATGCATGATCATGAAGGCGACATGGATGACATGATGATGGATGCATTCGTCACAAATCCACATGAAGCCACATTGACGAGGGAAAAAAAGATGATGTGTGGTTTGGCATCCACTCCTTTGTACGAGGGTGCACAATTGTCAAAGTTGCGAGCTTGTCTATTACTTTTAAACTTGCAAACAAAGTAAAGAAAAGTAGCCATACACAAAATATAATTAGGAAAATGATTCTACCAACTATTATGATCTAGAACTGCTATGATAAAGAGCATAAGATTGAGATACTTGTCTTAAAAACCCTTTTGATGGTGGATTATGATGATAATTGTGAGGAGTCAGTACAACATAGATTAACACCTTGCAAGACCTAGAAGAACATCAAAAGACCCACAAACGACACATGAAAGAAATCCATGATAGAAATGTACGTGATTATCAGTTTACCCAAGGATAGCTAGTATTATTCTACGACGTGAGACATGAACTAATGCCCCAAAAGTTAGGATCTCGTTGGAATGGCCCTTACATAATCTAGAAGCTATATGAGAATAACACCATAAGGCTAGCTGAGTTGAACGTAGATTTGAGAGGCTCACTAAGCTCTAGAGGTCTACTCACTAAGCTCAAACTAACTCTAGTCTTGGTGTCTAAAGGGGATAAGGGGATATTTTCCTACTCTCAACATTAGAAAAATTTGGACAGAGAGATCGATCGAGCCATCAATGGCAAACTCCTCGCGTCCTGAGATCATCGTGAAGCTGTTGCTGCTGGGATGTGGCGGCGTCGGTAGATGCTTGATCCACCACATTGTTGCAACTCGTTCTCTTCATGCAGCTCAGGTGGGTGTGTGTTTCATTCTTATATTTCTGTTTCACCCAGCGAGTAAAACTAGCTAACAGATAAGATCAACATCAAAGATTAAAGAGAAAACAACTGCTTTTCAGTGACTGTTTTCTTATAGCAGGCATGCATACAAGGTGAGCTACTGCAATAGAAACGTTAGCGGGTATCTTTTTCCACATTTAGATTAGTCGTAATGTAGGTTGAACTGGTCTCTCAAGCAAGTATTTGGCAGCATATAGGCAGGACTTTCATTTGTTTCTTGAGCTTGCTTCACTAAAATACTTCTAAAAACATGCATTCATCATATTCAATTCTATTTGTTCCATAGTTGCCTGGGCGTTCCGGAACGCGTCCAGGAACACGTTCCGGGATTTTGTCCCGGAACGTACCCGCGGAACGCTTTTTTTTGTTTTTTTGGCCAATATGGGTGTCAGATGGCTGCATTTTTTCTGCGGAGTTTCAATATAATTTTTGCAAGTTTTTTTATGCATTGCAGAAGTAGGAATTCGCTGAATACTAGTTGTTAATGGTTCACTAATTCACTGATTCCTGATGTGTTCATTAACTGATTCACTGATGGAGGTCCTGTTACGAGCTCGTGACCAGTGCCGAACCCTAGAAAACACAGATAGGTCAGATACCACAGTCAGGGTCGTGTCGAGCGTACACGACCAACAGGGCAAGACAGTGTGAGTAGTGTGCCCCAGCACGATCCATAGCCATGGCGGGCCTAACACAGTCTAGGGACCCTGTCAGCAAGACAGGGCCCCCAGTTGGGTCCCGACGTGCAGTCGGCCACGTCAGTGCCACGTGGTCGACACTTGGCAGTTGCATGCTACCAGTCCTCACACTGGGCTAGGAGGGGCTTACTCTATATCAGGGAGTAGGCAAGGTTGGGTGGATCGGTTAGTGTTTGTCCTAAAGAATCTATTACACTGGTATCAGAGCCATCTCCATCTTTGGGAGCTTAGTAGCAGCAGTAGAGAAAGCTATCAGAGGATAGAAAAAATCTCAGAGATTTTCAGAAATTAGAGGAGCAGGGCCAACGCTGTAGGAATAGCTTTCTACCGATCAAAAGTTTGTAGAAAAGCTTGCTTTTCAGATAGAAATTAGTTAAAATTTCTAGAGCAGGTCCAGCGCTGCATTTCTAGACTTCATCTTTGATTTTTGCCATCAAATTCAGGGAAGTAGAGTGAAATTTTAAAGAGGAAGAGTGGTGTTGATCCAGCGCTGACAGTACCCTCATCCATCCTGATTTTCAGAGTTACACTTTGGCTTAAATCAGAAGATTTTGGAGCCATCCGATAGCTGTCCAGTCAGCGAGGGTAGAAGAATACCAAAGTTACAAAGTATTTGCATTTTTGGGGCCTCAAACCAGAGTTTCCTGAGAAATTGAACCTCAGCCAGACAGCGAGTAGGGTGTTTTGAAAATTTCAGAATTCAGAAGTGAATTTCGGCTTTAAATCTGATTTTCGGAGCCATTTCAGAAGCTGTCAAATCAGCAAGGGAGGATAGCAAAGAAATTCAGATCTTTTTGCACTTTTTTTGGCCTTCTATTCAAGTTTTTTCATAGCCACAGTTCTGCTAGCAAGCCAGCGAGCTATTCTATTCAAGTAACCGGAAATTTGGTACCATTTTGGAGCTTCAAACTGGGATTTTCCGGGATAGCAGGTTTGGATAAAAGAGTTGAGAGGGTTCCTCTTCGTATTTTCTTTGGAAGTACAGTCCTCAGAAACTGATGGTTCTATAGATAAGTATAAGGCCAGATTAGTAGCCAAAGGATATGCTCAGAGGGAAGGGATTGAATATGAAGATACTTTCGCACCGGTTGCTAAAATGAATACTTTGAGGAGTGTTTTGGCAATTGCATCTCATTTTGGATGGGATATTCAGCAAATGGATGTCAAGAGTGCTTTCTTGAACGGTTACCTTGAAGAAGAGGTTTATCTGGAGCAACCGCAGGGTTATGAGGTTGAAGGCAAAGAGCACTTGGTTTGCAAGTTAAAGAAAGCATTATATGGGTTGAAACAAGCACCTAGAGCATGGTATACACGTAGCTAAGTCATCTTTCCCTCTTTGTACAGTTGTGAATTAGTCTTTTTGACTTTTTTTTCAGAAGTTAAGGTACCTCTCTTTCAGTTCTGAAAATGACCACTCCTCAGGGACTTGATCAACCCCCGGAGAGAGGCATCGACGAACTTGAAACAGAAGCCTTGGCTTACAGTAAAGGGAAAGAACCTATGGAAATGGAAGAACAGGAACAGTTCGCCGAAGAACTCGACGAACTGGTTACCAAGGAGCAGTTTCTCCACTTGGTAACAGAAGTGGATGAACTGAAGTTGGCATTAGCCAATTTCAAGTCCAGTGTGGACGACTCGTTCACTGAACTCAAAGGTTTGATTTTAAGTTCCGCGAAAGGAAGCCTTCCCTCCACTTCTCAGTTGTCCCCTTCTCCACTTCCATCAGTTTCGGGTGAGACTCTGCGGTCTCACCCCAGTGTCTTTAAAGATTAAAAGCCTCCTACTTTTATTGGGGAAGAGAAGGATAGAAATGCAGACATTCTACAAACCTTCCTCAGCAAATGGAAGAACATTCATGCTCTTAAACAGACCCCTGACCATTTGCAAGCAATTGAGGCTAGTCTTTCCTTGGGAACCATGGCCTATAAGTGGTGGTTAAATCTCCAGGAGACTGGGTAGACTCCCCGGTCATGGAAGGCCTTTGAAGAAGCCTTCCTAAGAGAATTCCTATCTGAGAATGAATTTGATAGAGCCTGGGAAGCCTGGGAAAGAACAGTAATGAACAAGTCCCTCATCCAATATATGTCGCAGTACCGAGAAGCAATTTTGAAAATTAAAAATATGGATGATTATTAGAAAATCAGGGGATTTGTCCGTGACCTCAAAGATGAATATAAAGTAGAGGTCCAGAGAAACTCGCTTACTACCCTTGAGCAAGCTCTCAGATATGCTCAAATCTATGATGATTCAGTGGGTAGGAAGAGGGCGAGACAACAGTCCCTTTATGAGCAGCCTCCGCAGAAAGACTTTCAATTTAAAAAGAAATTTTTAAAAAGAAAGAAAGAAGATAAAATAAAAGGTGAAGCTCCTCAGAAACGCCCTTCACTCATACAGCCCTTAAAACCAGAAGATTTTGAGAAAGCCAAACAAGAACGTTTGTGCTTTGTGTGTATGGGCAAGGGACACACAGTCAAACAGTGTCCCAAGGGGCCTTTCACTAAAAAATATAAAAAAAAATAAACAAGTTCATCTTGTTCAGACTATAAGTTTCCCCAGTGACTCGGTAGCTTCCGAGATCAAAGTGTATCATGAAGATCATGAACACTGTTGCCAGCTGACCTCTGCAATGCTAGCGAGACCCTTCAGTTTTGGGCCGCATGACCTGGTACGTATGCATGGGAAAGTTGGTAACCAATCAGTAAGAGTTATGGTTGATGATGGGGCAACCCATAATTTCATCAACTACACCCTGGTTAAAAAGCTTAAACTACCAGAGGTACCTAGTCAGCATAGGTACATAGTTTCCTTAGCTAAGGGTGAAGATAAGAAAATCTGGGAAACTATGGTAAGTAACTTAAATCTTGGTATTCAGGGGTACCAAGATGAAATAAACTTTTAGCTAATGCACCTGGATCGCACAGACATTGTTCTCGGGAGAGATTGGCTCTACAGTTTAGGACCTTCCCTCCACAGAAACTATCAGGAGAACACCCTTAGCTTTCAGCATAAAGGCCGAGAGATCCAGTTGCATGGGGAGCATGATGTTCCCAACAGTCCTATGGTCTGCAGTTCAGAGCTCTGTCAGCTAATCGGAGACGACGACTATTAGGTATTCTTATGTGACTTTCAGTTTATTCTTGAAGTTTCTATTTCTAGTTCTATACAGCAGAAAATTAGTAAATTAGAAACTTTATTGTCTAAATTTAAAGATGTTTTTCCTGAAGATATGCCACATGGTTTGCCACCTAGCAGAGAGGTAGATCATGTAATAAACCTAGTACCAGGTACAGCACCTGTTTCTAAACCTCCGTATCGGGTCAGCCGATTAGAGGATGAAGAAATAACTAGGCAGTTAACAGATTATCTTTGGAAAGGCCAAATTCAGATTAGTAGTTCGCCATGGGCCTCACCAGTCCTTTTGGTGAAAAAGAAAGAGGGGTCTGTGCGTCTTTGTGTAGATTACAGAGCCCTCAATAAAGTCACAATGAAGAATAAGTACCCTATACCTTGGGCAGACGAGTTGTTTGATCAACTCGACGGGGCTAAGTTTTTCAGTAAAATAGACCTCAGATCGGGATATCATCAAGTCCGTATAAAGTCGGAAGATGTTCCGAAAATAGCCTTTAGGACTCGTCATGGTCATTATGAGTTTAAGGTGATGCCATTTGGGCTCACAAATGCTCCAACTACCTTTATGACCTTGATGAACAGTGTCCTCAGACCATACTTGGGTAAGTTTGTAGTCGTATTTTTAGATGACATCCTCGTCTACAGCAAAACTAAAACACCTCAGAAAGGTGTTTCGACTGCTCAGCAAGCATAAGCTTTATGCTAAACAATCCAAGTGTGAATTCTTCGTTGAAAAAGTAGCATATTTGGGTCACATTATCTCGTCAGATGGGATTAAGATGGACCCGAATAAGGTTAAAGCCATACTTAGTCGACGACGACCTCATAATATTTTGGAACTTTAAATCTTTCTTGGTTTGGCGGGATATTACAGACGATTTGTCAAGGAATATGCTCAGATAGAAGGAGTTCATTTGGGAGTCCGCACAGCAAGAGAGCTTTGATGCTCTCAAAACAGCCTTAGCTACAACACCAATTTTAAAGGTCGTCGACCCCAATCAGCCAATTGTGGTCAAAACAGATGCTAGCGACTTTGCAGTCGGTGCTATGCTAACTCAAGGTGGACGACCAGTTGCGTTCGAGAGTAAAAAACTTGAGCCAGCTCAGACTAGGTACAGTGCCTATGAAAAGGAACTCTTTTCTATAGTCCATGCCCTTAAGACTTGGAGGCATTATTTGTATGGTGCCAACTTTGAGGTCCTGACAGACCATGAGAGTCTCAGATACCTTTGCAATCAACCTGAGCTTAGAGGTTAGAAAGCTCGTTGGGCAGAGTTGATGCAAGAGTTTGATATGTCTATTTGATATAGACGGGAGAAATTCAATACAGTAGCATATGCCCTTAGCAGAATGCCTATGATAAACGAGCTGAGTTGGGTCCCGACGTGCAGTCGGCCACGTCAGTGCCACGTTGCCGACACTTGGCAGTTGCATGCTACCAGTCCACACATTGGGCTAGGAGGGGCTTACTCTATATCAGGGAGTAGGCAAGGTTGGGTGGATCAGTTAGTGTTTGCCCTACTGTGGTGTTAGGATCTATTACAGGTCCACAATGAAGTTATCAGCATTTGGGACTATCGACATCAGTGAAATGGACTATGCTCTCTCCCTCCCTCTCTATCCATCTGAGATCACAACAAACCTTAGGGCATACCGAATCATGTCCATATTGAAGAGATAAAACACATGTCTCCTCTCTGTCACTCTGCCACGCAAGCAGCTGCTTGTGTGGCAGAACCTCCTGCCACGCAGGCAGCGCCTGCCTGCATGGCAGATACTGCTGATACGCAGGCAGTACTGGCCTGCGTGCCAGCCTCCGTCTCTGTCCCAGCTTCCTCCTCCTCCTCTTCTTCCCCTTCCTCTTTTCTTCCCCCTCCACAGAGCCAGCTCCTACTCCCCTTCGAGCCAACCCTCCTGCTGGGATCCTACATTTTCCTAAACCCCCTACTGCCCCACCCAAACCGAACTATTCTCTTCTTTCCAAGAAGATCAGTTCCGAAATGACTTCCAGGTCATGAAGATGGAGCTGTCCCAGCTTAAGGAGACCGTTGCAACGCTAATCACCGAAAAGAATGACATGCAGGCCAGAATTTTGCAATTGGAAAAAGCAATGGACGACAAACATGTTTCATCCTCCGAATCCACCACTACTATGATCAAAGCACTAGAGCAGAAGATTGAACAGCAGAAGGAAGAAGCTCTCTCTTGGGCGTCGGTATTGAAGAAAGGCACTAAACCCAGTGCTCCCATTACCTCGGTAATTTCAGCCACGATCCAGGAAGAGAAATCTAGAGAGCAAAAGGCACTTAATATCAGAGTCAGAGGGATCCCAGACACGCAAGACGCCACAGTCGAAGCCACACGTTTTCTGGACACCACACTAGGACACCGAACGGAGGGATTGGACACGGCATGGAGGACCTCCAGAGATACCGCCACTCTAGTTATCCGCTTCACCTCATTGGCTACTAGACGGGGTGCTCTGCGATGCAGAGCTAATCTCCGCGGCACCACTATTTTTATGGACGACGACCTTACGTACATCCAGGTGGAGGAGAGACGTAAGGCCTTCCAGGAGGCCAGAGAGTCAGGTAAGAGAGTCATATATAGAGATGGACGAGTGCGTCTTCTTGATAGCACTCTCACAGGACCTTCTCATTAGGGATTTGGGGTTCCGGGGGTTGGGAGCACCCCGGGGCCCCATCCACACCACCTTTGGATTGGAGTGTGGAACTGTGCTGGCATACATTCATCTTCTTCTGCAGGGGACCTAGTTGACTTTATTATTGGCTGGGATATATTATTCTTTATGGAGACACACGAGAGCCCAGAGCGTGGACTTCCTTCTTTTCCTGGATACAGATGGGACTCAGTATTCTGACGAGAGACTAGATCTGCCAGTGGCCGAGGTTCAGGAGGGGTCGCATGTTTATACAGAGTCTCTCCACTCGAGTCTGGACTTCATCCGACATGACGATCAGGCCCGCTATATATGGACTCGCATTGTGGGTCAGGATATTGGTTTGGACAGAGATCTTTTTATGGCAGCATGTTACTTTCCGCCAGAGTCTTCGTCTTTTGCGGAGGGTATTGGATCTCCGTATCAGGACCTCTTACCAGATATTATCAGATTCTCAGAGCGGGGGCATATTCTCCTCACTGGGGATTTTGATGCCCGAACATCTTTGTGATAGACAGAGTTTTTTGACACCACAGATCATGAGATTTTGATCATAACTTCTCTCCACACTGCCGCTTCAGTAACCTTGTCCTGGTGCACTAACATTATCCACCCCATCCATAAGAATGGTGACCCCATGGTTCCGAGTAATTATCGCACTATCATGATTGGGCATGTCTTGGCAAAGCTATATGGTACTATACTTCAGTCTGTTGTGAGTTCAGAGGCAGAGACTAGGAGACTACATGCTATGGGTCAGGCAGGTTTTCGGGCCCATTACTCTACTATAGACCACATCTTCACATTACGGTTCTTGATTGAGGAGGCTAAGCATAGGAAAGAGAGGGTTTACTGTTGTTTTGTGGACTTCAGGAAAGCCTTTGATTCCGTTCCTCGCTCATTGCTCATTCAGAGACTCCGAGACCTTGGCATTTCCACTGACATCATTCTTGTTGTGATGGCACTTTATGAGCGCATCCTAGGATGTTTCCGGCAGAGCAGTGGCATATCTGATCATATTTGGAGCACTATTGGGGTGAAGCAGGGTTGCTCCCTCTCACCGGTCCTCTTTGGCTTGTACATTGATGAGTTGGAGCGAGTCATTACACAGTGTGGTGGTACTGGTTGCAGGCTAGGGGACATCTTGATTGCTATCCTTCTTTATGCCGATGACGTGGTGTTGGTCTCACCGACCAGAGAGGGTCTACAGAGACAGTTGGATTGCTTACATGCATTTTGCACCAGATGGGGCCTAGGGGTGAACATTGGGAAGACCAGGGTTATGGTCTTCAACACGTCTCGAGCATTCATGCAGTGACAGGAATTTACTTTTGATGGACAGGTTCTAGAGGTGGTCCCTTCTTATACATACCGGGGGATCCTTTTCTCGGGTCCTACTTTTAGTATGAGACAGGCCGCTACCACTCGACTGGGGAAGGGGCATGCTCCCTTGTTCAGCTAGAGCGATTTTGTTTCAGGAAGTCCATCCAGGATGCTCGCAGTAAGTGCCGCCTCTTTGATACCATTGTCACCCCCACGGCTCTATATGCGGCAGAGGCATGGTGCGTGGGCCTCCCCTCTTCACACTGGGCCAGCCTTTCACGATTACAGACCACCATGCTAGCTCGGTTGATTCGAGCAAAGCCTTCTGTCCCACATGAGATTCTTTTGGCCGAGTTTGCAGTTCCACCTATACAGATCGAGGCAGCTCTTCAGCTCATCACCTATATTCAGAGGATACAGGCACTGCCAGAGATAGACAGATGATACATACAGATTGCACTTTCATCCTCACAGGGCCTTCATGATCAGGGCTATAGACTATCATGGTTCTCTCAGGCATCTCACCTCCTACTTGAGTCATTTGGTATCTCCATCACTGCGCTTCCCTCGGGTACCCATCAATATATCAGACGATTTCTCTATCGAGCATACCTAGAGCGGACTTGGAGCAGCCAGTTAGGAGTTAAGCCAGATTTCTGCCGGACCTACTTTTTGGAGCTGGATGTATCATGGACCCCAGTCATGCCACGCTACTTGGATTCAGGGCTATCACATTGCCTCAGATTCACACTGGGACAGCTCAGGGTGTCTTCTCACCAGCTAGCTATTGAGACAGGGAGGTTCCATGGTATTCCCAGAGTGGAGCGGATCTGCCAGTTGTGCTCCCTCGGTGAGGTGGAGTCTGAGGAGCATTTTATCTTCAGATGCCCGATATATTATGAGATCAGAGGGAGATATCACTGCTTGTTTCGAGACATACCTACCACTCTACGTTCTCTCATAGCCTATGAGGACCCATGGTGTGTCGCGCTGATGGTACACGAGATGTTCATATTGTGGAGAGATCTACGTGTGACATCCCAACACATTACATCTCAGTCATTGATCACTTCATTCTTTACTAGACGGAGATCACGTGTCTCAGTACCCGAGGATGATGACTACTACGACGACGAGGATGACAGTCGCTTACATGCCCACAGAGATCAGAGACGATGTACCTCCCATACTGCCAGGATAGCCATACCTCATATACAGAGACATACTACACACGCTCATGCTCATAGATGACACCAGCGGGCTCCAGCGCTTTCTCATGTTGTGGCTCGCATTACATCTTTCTACAGCACCAGCACAGACTTGACATCTTGATTGCAGATGATTACTTGTTTATTTAGTTGATACTAGTTGTTTTCTTTATTTCAGTTTTGGAGACGTTCTATGCGCTCCCATGGTTACTACACACTTGACATGTACCTCATTAGTCTATATGCCTTTTGGCATGGAAAAGACATTGATAAAGCTTTCAATCTCTCTCTCTCTCTCTCTCTCTCTCTCTCTCTCTCTCTCTCAAATGGTGACCCCATGGTACCTGGTAATTACCGCACTATTATGATTGGACATGTTCTCGCGAAGTTATATGGCACCATCCTCTAGTCTGCAGTTAGCTCAGAGGCAGAGTCTAGGAGATTACATGCTTTGGGTCAGGCAGGGTTCCGTGCTCATTATTCCACTATAGATCACATATTTACACTTCAAGCCGTCATTGAGGAAGCTAGACACAGGAGAGAAAAGGTTTATTGTTGTTTTGTGGACTTTAGGAAAGCCTTTGATTTTGTCCCACACTCCTTACTTATCCAGAGACTCCGAGACGTGGGTTTCTCTACAGATATCATTCTAGCCGTCATGGCTCTCTATGAGATGGTTTTGGGTTGCTGTCGTCATGGTAGTGGCATTTCTGAGCAGATCTGGAGTACTATTGGGGTTAAGCAGGGATGCTCTCTCTCACCGGTTATCTTTGGATTATATATTGACGAGCTAGAGCAGGTCATCTCTCAGTGTGGTGGGGATGGTTGTCGGCTTGGGGACATTCTGATTGCCATCCTTCTCTATGCGGATGATGTGGTACTAGTCTCCCATACCATAGAGGGATTATAGAGACAGTTGGACTGTTTACACACCTTATGTACTCAGTGGGGTTTAGGAGTGAACCTCTTGAAGACCAAAGTTATGGTCTGCAATACCTCTCGGGCCTTCATGTAGCGCCAAGGGCTTATATTTGATGGACAGTCCCTAGAGGTGGTCTCTTCATACACTTACTTGGGTGTGCTCTTCTCTGGTCAGCTCACTAGCCACATCCTAGCTCTTAGGCTCAGATTACGTCTTTCTTCACCCTCAGCATCTTCACAGTCAGGGCTACCATGTGGCTTGGTTTTCTCAGGCCTCCAGACTTCTTAGCACACTCGACATCTCTACCACTGCCCTTCCTTTTGGTACCCATGACTACATCAGACGATTCATTTATAGAGCTTACCTGGATCGAGCCTGGAATGGTCAGTTGGGTGTCAAACCCGACTTTTATCGGCTTCATTTTTTGGAGACAGATGTATCAGGGTCCCCACTGCTACCACTGTACCTACGATCTGGACTATCACATGGTCTCAGATTCATATTGGGTCAGCTCCGTGTCTCTTCACACCAGCTTGAGATTGAGACTGGCCGGTTTCAGGGTACCCCACGAGAGGACAGGATCTGCCAGCTTTGTTCCCTAGGGGTAGTAGAGACAGAGGAGCATTTTATTTTCATTTGCCCAGCTTATTATGAGATTTGTGGGAGATACCATTGCTTGTTCAGGGACACACCAGTTACTTTGCGCTCACTTGTTACATATGAGGATCCACGTTGTGTTGCACTTATGGTCCGAGAGATGTTTCTATTACGACGGGATCTCCAGCCTCAGCATTAGATTGCTCCTGACACACAGCTTCAGATTACCTCCTTTTTCTCCAGACGACGTTCACGACCAGTCCCAGACTTAGATGATGATGACGAGGATGAAGACACGACTTTCTACAGAGATCAGAGGCAGCGCACCTCCCAGCATTGCCCAGCAGCCAGACCTCTTCGGCCTACTACGAGGAGACGTCCTCCCTACATTCGACATCGGCAGCAGATCTCAGCTTCACTCCCCACTGCAACTTGTATTACATCTTTCTTCAGTAGCAACAGCAGCAACAACAATAGCAATGTTACCTCCAGGACTTGATCTGCGGCTTGCTTCCATTATATATAGCCATTTCTTGCTTTCTACCTTTTGGTTTAGTTAACACTGATAATTGTGTTTGGATTTATTATATATGCTTTTCTTTCAGTTTTCTGGAGACGTTTTTCATACGCTCCCAGCTGGTCCACATACTTGATATGTACTTATTTGTCTTATATGCCTTTCGGCATGGAAAAGACATTAATAAAGCTTTCTTTCTTTCTTTCTTTCTTTCTCCCTCTCCCTCTGCCACCCCCCTGGCTGCCTCTGATCCTCCCACTCCTGTCGTTGCCTCTAGGCCTCCCCCTAGCCCATTGTGTCTAAGGTCCCAAGTCCCACACCCTGTGAAGGCCCTACGAACTGGGATGATGCCTGGCCTGGGCTAAAAAATACACCAAAAAGCGAGCTTGGCATTCACAAGTTGCTCTATGTGCACTACAGGCGTAACCGACATTCCTGGCATTCTTGTAGGCATTTAGAAACACAATGTGGCATCTAAGGGCACCTCAATATACCTACAGCCAATTTCACAAATAGGGCAAAGAATAGCACCAAAAGAGGGCACCACTCTCATAACTTCTTCTATGCACTGTAATGGCCTAAACCGACATTGTAGGCATTCCCGTAGGCATGAGGAAACATAGTGTAGCACTTTACTTTGCTTCAATCTGACACCTAGAGCTAGTTCCAAACAATCATGAAAATTGAAATGTGTAGGTAAGAAAAACCTGGAAACGGACCGTTCTGTTGAGGACTGTAAGGTATGGTGAATTCCCTTTTTATCCCGTGCTGATCACAATATGCTTGGAAAACATTGCTCTTGTACTCCCCTCCATTGTCGCATCCGAGCCTTTGCACCTTCCTCCCAGGGGCAAGGGCAGAGGCAGAGGTTCAGGGACACATCCGCACATACCTGAGGAGGATTCCTTGTCTTCCTACTCGTCTACCAATGATAGTGATTAGGAGGAATCCCCATCTGATCATAATGCCTCCGAGTCGTAGAGATTCATCGGTCTATGAGTCTATTGTCCATAATGGTCCATCCACTATACTCATGTACTTGGCCATTGGCCCACTCATTGTATATATCAGAGCTTTATCGTTTATGACATCAGACATCTTGATCATTCTCATGAGGCATGTGTGGAATTTTTTTGTATCATATACACTTAGCACTGCAGTATGTGATTGCCTTTCAAGTTTCAGTTTTAACTTTTGGTATGCAGCATGTTAAAGCCCAATTGCTTGGTTCAGTTAGTAGTCTGTAGTAGTTGTCAGTTAGTGTAGTAAGTACTTGCAGTTGTCAGTTGGTAGCTAATCTATTTTGCAAATTTGCAATGTGTTTAAATTTGTTTTTATAGGCCTACATGTTGTTTTCCCCCACTCCCACCCAACACATGCTTCCAATTTTTTTTTTTTTTAAAACAAGAAATTTTTTTGCAGTGTTCCAGATTGGAATGCTGCAGAATTCTGGAACCGTTCCGGAACGGAACGCTCCCGGAATGCAGTGTTCCGGAGCGGGACGCAACTTAGCGTGATCATATAAATAATGCCTCCAAATTTCTAACGTAATGACTGCAAAAAGTTCCTTCTTATGTTAAATAAACTCCCTTTGTAAGACTTTTTTGTGGCCCCTGTTATGTTAAATTTTAAATTGTGTTTTAAAGTTTGTTTCTATAGTTTAGTGTTTGACAAAATTTAATAAGTCATGAACCAAATGCACATCATAAAACATTTACCATTTAGTTAATGAGCTACATGGTTGGAAACAGGGTTTGCACATTGCAGTTTTGGGAGTATGTGATAGCCGTGCAATTGTGAGGCGAAAGGGTTCTCAAGCTACAGAACTTGACAATGAAGATCTCCATCATATTTGTTCCACAAAAGCTTCTGGTCATCCTCTTGAGTCATTAGTCCTAGGTAACTAAATTTCTGGAAGGAAAATGATTCTGGATTCTAATAGTCCCATGTGGACTTACTTTTTTTTGTCCACTCCACTGAACTTTGTGTATAAGTATGTTAAATTGAGCATTTGCTGAATGTCTCTCTTGGGATGCATAAAATCGTGCTACATTCATGAGCCATGTGAAGAACGAATACACATCGTTATCATGGTGCGGAGATGAAGACAGCAGCACAGACTGTCTACATCAGAGACAACATTCTCATTTTCTTACAGATGATGCTTTCTTCTTGTTGAGTTGTCTTGTAGGATGCTAAGTTGCACTATCTTTTTTTCTTTTGCTGTAAGTTCATCAGTACACAAGGATACGATTTGGTGCAAATGATGTTTTCTGATGCGCTTCTATTAGTCAAAGCCAATTGCGCCAGTCAGTTTAGTGATATCGATCATCTGTATTTCTCATAGTCGTGAGGCAGATTTATTTGATTTTTGTGAACCTTTCACTTCACTTTTGTGGAAATATTTGGATTTTTTAAACTTGTAGGTTTTGATTTACCTTCTCACCTCTATATTGAGGTAAAGTTAGAGTACCTCTTTCATGCAATATACACGTCCATATTATCAGCGATTTGTCGATATGCTATAAAGAAATCCTGGCAATAGCTTCTCTTAGAATTCTGTCTTGCAATTTAGAAATGTTTTGAGCTATTTTTATGTCTTACCATATGGAATTGGGCTTTTTGATGTGAGGCTTGCGCATTGTAGGGTAGCTTTTACCATCTGAAGGTATTTTCCAGGTCCCAGGAAGTTTCCTTTTCAAAGGACCAATGGACTGACCAAGGCATCTGCTTATATACTGGCACTTATCTTCGTGTGCACTTTCATCTGCTTAATTGATGATTGCCAAGTTATAATATATCAATTGATGGCATTCACATCTTCCTTGACAAAATGTCCACTGGGAGTTAGTTTGTATACATCATAAACATATCAGCTCTTCTGTACTATCTATTTTATTTGGAGCACAAATGTCCTGATAAGGAGACCTTATTTCAGTTCCTCCAGGTACTGTACAAAAAAGTGTACCATTGAAAAATAATAGCTATTGTTCTTCTAAAGCAACCTTCTAAAGCAACATCAGCTTGTTGTTTATTTTCAACATTCTTTCATACCATTTGTGCTTGTTGGTGTTCGACTTTGGAATCTGGTGTTTGTATATCTGAAGTTTTTTTGACTAGAATACTTAATGTCAAGTTCTTTTCAGGTATTATGTGTAAAAGAATACCATTGGAAAATTATTGTTATCTTTTTCTATACAATGTCAATCTCTTTTGTACTTTGGATATGTACACTTGTGCTGAATGTTCAGACATCTTACTTACAGAGGGTTCATTTTTTCTGATTGCATATTGTATATCTTGTGTAGACTCCTTGGATATGTGAAAAAGATTACCATTGAAAAATTATTGTTATTTTTTTTCTATACAAGGTCAGTATCTTTTGTAGTTTGAACATTAGATATCTACACTTGTACTGAATGTTCACACATCTTAATTATAGGGTTCATTTTTCTGATGGCATATGGTATATCTTGTGTAGACTCATTGGATATTCAGGCCTTTGCTTCTAGCGAGGCCGGGTTAGAAGCCTCTTTCGTTGATAAATGGTTGGGTTCTTTCAAAGGTAAATCTTGTTTTATCTATGATCCTTGCTTTTTGACTTTTTCTATCAAAATCTGACTCTTTTCCTTAGTTTCATGTGAGGGCAAAGACTTCATAATGTGTGTTCCCTGTTTATCCCAAAAAGTTTGCATTGTTCCTGCCATACTGGATAAACTCGATTTGTAAGGAACATGGGGAAAATACCATGTTTATGTAAAAATAATTGGAAAAGCTGTTTTGTACATGTGAAATGAAATGTGCTATTATCTAAAAAACTGGAATGGGTATGCATCTCTATGGATCAATTTAATCAAGGAATTCCTGGATTCTTTTGAAGGTCAAAATCATTTCATGTTTTGGTCAATGCATAATTTTTTTTTGTCTTAGTTCTAGTTGATGTTCAATATGGTAAACCTAAATCATGTGGTCCTTGCTCATTTCAGAAACTTGGCAATAGCTCTTTGGATCATTTTTAAGAACAATCTAGTTACCCTTTTGTACTCACTCTACAAATAGCAGTGGCTTATATATCGAACCAAGTCTGAACTTTTTAGAAAGAGATGATTTTAAGACTGAGAATCTAGAATGTATGGATTAAGACCCAGGTACCCTAAGTTGCCCTAATCTCTAGAAGGTTACACTAAGGGCCTATAGATAGTATATAGAGAGCTTCATTTAGACTTTAGGATTCTAGTTGTTTTCTGTCTAGACTGTTTCTATATGGCCATTTTTTTCTCTCTAGAACATTTTTCTTGTCATGACTTCTTTGTTGTGACTAAAAGTTGAGTTCTATTAGTTGCATCAGTGTTGTAGCAAGATTGTCATTGAAAGAGGAAAATATCCTTAGGATCCATTTTCTATCCATTTGACCTTTTAGGAGTGAAGTTTTTGAGAAGTTAGCTAGAATATTCTGTTTTATGTTATGAGAGATTTTGTTTTAGATTCTATTTTTGGACCTTTACATCCTTTGTTTTTCAACAAGTTCATTGCAATGAATTAATGAACCAGTACCCTACACCAAAGCAAAATGCAAGTCAGAGGCTCAAAGGCTCAATTAACAGTTTTATTTACATGTCTATTACAAAGGTGACCACGAGCCGGTCATTAGCCATTTCTGTATTTACAAAAAGTACATATGTACATAAAACAATAAAAAACCGAGACAGGGAGTGAAAGCTATAACAACGCCCTACTTCACTCGCATTTTGTAGCTTCCTTACTGTTAGAGTTCCCAAAAGATAATACAGGATATAGTGCAACATGTAGATCATGCCAACAATCACCATAGCTCAAGCACAACAAGCTCTCAAAGATGGCACAACAAAAGTTAATCAATTACTAAGGAAAATTGTACATATAGCAAAAGTCCCAAATTGCATGGGCTCGACAAGTGTGTTGTAAAGCTGACTCGGGTGCACCCAGCGTGCCCTGTAAGACTCAAAGGGGTGACACTCTCTAAGGTCCCAGAGCAAGTTAGAACGTCAAGGACTGAGCCTCCGACCTGTGGTGAGCCAGTCAAGTAGTCACAAAGTCATAAGCTAGCTCTGGAGCTCGAGTCATGGCCTAGTCAGGAAAGCAGGTTGATTCGGCCGCCAGGACGGCTCCTGGGACCCATGTCCGGGAGCCAGATTGATTCTGCCAGGCTTGCCAGGCTTAATCAGCAAAATAAAAACTAAGTCCTAAATAGCGTGCTTTACCAGAAAGCACTATGTTTCAAACCAGAGGGGGTGCGCCGAATCACAGCAGAACTATAGGGGGAGTCCGGCAGACAGAAACTTGGGCAGCTCAACCAGCGCTAGGAATCCAGTCGCCAGGTCTCAGCTCCCTCTACCAGCACGAGCCAGGCACAATGCCCAGCACGTGTTGGTGGCCCCGAGACCGGTCAGTCTATGTATGAATGTAACCTCTTCCAAATCTAATAAAGTTGATCCTTGGGGATGATTACCATTTCGGTTTCGCCTCCGGGACTGGTCCAAGTGGAAGGACCCTTACTACAACCTTTTTGTGTCGCTGGCGCCTAAGGGTCCCTGTCATCGACATGGGGCTTGCCGCTATGCCAATTGGTCAGTTTGGCGACCACTATGCCTTGGGTTTCATGTGTGGCTTGTCTTTGCCTTTGGTTACCTTTTGGGGACGGATTCTGAGTTGGCTTTCGGGTTGGTTGGGATTCCAGTTTTCCTAAGTCTGAATGGTTAAGCTTGTTACGTTTCTGAGTTGGCTTTTACGTAAGTGCATGATGGATGAATGTTAGACTTAAGCGCGTGTTGGGGAAACCGCTCAAGTCCCAGCGCCCTTTGAGGTGCCGGCGCAACAAAGTGTCACCTAACTAAATTACCACCTATCCAACTAACTAGGCCCAGTATAGGCCAAAAACACTAACGAACTTAGGAGAGGCCACTGAGCATGGCAAAATCGTCAAAAAACTACTATACAGGCTAATTTCCTTATGAGTGGCTACTTGGCTAGTCCAAGTAGCTAGTTATAGGACGATGCCCAATAGATATGTCAACTGCGGGTCAAGTCTCGTAAATCTAATTTAACGTACAATTAATCACAATATCACATTTGAAGCTTATACAGAACCAATATGATTTTTAGCACTCTCCCTTAAGCTCAAATGTGATAGGAGTGAAAAACAATAAGCTGTAGCGATTTCTGGAGTGTCAATGCATGTTCCTGCTACCATGTACTTGACTCACACTCAAGCACTGCAACAAACCACTTGACATACATGTTCAAGTTCAGCTTTGACAACAAAGTATCATGCCAACACAATCTGCTTTTTGCTATCTGACTTGTCTTCAATCCGAATCGCATACAAGTGGACCACATAAGTGACATGGCTCAAATTGAGGAAATCTCACTACAACTTTGAGACTCCATCTAGTTAGGCTAATATCCTATCAGACACTCTATAAGCACAAACCTATAAAGTTGACATCAATGAGCAACTAAGGCTCAACCTAAGGAAATCTTCTTGCCACCATAAGACCATACCCTCACCAGATAAGCAACTAGTAGACATAAACAACATGTCCGAATTGAGCATTCCAAATGATTGTTTTTACATAGCATATGCATAATCAACAAAACTACGACTTTGATTTAGACTCCTCTGACAAGGAAACATGCACGCACACACATCCATGCAAACCAACACGAATAAAAGCATCAAATAAACGACCAAGGCTTGCCAAAAAGTGGTATCTTGTTGTACAAGCACCATGTCACCTATAGATCCATTGCTAGTAGACATTGGTCTCCAAATCAGGTCCTTGATCATGGCACGCATCTGTAACCAAGATGCCTTCACGTCAAAGCATATCCAAGTGATGCCATTATACATCATTGAAGATCTACCCTCTGGATCCAATAAGACCAAGCAACTTTGCCTTGAGATCTTGCCTTGCCAATCTTGAAAATTGATTCCTCATCCATTCTTCATGCACCAAGGACAAAAGTCTACCAAGGACTCAATGAATGAATGTACACAACCTCATCATAAGCTATACTTGCATAGCTCTCCAATCTCCCATAGATACTGATGTCGGTTTGCCAATCCTGCATCCATGCAGATTCAACCTTCCCATGCTTGATGTTGCCAACTCTGATTTGACCAATGTCTAGGTTTCATACCAAGATACCTATCTCACCACCATATGTATCATACCATCCAAAACCAAAGCAAATGCAAATAAGATCCACCATCACGATGATCAACTCATCCACAATCTAAAGCATATCAGGTAGGATAGCTCCATCAGAATCCTGTACCATGTACTATTTAATCTCCAACAAGTATCCGTTACCTGCTGATATTTCCCCAACAAGAATCCGTCCACCTAAGTGCAAATAGACTACCAACAAATTGTATCCTGCTTATTAAAGAATGATGGATAACCTCAAACATGTGACACCAAATTGGAGATCACCATGCAAAGCCAAAAGTTTAAGACACTACAAATGATATGCTAACTTACATTTTCCAAGGAGGAAAACTTGTTCCCCCCACTAGAAAGCTTGTTTCCTAAGTGCAAAAGTGCTTCATAATTTGGTTTTGAGAAACGTCTTCCTAGTGGGGGAACATGTTTCCCAAAAGATTTCCTACCCATATTTCTCATGGTGGAGAAATGCAGGCATGGGGAAACAAAACAATATTCCAACCATACTACTCGAACAAAAGTGAGTATTTCAAAGGTAGTATGGTTGGAGTAGTATATTCTATTTGAGGTTACTAACTCTTTCCTAGGTTGTGAAGTCCTTCCATTTTATCAAATACTCATGATAGGAATCATAATGCGTGCACCTCTCTTTCATTGGCATGTTCTCTACTTATTGCATATTTTTCCCCTACTGTTTCTTGACACTTCAAGTGCGTATTTATTTCACTAATGATTTTCAAACCAAGATAACTTTGGTCTTAATGTTGTTTATTTTCCAGGTTTAGTCATTGCTGATTGCACTGCCAGCAACCAAACATCGAAGTTTATTGGGGAGTGTGTAGAGAAAGGCAGCTGCATTGTGCTTGCAAACAAAAAACCTCTTACATTGACGCTTGTAAGGAATTTTCCTCTTTGAAGCTCATTTGTATGCTTGCTTATTTATTTTTAAAAGAGATGGCAATTCTGATTTTCAAGGGAGGATATAGGCTGCAGCTTTTATTCATCATTAAAAAGAGGTCAATGAGAAAGTTAGATGGAAAAATACTCTCTATGGTGTAGATTGATGGGGTTTTTCAATGTAAAATTTGATTTACATTTTTTACTCACCCTCACCTTGATGACTCTGAAATACTCTTTTTACCAAATGTGGAATGAAAACCATTCAGCTTCTAGCTTTTTGCTACGTAAACTTATCAACGTGCCTAACTCTATAAGATTTGAGTTGATCAGGCAATTGCTAATTATCAAAGACATCAAAACTTAGAGTCTGAGAATTCTTGAAGGCATTGTTATTCGATTGTCAACATATTGTATGTACCATTATAGTCTTAAGTGTATATCAATGTTAAATGCTTCAAACATGAGGTGAAATATAGGGTTGCACCACAATATGATATTAAGGCCCAGAAGTTTCTTGACAAATTACCCTTTTGAAAAGTTTGTATACATGTCAAAATATTTCAAAAGGTTTCTGCTGAGAATGTTTTATATCTGAAAGATTGTGATGACCTCTCTATGATTTTGTCTATGAGTGTAGTTTAGGAAGAGCCTGACATTCAGTATTACAGCCAAGAGTTGAGAAGAGGGCTGCAAAATTTTTCAGAAAAGAGCTAACATGACCATTGCTGATAAGAGGCTTCGAAAGGTTGGAAATTTCGGAGAGATTGGAGCCAACAAGAGGCTGTAGAGATTTGGGCACCGTTCAAGCCAGAAAACGGGTTGTTTGAGGCCCCAAAAAGCCGGTTATGTGGTTGCAGGTCCAGTGCTGACAGCTGGGAGTCAGGGAGTTACAGTTTTGTATTCAAATCAGCAGCAAATTTATGTTTTTGACCTGCAATCTGATGTGTTTTGCTGGGTCATGGTGTAGAGACAGCATATATCAGAGAAATTGGAGGTTCTGACAACTGTAGTAGGACTATAGTAGGCTTACAAATCCACAAGAGGGTAGTAGCACCAGATTAGCCAAGGTTGAAGAAATTGCAGCTAAGGTGGATGCTATGGAGGTCATATAAAATGAAATTCTAAGAAATCAAGACCCCCACACAGAACCATAAAGAGCAAGCCAAATGGCAAACATAGTCGTTGGGCCTATCTCAAGTGAAAGGGAAGCTGAGATTCCCCTGAAATCAAGGAAGCTGCAAACAATCAAGGATTTGAAGCCTTCAAAGTATACAGGGGCAGTTGTTATGCACAATACTGATGCCGTGGAGAATTGGATCCAAAAGTGGGAAAAAGGCTTTTCAGATGTGCGGCATCGATGATGATGATCAGAACATTGTTGAGGCTACCTACCAGTTACAAGGAATAGCACAACATTGGTGGTGGAAAGTTGAAAAAGATAGTTTGGTACCTATCACTTGGGAAGCTTTAAACATATGTTTACATAGAATTGGGTGCCTTTGGTGCAGGTACCTCAAAAGGCAAAGGGCGGCATAGGACGTCCACCAGCGCTTTTCAATGCTATTGCTGTAAGACTTCGTGTGGGCAAAGAAGGAAATCTTTGCTTTAGCTGTTTAGGTAGCATAGGTGGAAGGAGTGTCCACAACCCTTCCGGAACCACTTATTGCTTGTAGGTTTAGGAGGCAGATCCTTCAAAGATTGAAGATCTTGCACAGGAAGAACCTCAAAGTGCTCCACAACTCATGAATGTGTTGGTGATTCGAAAGGTGGATTCAGTTCCTTAGGTGGATTCAGTTCCTTTGCCGCAATTATCAAGAGCGCCGCAATATGGGTAACAATTTCCTTGTACTTTTTTAATTGTTATGTGTGGACGACTCTGTGGTAGAGATGTCTCGATTCTATTTGACACTAGGTCCTCACATAATGTTATTAACTCCACTTTGATTAAACATTCAAGAGTGAGCACACAACCACCCCCGTACCAGTACACAGTTGAAATGGTTGATGAAAAGGGGTGCAGAAGTGTGGGATGCCAGGGTTGTGGGTATGCCTCTAACCATTCAAAGCTACACCGAGGAGTTAGATTTTGAGATTACCCATTTGGCTTGTTTCGATATGGTGCTTGGAATCTGTTGGCATGTGGCTAGAAAACCCTACATCGCTTGGGATACTTATGTGTTTGAGTTCCAGCATTTCACCCCCTAAGAGAAATGTGGAACATAAGATTGAGTTAATTCTTGGATCATCTCCTATTAATAGACCACCTTATAGAATGAGTTTGGAGGAGCAAGAGATCAGAAGCATGATTGAGGACTATCTCGCCAAAGGGCAGGTAAGACCTGTTAGAGTAGATAAGTCCAGTTTATTTGAACACTTGATCAGTATTGCCGTTTTTTTAGCAGTTTGGTATATGTTGCTTTACTTATAGAGTACACGTCAGTAAGTGGATAGAGAGTTGGGACACACGTCCCGTAACGGGGACCGAATTGCCATGCAGCGGTACCCCCCAAAAAAGAGAGACTATATGTATGTACTTCCTTATCTCTTTTGTAAATACAGTTCATGTAGCATTCTTTGGGGTTTTGGTGCTCTCTCTCTCTCTCTCTCTCTCTCTCTAGAGATAGTGGCACCTTACACATACCTGGGTGTTCTCGTCTCTGGTCCATTGCTTTCTTTTAGACCTGCTGCATTGGCTAGGCTCCGCAAGGGGCACTATGCTCTTGTTCAGATGGAGAGGTTTTCCTCCTCTTATTACGTGCATGACCCGGACACACGTTGTCGCCTCTTCTCTGCGACTGTTTCTCCAGTTGCACTGTATTCAGCAGAGACATGGTGCCCTGGCTTATCTAGAGACACCTGGAGTGACATCTCGCGTTTGCAGATTCACATGCTTAGCCGGATGATTCGGGCCAAGCAGTCGGTTCCTCATGAGCTTATTTTGGCGGAGTTTGCTTCTCCTCCACTGATTGTAGAAGCTATTTTCAGGATCATCACGTTCATTCATAGAGTCTCAGAGCTTGAGTCTTCCAGATACGTGGTAGCAGCTTTTACATCCTCTCGCACTTTGGCCGAGCAGCGGGCTAAGTCTTCATGGTTTCAGTATGCTTTGGACTTTCTACATAGCTGGGGATTATATATGTCTGACCTCCCAAATGGGACTCATGTGTTCATTCGCCGACAGATCTACAGAGCATACATACATACTGTTTGGTCGCACCTGGATCCCTGCTTCATTTCTATCGCACTCACTTTCTTCACCTGGATGCTTTAGGGCTACCCGTTAGACCGAGTTATCTCTCTCAGACGCTGTCTTTTGGCCTACGCTACCGCATTGGTCAGCTTCGGGTCTCTTCTCATCAGCTAGCTATTGAGACTGGCAGATACACAGACACGCCACGCCCATTACGGATTTGTGAGTGCTGTACTCTACATGAGGTTGAGGATGAGTTTCACTTTATTTTCATATGTCCAGCTTACTATGAGATCAGAGGCAGATACCATTGTCTATATCGGGACACTCCACTCACGCTTGGTTCCTTCTTTGCCTATCCAGATGCGAGATGTGTTGGTTTACTTTTGCGAGAGATGTTCTCTTTGAGATCTTCACTTCTGTCAGATGATCAGGATGTTGACCGCGGCCAGCCACATATTACACTTTTCTTTCAGAAAAGAGCTAGGGAAGATACTTCGGATAGTGAGATTGACATTCCAGCTCGTCGACCGAAGCTCCAACGTCTTCCTTTACCATCCAGAGTTCGTCACCAGAGGCCACCATGTGCCTCACACCAGATCACACAGTTTTTCTCTCTCAGTTAGTGAGTTTTATTCCTTCGCGTAGCTGGTGGTTCTATTGCTTTTGTACCCTTACCATAGCTGGAGGTTAAGCTTTGGTTTTGATTTCTAGTTTATCTCTGTTTTTTAGTTGTAGTTGATAGCAATAAGTCCGACATGGGCACTGCTCCTTTCTGATGTACTTTTTCTTTGTCTTATGTGCCCAAGGGCACTCTATAGACATTAATAGATTCTATTCTATTCTCTCTCTCTCTCTCTCTCTCTCTCACCCCAAATTGTGTTGGATCTTCATTCTCTGAGCAAAGCTGACAGCAAGAGGAAAGAAGTTCTATTGTTTTCAGATCAGAGCTTCCACACCTGGGTCTGAGTCTGCATATGGCCTCTACCAAATCTGATGGAGCTTCACCCCACTCTTCTCATGCTTTTCTTGACCAGGCTTATGATGGCCATTCTGATGGCCAGTCAGCCATCACTGGCTCTTCCCTGTCGTTTGCCGGTCTGTCCTTCTCATCACCTCATTCTCCATTGCAGCTATCTCATGCAGATTCTTGCCTTGCTTACCATATCCCTGTTGAACAATTACAACCTAGCAACTTATCTGACTTTGAATCTCTCAACAACTACCTACAACACCAGTTCAAAGAAGTGTTCCAATTTATCGGAAAATTGCAGCTACAAAATCAGACACTTCATGGAGAACTTACCAGGGTCAGTCTGCAAAATAAGGATTTGCAAAGCACCATTGACAAGATGAAAGAGAAAGGGATACAGGATACACATTCACAACAAGATGTGGAAAGTAAAATCTCATCTTTGGCAAAGGAAGTGGAAGACACTCGTACTTGGGCTTCAGTTCTTAAGCAAGCTGGTAATTCCTCTAACCAAGTTCAGCCTTCGTTAGTGAATTCTACCTTAGAGAATGTTTTTATAGAACAAGAGAGAAGAGCCAAGAAGGCTCTTAATATACGAGTTAGGGGTATCCCTAATGGAAACAAGGCGCTTGATGAGGCGAAAGACCTTGACATAGCAGGGTTCCCGGTCTTACCACATTATTTGGACTCGAGACTATCACATTGCCTCAGATTTACATTGGGACAGCTCCGCGTATCATCACATCAGTTGGCTAGTGAGACTGGTAGTTTCGAGGGTACCTCGAGAGGAGCGGATTTGCCAGTTATGCTCTTTAGAGGAGGTGGAGTCAGAGGAGCACTCTATCTTTAGGTGCCCGGTATATTACGAGATCAGAGGGAGATACCACTGTTTGTTTCGAGACACACCTGTCACTTTACGATCGCTCATAGCTTATGAGGATTCTCGATGCGCGGCACTCATGATATGAGAGATGTTTATACTACGACATGATTTGTATCAAACAGCCCAGCTAAGTCAGGTTTCTCAGCCTCAGATCACTTCTTTCTTCTCCAGAAGGAGAGGACGATTTGATGACGGTGATGATGATGATGATGAGGACCTACTTGCCCACAGAGACCAGAGACAATGTCCCACACATACCCATGTTGCAGCACGAGCTACTCGACCTATCACGAGGAGACCTCTTCATCCTCCCAGACAATGTCAGAGACCACCAGTGGCCCTTCATGCCACAGGCCGTATTACATCCTTCTATAGCATCAGCATCAGCAGGACAGGACTAGATGATAGCGTCATGCCTCACTCATGACTTTTAGCAGTATACATGCTCCCACATGTTTCTTATAGCATCACTTCTATTTCAGTTTATAGCTTTAGCTCTAGATTTGCTACTTTTGTTACTGTTTTGGAGACGTTTCATACGCTCCTATGGTTACCACATACTTGACATGTACATTTACTAGTCTTATATGCCTTTTGGCATGGAAAAGACATTTATAAAGCTTTCTTCTTCTTCTTCTTTCTTGCACTTGATGAATGAGTCAGATATGTTGCGTGCTAAAGAAGCTAACTATCAGTGCCAGTAAGATCCTTGAGGTATTAGAGCCATGGTGTGGAGCACTCAGAGGTTAGCTTGAAGCCGAATTCTGGGAGAATTCGAAGAACCGTTGAATGGTTGATTGAGCAGGCAAGCAGTTCAGAGGAACAGTAAAGCACAGAGCTTTACTTCAGCTCATAACAAAGAATTTGGGAGTTTTTCGGGCACAGGTTTGGAAAAATCTGAGAAATTTGCAAGTTTTTAGGCCTTTCCAAGTGAAACACGGGTTTTTTGACGTCAAATCGGACTGTTTGTAGTCGATATCACACCAATTTACACTCCGACAGGTTTTGTAGGTGATGTGTAGCAGGGCGACCTCTATCAGATAAGCATCTGCAAGAGAAGTTTAGAGAAAGATTGATTAATGTTCAATAAAGCAGCAAAATTTTTGAGCAAGGGTTTCTATTCAGAAATCAGAACATCTCTCTATGAAGAAGGTGCTTTTGTGAGCTGTGAATCGATAAAGAAGTGCGCCTTGGTCAGATTGATTGGCCACTAAGAGGCCGTGGGAGGCCGCGGACTGTAGAGAGAGCAGGTTATGCGCAAAGAAAAGGGATTGACTACGAGGAGATGTTTGCTCCGCCAAACTTCATGTCAACAAGTAGTCTTCTCAGCCATAAACACTCCGTTGTGGCTGAAAATATCTCTCTATATTTTGCCTCACAAGAAGTAGTAACAGTGGGCTTCTTTTTACTTGACCAAGAAATTGCAAAATTTCCATAGAAAAAGCAATGTCCACTCAACAGGGATATTTAATATCTATGTGCTTTGTGTGTGCATGGAATACAAGATTCTTCGCTAACTGGATGGCGCTCTAGTGGGTTTTCTTTGTGGGATTCGAATGTCTTCTAACATTCTTCTCAACCATATCGCTTCCTGTGTGGCTAAGCACAACACTGTATATTCAGCTTATGTTGTAGATAAGGCAATTGTCTCTTGCTTCTTACTAGACCACGAAAATGCACCATTACCAAAATGAAAGATATAGCCTGTGGTGAATTCCTGTCATCAACACAACTTGCCCAGTCTGAATCAACATAGCCTTGTAAAGCTTGCCTTTTCTCATAAAATAGACCATAGGTTGTTGTGCCTTTGACATAGCGAAGTATTTGTTTTGCCGCCATCCAATGCACCTCCCTAGGTGTGGCCATGAATTGGGTTACTCGGCTAGCTGCCTAACTTGTATCTAAGCGTGTTGTAGTAAGATAATCTAAAGAACCAATCAATTGCCGAAATAACATAGCATCCACCAAATCACTTACATCTTCATTTGATAGATTCTTATCGACCTCAATTGGAGTAGCGATGGTTTTGCAATCATGCATTCTGAATCGCTTCAAGATCTCATTGACATACTTGGTCTGCGTAAGTGAGATCCCGTCCTTCCTTTGCCATACTTCCACCCCAAGACAATAGCGCATTAAGCCAAGATTAGTCATATCAAAACTCATGGCCAAGTCTTTCTTGATAGCACTTACTAGTTCTTCATTGTTGCCCGTGATAATGAGGTCCTCCACATAAAGTACGATCAGTGTGATATTAGAGTCTCGTGCAAAGCAATAAAGATTTGAGTCTGAGGAAGTATGTACCAATCCCCTAGATAAAAGGTACTCATCAAAGAAACTATACTAGGCGCGAGGAGCTATTTTAAACCATACAAGGCTTTGTTTAGCTTGCATACCTTATCCTCATTGCCAGGTTCTATGAAGCCGCTTGGTTGTTGCATATACACTTCCTCCTCTAGCTTCCCATTGAGAAAAGCGGATTTCACATCCATTTGATGTACATTGTAGACTCCAACCGAATAAAACTGCTAACTCGATCACCAAACACAATATGATGTCTTGCTGGAGATCTGACTTGAAGAATCATTCTTGACTTTTCCTTTTCCTTTATCCAATAAAGGTGGCCAGCCACTCTTATCTTGAGTGATAGTCAGAGTGCTATTGCCATTGCACGGAATCCTGTTTTTCATGTGAGGACGAAGCACATCGAGATCCATTATCACTTTGTTCGGGAGAGACTTCATGATGGCGACATTTTACTTGAGTATTGTCCTACAGAGGATAATATTGCGGACCTCTTCACTAAGGCGTTACCTAGAGTCAGATTTGACGCTTTATGCAAAGCTTTAAATTTAATACCACGTGGTGGCTTTATTACATAGTGAAGATTTCAGTTTTTTGCATTGTCATTTAAGGAGGGTGTTAGAAATAAATGACTATGCTAAAGTTAATCCATAGGTTTGACCCAAAAGGTTGAGATTTGTGTAACCATGGGTATTTAGTTATTTAGGCCATGTTAAGTTTGTCTTAATTTGTGATGGACCCAATTTTGGTCATGTACTGACTCATGGGTCCTTAGAGGTCTAATTTGGTTTAGGGGCCCTATCTTGACTTTTGGAGGTGCCCTACATTCAGTAAGTAGGTAGAGTACATATTGGCTTATTGTGTCACATTTTTCAGTTTTGGCTAAGCATTGCTCTCCATTACTTGTGTTGTTGTTTTCTCTCTCTCTCTCTTAGAGGAGGGCGACTAGCCTCCTCTCTTGTGTCTTGCGGAGATTGATTGATAGCTAGATCTTGGTGCCTTGAATCTTGTTTTCCTACATGACTTACATTCGCAACATCACCCAGCTATAAACAAATATGTCATCAACGAAATTGACCACAAACTTGCCCATAAACAGTCTAAGCACATCATTCATCAACATCATAAATGTTGCAAGCGCATTAGTCAATCCAAAGGGCATAACCAGAATTTCATAATGTCCAAAGCGAGTCCAAAAGGCAATCTTATGCACGTCCTCTCACCTAATGGTAACCACTCTTCAGGTCAACTTTGTTGAGCACTGTAGCACCATGGAGGGCCTCAAAAATATCATTTGTGGCATAGGAAATCGATGCCTAACAATCATCTTGTTCAAGCCTCCATAATCCACACACATCCTCCAAGACCCATCCTTCTTTTTTACCAGAATGATTGGAGAGCCAAAGGGGGAGAAGCTAGGTCTTGTCAACGATCTTACTGTAATAGTTAGCTTCTTTAGCACGCAACATATCAGACTCATTCATCAACTAAAAGAGAGAGCACACCAAAACCCCAGAAAATGCTATAAAGTGCCTTCTTGAGAAGACAAACTTTATCTTCTTGGCCTTCAACCAAAAAACCAGCAGGTTGTTGAAGGTACACTTCCCCATTGAGATCACCATTGAGAAATGCTGTTTTTATGTCAAGTTGCCGCAAACGCCAACCAAAATGGGCAGCCAAAGAGGTTACTACCAAGTTAATGTAAGGCAAGCAATGGATCGTGCTAAGTTGTATGTTGATCATAATCGTACGCCTAGAAAGTTCAAGGTAGGAGACATCGTGTTTTTCCAAGTACCCAGGGACTCTAAGACCCTTAAGACGGGCAAATGTTACAAGTTATCCTCTCGTTATTGTGGAACTCTGAAAAATTGTTAAAAAGATCAATGATGTTTCTTATAAGTTAGTGTTATGAATAGATTAACAGGTATTAGTATCAATGATGCATAAAAAACAGCAAAAGGCATTCACATAGCATTCTCTAACTAAGAAACTGTATGAATATCAATGGCCACTGATAGCTCAGGCAGATCTCCAACTAAGATCTCCAAAATAGTAAACTCCCCTACAAGAAGCCCAAGATCCAAATGATCAAAACTAGCAAATGACCAGCCTTAGTGGCTATTTATAGTGGACAAACCCTACCTCCCACCATATTGATTTGGAGGGAAAGTGAATTTAAAAAATTAGGGCCAAAATAAGAAAACCATGTAAAATAGTATTTCTAAGCCCATCACATGTTAACTAAACTACGTGTCCACTAATACTGTCAAAAGTAGAGAAGTATGGACTATAATGCATGTCCATAACAGTTAGGTTTGCCCGAAATTTGTAAAAACATCTTTTATTTCATAGTTCTAGATTGAAATGGGTTTTACATAATGGTGATGACTTGTTGTTTGATGGTTTGTTTTCATTCTAGGAGTAGGGAGAAGTAGTCCATGGGCCGATGAGGTATTGAATAGGTGGGAGAGGCATTCACGCAACCGTCTAATCGATGAGTATTTGACGCACCGAACCCAACGGGTCTCCTGGTATCCATCCCAGTTATTGGCCCCGGCCAATGCCATGGCTCTCGGCCCCTTGTAACTGGTCGTGTCGGGAATAGGTTAGAGCCCAATTGGCATCTAACAATCCTTCTCTCTTCTGGCAAGTCATCGATCCTCGATGACAAACTCTGGGTAAGACTTCCGCAACACCTGGCGAGTCTCCCAGGTAGCATCAGATAAAGGATGCCCTTTCCAAGCCACTAGATACTCCTGGAGGAGACGATTTCTCAATTGTCGCTCCCTCCGATCTAGGACTCTCTTTGGCCCATAACTTGTGGTGTCTTTCTCCTCCAGAGATACTAGACCTTCCACCAGGCTATCAACATCGTGCAAACATTTATTCAGTTTGCTGACATTAAACACTGGATGCACCTTGCCTCCCATAGATAGCTGTAGCTTATAAGCTACTTGGCTAACTTTCTTAATAATCAACCATGGTCCACAATACCTAGGAGATAACTTGGCGCACTTTCTTCTGCGTAGCAACTTCAACTTCGAAGGGACTAGTAAATACACCGAATCTCCTTCCTCAAATTCCCAATAGGTATGGTTCTGACAAGTATAATTGTCTGCCCTAGCCATAGCATTGGACAAGTTATCTTGTGCCATCTCTAGCTTCCGCTGCATTTGAGTCAAAAACCCTGCAACGCTAGGTACCTTACGTAGAATTCCTATGATCGCAAGACTCAGCAACCTAAAAACATGATTGAGCTCAAATGGACTCAATCTAGTGGACGCATGTCTCTTGTCATTGTTCACAAACTCCAATAAAGATAAATGCTTTACCCAGTCTGTTTGTGTACAATTAACATATGCCCTAAGCATATCTTCCAAGATCTGGTTCACCCGCTTTGTCTGGCCCTCCGTCTGAGGATGCTCAGAGCTACTCATCCGCAACTTTGTTCCCAACCTGGCGAACACCTCCATCTAGAAATTTCTCGTAAACTTGGGATCCCAGTCCATACAACCTAACGACATTTTGGATAAACAACTTGGCAACCTACGGAGCTGTGACCTTCTTGGTCGTTGTGAAGTCTACCACTACCATAACGAAATTGAATCCCGTCTAGGTCTTGGGTAGCCCAACAATGAAATACATGGAGATACTTTCCGACCTTGTAGGAATCTCCAGTGGATGCAGTAAGACCGGAGGACTTATCCGCTCGGCCTTGTTCACCTGACCAGCCGCGCAACGCTGGCATACTTTCTGATGTCTCTCTGCAATCGTGGCTAGAAATAATGCTTTATGACTAGCTCACTAGTCTTATCAATACCCGGGTGCCTTGCACAACGCTGGACGTACTCTCCGACGTCTCGCTGCAATCGTGGCCAGAAATAATGCCTTCTGACTAGCTCACTAGTCTTATCAGTACTCGGGTGCCTTGCGCAAGGACTATCATGGCATTCATGAAGTATCTTACGATGAAGATCCTTCACGTCTGGCACGAAACCTTTCCGTTTCTCAATAACATACCATCCTTCACGGTGTATGTTAGATATGTACTAGTGTGTGCCTCTATGGAAGTGACACCCTCGATTGACTCTTCCGCTTGGTCGACTACCTTGTGCGCATCAGGCCACACACGTTGACAATGTGCGTCGCTCTGCTGAGCTCTCTTGATCTCCTCCATGAGATCATTGTTAACGACATTAAAGCTCATCTAGTGCAGTATTCAAGATAGTGCATCAACGACCACATTTTCCTTCCCTCGAAAGCAAATTTACAAATGAAATTCCTGCATCAGCTCGCCCACCGAGCCTGGCGGCCCTTCAAAGCTGGCTGAGTGCAGAAGTACTTCAAAGTATGATGGTCAGAATACACGTAAAATTCAGCACCATACAGATAATGCTGCCACACCTTGAGCGCATGTATAATCGCATATAGCTCCTGCTCAGGTGTGGGATATCTCTGCTGCGCTGGCGTCAATTTCTTACTTTCAAAGGCTATTGGTCTACCTTCTTGACTCAACACTGCACCCATGACAATGCCACTAGTATCCGTCTTTAGGTCGAAAAGTTTATGGGTATCAACAATCTTGAGTACTGGAGCTGTCTCAATAGCCTCCTTCAAGCTCTCAAAACCATCTGAGCCTCAGTATCCTAGCAAACCAGTTGTACTAGGAAAGGAGTGGCATGCGAGTAAGCAGACCACTATAGATTTCCTTTCGCATGAGTATGTTTTCAGGCATGAGGGTTTGTCTCATGTTCTGCAAGGAGAGAGGCCATCTGTACGAGGCCCTCTTATTACCTGTATGCAAATAAAGAAGATGGACTTGCAGTATGTGTGGTTATGTTATTTGGTAAATGTGAATGCCCATGAACGATGTCCTACGTGACTATACGGGAAAGTTTGTTGTCAATTTTATTAACGACATACTGGTCTATAGTAAGATGGTGGTGGAGCATGAAGGTCATCTCCAGACCATAGTCGGCAAGCTACAAGAAACAGTCTTATATGCCAATGCTTAGAAGACCAAGTTGTGTAAGACTCGTGCTGAATATTTGGGTCATGTAGTGACGGCAGAGGGTATTTTAGTTGACCCCGCCAAGGTGGTTGTGGTCAAGAAGTGGCCAAGACCGGCTGATATTCGTCAGTTACAGTCTTTCCTAGGCTTTTGCAAGTTTAACCGATGGTTCCTAATGAACTATTCTAGGGTAGCTGCTCCTTTAACGGATCAGTCCTTATTACTGCTACCTAGTAAATCATCCAACATCTCCTCATCCTTGCCCCTTTCCTAGAGCAGTTGTAAAGTATGGAGTTTTTTGCGCGTGCGCTGAGGACAATCTCTGAACAAATGTTTGCCAAGGTAGAAAAAACACAGTCCTTCTTTCTTGGCCTTTTCTTTTTGTTCCGCTGTGAAGGAAGATTTACTGTAGGAGTGTTTTGGCAACTAAAGTGTTGGCTTGCGCATGCTGCACCTGGATAGGGTGTCGCTACAGGAGATTTTTGAGGCCCTGCTGGCCAACCTTCCGCGTCCCCTTCTTCTGATGCATAAAAGGCACTCGAGAATCAGGCTTGCTTCTGACATTGCCTTCGTAGCTGAGATCCGTAGCAACTACCACTTCCAAGGTCTTACAATGTGCATTCAGAACATGCGTCCTCAACTCCTCTCGAAGACTAAACACAAATTTGTGTACCACAAGCCACTCTGCAATTTCTTTACTCTTCCCATTCATGCAACTACTCATCCACCACATCAGTAGTTCTTTGCGAAAATTTCTAGAAAACTTATCAGGTTTGACATCTTTGTCGTCTAGGAACTTAGTATATACAGGTCGCCCTGAGGGTGGAGCGAAAAATTGTGGTGACATTTGAGAAGAGAATTCAACAGGTGCGGCAGAGGATACTGTGAAGAGGACTCGTAATTTCCAGCAATGGAAGATAACATAGTACGCATCTCTACCATGGACCTCTCCATACTGTCCATGCGAACCTGCACGGACAGAGAGGGACACCCACAGGTGGACTCGTCATCACCGTATTGGGATTACGGTCAAGATCAGGACTAGCTGAGTGGAGGTGGGGATATCGATCACCTCAGCCATGATTACAAAACGCAAGTGCGAGAATACAAAGTACTTGACAGGAAAGCCAAATAGGGAAATACTAGAAATTGCACAGGAAAAGGGAAATGATACTTTTCTTTCTACAGATTGCCACTAGCCAGAATCAACAAGGAAAAGATAACTCCCCGGAAACAGTGCACTGGAGCTGTAAACAGGTGCGCTGGAGCTATAGACAGGTGCACTCCCTGAAAACAGTGTGCTGGAGCTGTAAATGGGTGCGTTGGAGCTGTAAATAGGTGCGCTGGAGCTGTAAACAGATGTGCTGGAGCTATAGACAGGTGCACTTCCTGAAAACAGTGTCTGGAGCTGTAATTAGGTGTGCTGGAGTATTTCAGGTTCGCCACTCTGAACAGAAGCACTGGACCTCCTAGAAGAAAATTCAGATGTTGTTTGAGCACTGCCGCCCCCCCCAACAGTCCATCGCTGCCCTCTCTGCAGTCCATCGCTGACTGGAACCAGCTGTGGAAAGCTTAAAATCGCAATTCCAAACTCTGAAAACTGACTGCAACTGGGTGCTGGAGCTCCTGCTGCTCATATGTGCTGTCTCTCCCACCTTTTTTCCTCAAAACCCTCAAGAATCCTGCAAAATCAGAGATTTTCTGCACTTTCTCTCTCTAGAACTGAGCATTCTCTCTCTAGAACGAGGCTCTGATACCAAATGTTGCACTCCAATCTCCAGGAGCCCTCCAAACTCTGATGGCAAATGTGTAGAATCATCCACCCAACCGTAGGTGCCTGCCTCTTGAGTCTATCTGATTACTATGACTTTGAGATACCACCCCCATGCCCCGTCATGAACCTGTGACACACACGGTCACCCAGCATTATCAATCCCCATATCCATACTATCCATGGCATGTGTCCTCAAAGGATCATCAGTGATCATATGAAACTCTGTCTGTCTAGAAGAGGTCCTGGCGTTGAAGTCGCCCGCAAGAAAAATATAACCACGCTCTGCATAAAGAAGAATATATGATGAGATATCGGCATAAGGGGGGCCCGTACTATCAGCAAAAGTTGAAGACTCTGGTGGAAAATAGCAAACTGCCAGATACAAATCCCTATCAAGCCCAAAACTCCGGCCATGAAATCAAAGCCACATATAGCATGCATGCTCATCCTGTCGAACCAAATCAATGATAGGCTGTAATGAGTCCCTGTATAAGCATGCAACTCCACCGGAACCTCTGCCTCCTACAGATCTAGTCTCTGATCAAAAAGCTGAAAACCATCTGAATCCATGAAACTTTGGTAGCCCTCGAAACTGACTCTCATGAGTCTTAGTGAAAAGAAGGATGTCCCCCTGTGTTATGAAGTCTACTAAATCTCCTGCAGCTGCTGAAGAATGGATGCCGTTACAATTCCATAGACCAATACGTAGATGATGTGGGTGATGTGGATGGGGATGGGGTCGCTCCTACGCCCGAGAGCCCCAACTTCCTAGGCACTAGAGGTAGATGGACCATGATCCAAGTATCGAACCTGACCATCCCGATAAATAGCAAAACGCCCCGATGCTTTAGCCTCTTGAAAGATTTTTTTACGTTCTTGAACCTGGATAAAAGTAAGATCCTCATCCAAGAAAATCTGTGTGCCTCTTAATTTAGACTTGAGTCTCAATACTTTGGTTCTTTCTTCTTTTGTTTTGAAACGAATAATGAGAGTTGAATTGTCTTTTTTGGTACACCAAGCATTATCCAATCCATTTGTATTGAAACTCAAAGTAGTATTTAAGAAGGGTGTTGCTTCTTTCACAGCATCATGAGTGTCGAGAACACCTCGAACGCGAACATTGAGAGCTTTAGAATCACGTAATTTTTCTTCAGAGATGGTAGTTGAGATAACAGTAGACATATGAGCGGTATTACCTTCTTCTTTATGGAATAAGTAAGCACGAGAGAGAGAGAGAGAGAGAGAGAGAGAGAGAGAGAGAGAGAGAGAGAGAGAGAGAGAGAGAGAGAAAGAAAGCAAGAAAGAAAGCTTTATTAACGTCTTTTGGGCACCCGTGGGTGCATAAGACCAAAAAGAAAATATTTACAAGCAACAGTGGGAGCATCATCCATAGGAGGACGTGGCCGTAAAATGCTATAAACTAGCTACGAATGAAAGTAGAACAAAGCAGAAGTGAAATAAGCGCACAACCCGGGCCAGGTATAACAGAAGAACTACAGAAAAAGTACCAATGCCCACAACCCGGGCCAGGTGGAGAATAAGTACATATCAGCGAAAGTAAGTGTGAAGTATTCGCTGAGTGGACCGTACAGTGGGCCCCGATGGAGGCGAGTGCCGACTACATCTGGGCTTTTTCCGCGGTGGCACAACGATAGGAATCTCATCATCAGAGTCATCAGCATGTGCTCGAGTCCGAAAGAAGCCAGTGAGAAGCAGTTGCCGGGAGTCTAACCCCAGGTGATCTAGTACAGGCAGATGAGACTGATGGAGAGTAAGCATCTCACGAACAAGAAGTCCCAAGCAACGAGCATCAGGATAGGAGACAAAACTGCGAAGTGTATGCGGGCCATCGCGGAAGAGACAATAATACCTCCCCTGTATCTCATAATACAACGGACATATGAGGAGGAAATGGGCTTCATCTTCCACCTCCTGCAACGAGCACAAGCGACATAGACGACGCTCCCGGGGGATATCCCATGCACGACCGGCCTCAATAGCAAGCTGATGAGAGGAAATGCGCAACTGCCCAAGACGATAGCGCAGGCCGTGTGATAGGGGCTGTGAGAGATAGAGCGGCAACAATGGCAAACCAGAAGGATCTAGAGAGAGGAAGTGTGTCTGGTAATAGCTCAGTCGAATACGGGAAGGTGGGAGGGAGCTCCAAGTCTGCTGCATATATCGACGAAATAAATAGCCTCGGATATACGAATGCCTACCACGAGGAAGATCCATGATAGAGATGCCCAGATGTCGTAAGAGATCAGACGCCTGCTGGTACCAGGATAGCTTGGCATGAGAATCAGCTAGGACACGTGAAGAAGTAACCGCAACAACTATGTATCTATTTGGGTGAGATGCACGAATCTCTTGAATCCGCTGAAGAAAAAGAATAAGGCGGAAAAAGCCCTCAAGGATGATCGGAGGAGTAGCAAACTCAGCACATAGGATATCATGAGGGGTGGTGGTCTTGGCACGTATCATGCGACCCAACATAGTGGCCTGAATGCGGGAAATGCCTGCCCAGTCCCAGAGAGAAAGTCCTGGCAACCAAATCTCTGAGGCATACATCACTGCTGGAACCACCCGTGTGTGAAACAACTGGCATCTAGTAGCGGGATCAAAAATATGATTCATTGTACTACCACGCTCGAACTGAACCATTGCTGAAAGACCGGAGGAAATGTGCGCAAATGCAGCCTGGCGGAAACCAAGAAGGGGCACAGTAGGACTCCCAAGGCGAAGGAGGTAGGAGGAACGAAAAGAAAAGTAGGCCACTTTCTTTTTGCGGAGAAGGGAACGAAGCTGCTTTTCTGCGGAAGAAGACAGTGTAGACTTGGAGAATTTGAGGAACTCGACATATTTCTGGAAGAAAGAACAGTCGTTGTCATATCATTTATTATGGGTACGATGATGAGAAGAGAAGCGGCGAGGGGGTGCAATGGCATGAGCGGCAGTAGTCAGGGCGTGTGTTAAAAAGGAGGCTTGGGTACTGACATCAGAGGAGGAAGGAAAGTGGTCCAGAAGACGAGAGACGTGGGCAACATAGGCTTGGGATTGATGAGGAGGTATACGATAGTGGGTGGGTCGAAGAAAGAGGGAGGGTGGAGGAGAAGGCGGACTTGGCGCTGGGGAGAAGGAGAGGTAGAGCAGAGAGTGATCAGCGAGGACGGGGGTAGCGATGGTGAAGGATGCCAGGTGGGGCAATAAAGCAGGAGATGCAATGAAATAGTCCACTACGCTGTGACCGCCACCAAATGGGTGGCAAGTATATGCAGAGGAGGATGGCCATTGAAGAAGATCGTTAAGGATAATGAGACCGTGTGCTTGAGCCAACATCAGAAGCTGTTCCTCAAAAAGCGTAACCATCGCTGATGAGTCTTGAGAATAACGGGCATAAGAGGTATCCAACAAATGAAGAGAGAGTGTGTCAGCATAGAACTTAGTCTGGCGAGCGGCTGTGCGTGCGTTAAAGTCCCCTGCAAGCAATATGTAACCCTGTAGAGAGACTCTAGCAACGCCGTCAGAAAGGGCCTGAAAAGGATCACCTCCCAAATCCATAAACACTAAAGTGTGGGGAGCAAAGTAGCACACTGCAACAAACAAGTCATGGTCCAGCCCCAAGAAGGATACAATAATCTGAAGCCACAAGTAACGGCCATAAGTATATCCTAAGACACCAACCGAATAGAAGGAGTATAGACCAACCTGTACAAACATGCAACTCCACCAGAGGCCCGAAGTATCCTGTCCTGTAGCATAGGTCGTGGAGCAAAAATCCACTGAAAACCAGAGATGTGCGGAAGTGGGTGTGTGGAAGACTCATATGTCTCTGCAAAAAGTAGAAAATCAGCCGAACATAGATAGGTGTCAAGATCAGTCGCTGTAGAAGAGGTGGAGAGGCCGCCGCAATTCCAAAAACCGAATGTGACGCTAGTCGGGGCTATCGGGCTGCTCCCATGCCCGAGTACCCCAACTTCCTATTGACGCTTGGAGAAAAAGCGAGGGTTGCCATTTGTAAATACCACCCGCTGTTGTTTTGTCCTTGCCTCCTGAATAATAGTTTTATGCTGTAACCATTGGCAGTGAGTAAGGTCATCATCTATGTAAATCTGAGAGCCTCGAAGAGTACGACGCGCACGAAGAACTGTCTGCCGGTCGTCCATAGTTTTGATTTTGACAAATAATACCTTCGGATCATGCTGGAGGCGCCAAGCATATTGGATACTTGGAACTAAGAGCCACATGCGTGAAGTAAACAAAGAGGTAACCTGGTCCAGTGCTGTGCCCTCAGTAGGAAGACCCCAGAATCTTAAGTTGAGCTTTTTATCATCCCGACGTTGTTGTTCTGCCAAGACGCCTTGTACCGTGGTGTCTAAGGAGGGTGCTACAGAAGACGAAGAGGTGGTAGATGATCTCAGGGTAGAAGCCCATGATTTGGTCTCACGTACTTCTTGCTCGAGAGTAGGTACTTTCTGTACATGTTCCACCGTCTCATGAAGCCGCTGTTCAAGAACGGGAATCCGGGCAGTGCACTCAACAGTGTCATGTATCTGGCGCTCAAGTAGGGGAAGCTTACTCATGGATGCCTTAGTATCCTCAACAACACGGGAGATATTAGGGATGATGTCCCTCTGCAAAGCACTAAGCGCAACACGAAGAGAAGCAATTTCAGCCTGTTGAGCGTCAATCGTGGCAGTCTTAGTAAGCAAATCCGCACGAAGTTCATTGAGTTGTGAAAGAAAAGCGGCAAATTGCTAGAAATGTACTCATTCAACGAGGAGATGTTCTCAGGAGTGGTGTGCCGCGTGTAGGTGTGGCATGTGTCTCCCATAGCAGCTGAGGATGAAGCAGCAACCTATGGCGGTGGTAGCGCTGACAGAATCGGTAGGGATGGTGGATGCAATTTCCAAAGTACGAAGACGTTTGCGAGAGCTTGTAGACATAAACTTCTTAGCACGCTTTGTGCGCAAGACAAAGCCTGGAGGAAGGCGAAGCGAAGCCGTAGGATGATTTGCGGGAGATAGATGAGAGAGGAAGCAAAACCCTAATCAAGTTGTTTTACAAAAATGAGCGTAACTTTGTCATACGAAGTCCGATTGACCCAAAAATTGATTCAGATCGAAGGTAAGACAGAGCACTACGCAGTTGTCAGACTGTACTTGCAGTACGGTACGTATCCGTATGGACTGTACGGATTTTACAGACTGCGAAAATTTTGAGATCAAGAAAAATCAAATTTTCAATACTGAGAGAGAGAGAGAGAGAGAGAGAGAGAGAGAGAGAGAGAGAGAGAGAGAGAGAGAGAGAGAGAGATTAATATTATGGGTAAATGGCAGGAGGTCTATGATAAGATCACTTCAACACAAAGACGACTTCGATGCGAATCAACAGTGAGTCTTATCACTACTTTTACAATTTTGTACTTTAGAAAACCTTATAATTTCAAATTTGTTCTTTCTTTGTTTGCGCTAGTAACTTGCTAGGATTGTCTGTGAACGTTACTTCACACAATAAAGTAGCAATTATGGTGCTATTTGCAATAAGGAAGTAGCATGCAATGAAAATCTTTATGTAGTCTTAGATGATGCTCGCCTTCAATTGGGGTATTTGGCCTCCTTTGACCCTCTTCTAGGACATTCTCAATGCCTATCTATTGGGTTTAGTACAAGTTTTTTGTTCTTCTTTTTGTTGTCAAATAAACTTTGCTCCACTCATTATTATCTATGAATGCTATTGTTATTTTGAATAGGATACTAAGTTTTGTTACAAGTTGATAACATTATTGTTAGATTGGAAATGCAAAGTTATTGGATGGATTAACATGCTTGCAGCTTGAGTTAATTAAAGTATTGCACATGGTGTTAGCTGCTCATTTTGCAGGAGTTCCATGTAAGTCATTGCTATGCCCCTAAGTGGTATCCAAGGTTGTTGAGCACGAGCACCTCAAAATATTGACATTTAGCTTTCAGAACATATAAAAACATTAGTCAAAATGAAGGCTTGAGTTAAATTTCTTTGTTGTAGGAAATAGGTTGGAGCTGGCCTGCCGGTGATAGTTGCCTTAAGTCGCATTCTATGCTCTGGTGACGTGATTGTCCAGATTGTGGGTGCTTTGAGTGGTAAGTTTTTTAGCACCTCTGTACTTTGTATATTGTTGTTACATTGCTTAGTTTTCCCAAGAAATGGAGACTAGCAAGTAAAGTTAAAGTAATTGTTGGATTTGTCATTGGCATTTTGAGTGTACCCTATTAAAATCCTTTATTCCCATTATCAAGTGTTAGACAAAATAACAAAAGGGAGGATATGTATTTCTACTTATGTGCATTGTGATTAATTAGGATTTCTATATCAAGCTCTTAAATATGTACAAGCAACAGCGGGAGCATCATCCATAGGAGGACATGGCCGTGAAATGCTATAAACTACCTACAAATGAAAGTAGAACAAAGCAGAAGTGAAGTAAGCCCACAACCCGGGCCAAGTATAACCGAAGAACTACATAAAAAGTACCAATGCCCACAACCTGGGCCAGGTGGAGAATATGTACATATCAGCGAAAATAAGTGTGAAGTGTCCGCTGAGTGGAGTGTACAGTGGGCCCTGATGGAGGCAAGTGGCGACTACATTTGGGCTTTTTCCGTGGTGGCACAGGGATAGGAATCTCATCGTCAGAATCAGCATGTGCTCGAGTCCTAAAGAGACCAGTAAGAAGCAACTGCCGGGAGTCTAACCCCAGGTGATCTGGTACAGGTGGATGAGACTGACGGAGAGTAAGCATCTCATGAACAAGAAGTCCCAAGCAACAAGCATCAGGATAGGAGACAAAACTGCGAAGTGTATGCGGGCCATCGTGAAAGAGATAACAATACCTCCCTCGTATCTCATAATACAACGAACATCTGAGGAGGAAATGGGCTTCATCTTCCACCTCCTTCAACGAGCACAAGTGACATAGCCGACGCTCACGTGGGATATCCCATGCACGACCAGCCTCAATAGCAAGCTGATGAGAGGAAATGCGCAACTACCCAAAGACGATAGCGCAGGCCGTGTGATAGGGGCTGTGAGAGATAGAGTGGCAACAATGGCAAACCAAAAGGATCCAGAGAGAGGAAGTGTGTTTGGTAATAGCTCAGCCGAGTGCAGGAAGGTGGGAGGGAGCTCCAAGTCTGATGTATATATCGATGGAATAAATAGCCTCAGATATATGAATGTGTACTACGAGGAAGATCCATGATAGAGATGCCTAGATGTCGTAAGAGATCAGACGCCTGCGGATACCAAGAGAGCTTGGCATGGGAATTAGCTAGGACACGTGAAGAAGTAACCGCAACAACTATGTATCTATCTGGGTGAGATGCCCGAGTCTTCTAAATTTGCTAAAGAAAAAGAATAAGGTGGAAAAAGCCCTAAAGGATGATTGGAGGATTAGCAAACTCAGCACATAGGATATCATGAGGGGTGGTAGTCTTGGCACGTATCATACGACCCAACATAGTGGCCTGAATGCGGGAAATGCTTGCCCAATCACGGAGAGAAAGTCCTGGCAACCAGATCTCGGAGGTATATATCACTGCCGGAACCACCCGTGCATGAAACAACTAGCATCTAGTAGCGGGATCAAAAATATGATTCACTGTACAACCATGCTTGAATTGGACCAATGCTGAAAGACCCGAGGAAATGTGCGCAAATGCAGCCTGGCGGAAACCAAGAAGGGGCGCGCAGTAAACAGGACTCCCAAGTACAAGAGGTAACAATGTCAACTGCCTGGCCGTCATAGAAGAATTGATAATTGTGAAGGCTTTGTCGATTGGTGTTGAAAATCATGGTCTTCGTCTTTTTTAAGTTGAGAGAGAGAGAGAGAGAGAGAGAGAGAGAGAGAGAGAGAGAGAGAGAGAGAGAGAGAGAGAGAGAGAGAGAGAGAGAGAAGAAGAAGAAGAAGAAGAAGAAAATATATTAATGTCTGTTGGGTGCCCAAGGGCACATAAGACAGAAGAAATAAGTACATATCTCGTGGAACATTGTCCATGTTGGACATCATAAAAACCTAGTCATAAGAAACATATAAGAGCTTAACCTCCAGCTCTAAAGAGGGTACATGTGCAAGAGCTTAACCACCTGCTCTGTTGAGGAAGTAAAAAGGAAGAATAAAATGTCAATCTTTGAAAAAATGTCTGATACCCATAGAAGCTATGATCCGTGGCTGGTGTCGAGGAGGTCTGGTAGCTCTGGAGGCTCGTGTAGATCTGGCAGGAGGTGGTGGCTGACTACGCTGGGCCTTCGCCCTCACCGGTATGACTGCCTCATCATCTGACAGGTCATCGCGCTCACGCTTCTGAAAGAAGCGAGTGATAAAAGGCTGGCCATAATCAGTAGTATCCTCTGAAGGTATCAAAGAGGCTCTCAACATAAGCATCTCTCGTAGTAAAAGGCCAACACATCTGGGATCCTGATACTCCAAAAAGGTACTGAGGGTAATGGGGGTGTCCCGGTATAAACAATGATAACGACCACGTATCTCATAGTATGTAGGGCATGTGAAGATAAAATGGAACTCATCCTCCACTACACCTAATGTGCATATCTGGCAGATCCGATGCTCTCTCGAAATACCTGAATATCTGCCTGTCTCAATAGCAAGCTGGTGCGAAGAGACTCATAGCTGTCCCAACCTATATCGGAGCCCAAAAGAAAGAGGAAGAGATAGATATAAAGGTCTAATAGAAAGTCCCAGACTGTCTCTGTATAAGATATGTGCACCATAAAAGATAAGCTTGATCCTGTCATGATCAGGACGATCCCATACTATGTGGCAATAGCTACGATACAACTGCTGTTTGATAAATGCATGAGTTCCCTGTGGGAGATCTAGCATCGAGAAGCCCCATGCCTGGAAGAAGGTAGCCACATCACCATACCTGGAAGATCTAGCCTGCTGTCCAGCTATAGCTCGAGAAGAGGTAAGCGCTGACATCGTGTATCTGTGAGTATCCATGATCTCAAGTCGATGTAGAAAGGTAACAATCTGAAATAAAGCCTCTACCACCATGGGAAGTGAGGCGAACTCCGCCAAATGGATCTCATGAGGAACTGATGGCTTCGCACGAATCATCCTCCCTAACATGGTGATCTGCAGGCGGGTGATATCTCTCCAAGTACCCTGAGATAATCCTGGGCACCAAACCTCCGCCGAGTGCATAGCCACTGGCAAGACCGTGGTAGAGAAAAGGTGGCCTCTAGAAGTAGAATCATGAATATGGTAAGTAGTACACACTCTCTCCATATGTACTAAGGCAACATGCCCCTTACGCAGGCGAGATAGAGCAGTAGAGCGGAAAGTGAGGGACCGGTGAATAGTACACCTAGATAGGTGTATGAGGTAACAATCTCCAGCGACTGTCCATCATAATAGAATGTGTCATCTCTCATATGCTGCCGGTTAGTGTTAAACACCATGACCTTGGTCTTAGCAATATTCATGGTCAGGCCCCACACTAAGCAAAAGCCATAGAGAGCATCAAGATGTCGCTGTAACCCAGAGGCTGAAGAGGATAGCAATGCCACATCGTCCGCATACAGTAGGATAGGAATAATAACATCATCAAGTGGACATCCATCACCACCCTCCTCCTTGATGATCCGCTCTAGATCATCAATGTACAATGCAAAAAGAGTGGGAGAGAGTGGACATCCCTGCTTGACCCCAACTGTACTCTGGATAAAAGACGACCAACTGCTGCCATCTCTGAAGCGTGCTAATACCCTCTCATATAAGGTACTGATAGCCATAATGATATCCTGTGCAAAACCAAGTGAGGATAAGCGCTGAAGTAGCAGGTGCCCTGGAACTGAATCAAAGGCCTTGCGGAAATCCACAAAGCAGCAGTATACTCTCCGTCTCCGATGTCGAGCCTCATCTATGATGCACCGTAGGACAAATGCATGATCAATAGTAGAATATCCGAGTCTGAAGCCAGCCTGTCCAAGAGCAAATAACTCATCTGACTCCGCCTGGGATCCAACCATAGACTGTAAAACTGAGCCATAAAGCTTCGCCATCGTGTGGCTGATCATGAGAGTGCGGTAGTTATCGACGTTCATTGGGTCGCCAGTTGGTTGGGAAGCCAGAAGTAACAGCCGTGTTAAAAGTGTGGGCAATGTAAGGAGAGAGAAGTTGGGAGACAAGTTTGAGGAAGTCTGAGTTAAGTGAGTCAACGTCTTTCGCTTTATGGGGTTGGGCTTTCCTAATCGCAGATTCGATTTGGTCAGAGGTAAAAAGAGAGAATGTAGTGGGTCGAGTGATAGGGATGAGGGGGGCATCTGTAGTGTATAAGCGAGTAGCATATTCCACCCAAGAGTTGATATCAATTGGTGAAATGAAAGAAGACTTCTTAGAAAAGAGTTTCTAGAAAAGAGAGGAGGAAGAGAAAAGGGAGTCTATGAGCTTCTGACCATCTCTTGTTAGATAGGCTTTTTTCTTTTTATTGACTACATGACGATATTGCTTCTGTACTTGCACCAAAAGATTGGGAGAGTGATGCATGGCGAATACCATCTGTTTATGTAAAGTGTGACAATCATGATCATACCATCTGTTGTAGGTCTTTCGATGAGTGGAGTATATCTTATGGGGAAAGGGCTGGGTGGCGGCTTGTATGAGGGAATGTGACAAGAAGCTAGCCTGTTGCTCAATAGAAGAGGAGAAGGGAAAATCGTGTAGACAGAGTGTTGAGCGTGAGGGTGTATTGTGGGATGAGCTGTGCACGAAAGGAAACACTAGGCTTAGCGGTCTTCGGTCTAGTGGTTGGAAGGGGTGAAGCCTGACCAACAGAGAGTAAGAGCAGCGAATGATCAGCCAAGGTGGGAGAGAGAATGGTAAAATTATGAATAAGAGGAATCAAGGCTGGCGAGCCAATGAACACAAAAAATGCGTGGAAGAGTTTGGCAAACTGCTGCTTTTGGTCCTTGCAAGTGCACCCTCTCAACATAAGTTGCCACCTGAAACGTGTGGGCTAGAGCGCTGGCCTTCTATTGGGCTGTAGGTCACCTCTTGGTAGAGAGAGAGAGAGAGAGAGAGAGAGAGAGAGAGAGAGAGAGAGAGAGAGAGAGAGAGAGAGAGAGAGAGAGAGAGAGAGAGAGAGAGAGAATTAGAATTAGAATTATTATTATTAACGTCTTTTTGTACTCAAAGGTACATAAGACAAAGGAGAGTACAAAAGGTGAGGAGCATTGTCCGCATACGGACTTATTTACTAGTAGAAAAGAGAAGAAGACAAGAAACTAGCATATCTATCTCGCTATCTCTAAGAAGAAGAAGTATCCAAGCTTGACCTCCAGCTTGCGAGGGTACAATGCAAGAGCTTAACCACTTGCTTTGCGGAGGAGACTAGCTACGAGTAAGTTGAAAATAATGAGTGATAGTAGTAGTGGAGCGTGCTGTAGACTGGCGAGAAGCCCGTGAAGATCTAGTGATCCTGGATCTAGCAGAAATATGTGAGACTCTCTGTGTCTTCGATCTCCGAGTGGGGACTTCAAAATCCAAAATGGAAATGTCCTCTCTGTCTTGCTTCTGGAAAAACTGGGTAAGATGAGCCTGGCTGTGATCCATATCTGTGGTAGGTAGAAGTGAAGCTCGTAGAGTATACATCTCTCTCAATAGAAGACCTACGCATCTGGAGTCTGGATACTCGAGGAACGATCGCAACGTGAGAGGGGTATCTCTGTATAAACAATGGTAACGCCCCCTGATCTCATAAAATACTGGACAACGAAAGATGAAATGGAACTCATCCTTCATCTCATGAAGAGAACAAAGCTGACATATCCTCTGCAATGAGTCCGTGTATCTACCCGTCTCAATAGCTAGCTGATGAGAAGAGACTCGAAGCTGTCCCGATAACCAGGGGAGGGGAAGCAAACTCCGCTAATATGATATCATGTGGCACCGAGGGCTTAGTCCTGCTAAGCATGAGAATCTGGATACGAGTAAGATCCCTCCAAGTATCACGTGATAAATCCGAACACCAAGTCTCAGCAGAGTATAAAAACAACCAGGGAGACAGTGGTAGAGAAAAGTAAGCATCTGGTAGTAGGGTCCTGTACATAATATGTGGAACATAATCTCTCCATATGAACAAGAGAAGTGTGCCCCTTACAGAGTCTGGTGAGGGCTGCCGGTGGGAATGTGAGTAGCAGACCAGAAAAAAGTACTCCCAAATGTTGGTAGAGAGGGAGGAAGAATAAATGACGAACACGAACGAGAAACGAACTCGAACAGAAAATGTTCGTGTGCAGCGGAATGAGTTCAATGACTCTCTCCCTAAGCATGACTACGCTTATCAGAATGAACAGAACTTTAGTGATAGAAATCACAGTCATTCTAGATTACGTAGCCAAACATTTAAATAGTTGAAGCGCTAGATGAATAATTTGTCGCGAATTGCAAGACAAATTATCTGTCGCAAATGATTCGTGAAGAGCTAGACTATGCTCGACTGATAATTAGTCGCGAATTATTCGCGAAAGACAAGACTATAAGTTAATCGTCTATTACCAGAAAGAGCAACAAGAAAGATCAGACAGAATGAAGAATAACCATAGCAATATTGACAGATCTAAAACGTAGAACAAATGAACTGTGTCAGATTAAGTATATCAAGTATACAAGTCAATAATGCGGTAGAGCACAAGACTGTAACGGACGAAACCGCGTGCCCTACAAAGCTTAATTTTTGTCTGTAATGAGGAATGAAACCTCCTTCACTTGTTCTAGACTTATCTTGCTTCATCAGAATTCATCATCATAGAATACGCAGATGGTATCCAATATATATACATAATATTACAGGTGTGCAGATGCGAAAGTACAGAGTGGATGTGCTGTCTGTAGGAGATCGTGGGTGGCTGCAATCATTGTCCAATTTGTTAGCGCAACTGCATGGGGTGAGCGTAAAAAGGGTGCGACGTCAGCCAAAACTGAAGTGAACGTTGGTGATGACGCAAAAGTGCATCACTCTTACGAATGGCCTTAGGATAAGATTTACAGGGTGCCTTATCTGTTAGGGCACCTTTGGCATTCAGTAAGGTAGTGTCCCCTTTTCACCTATCATCATGACCTGTGTAAGAACACAATGTCGCGATTCATTCGCCTTTTCTGTGCGAATTTGCGTGTAGAAAATTATAAAAATTTATTGTAAAGGTTTTAAAACCTTGAGTAGGCCCATAAGTTGTACATGGGACCCTAGGGGGCAATTTTACATGCTACCAACTATATGTTGGAACTACATGAATTTTCTTTTGTTGTAGAAGGGCGCATTTTTCCTATATAGGAAACTTGTGGACCAAGGCAAATCATTGCATGAAGAGAGAAAGTTGCATGCATGCCTCTAGAATTCTTCAGATTGCTTGCATGTCACTACAGTTGCTTGCATGTTGATTGCATGTCACTGTATTTGCTTGCATGTTGCTGATTTTGATCTATTTTGAGTTGTAGAAGACCATCGAGGATTCCTAGGTTGGTAAACCTTGATTTAACGATCCTTTCTATCTCTATTTTCAATTCTATAACACCACTACCGTCCCTGAACCACGCCCAAACTCGCTCATATAAAGTAATAATCGCGGCAATAGTCTCGTCTGTGAAGCCAAGTGAAGATAATCTTTGGAAAAGGAGGTATCTCGGAACTGAGTCAAAAGCTTTGCGGAAATCCACAAAGCAACAATAAACTCTCTGTCTCTGATGTCGTGCCTCCTCAATGATGCATCGCAGAATGAAAATCCGATCTGAGGTAGAGTATCCTGGTTTGAACCCAGCCTGACCCATAGCATGTAAATCCTTAGTCTCAGCAAAAGATCCAGTAACCGTCTGTAAAATGGAACCATAAATCTTAGCCAAAGTGTGACCAATCATAATAGTACGGTAGTTTTCTACATTTATGGGATCACCTGCCTTGAGAATGGGATGAAGAATATTAGTACACCATGCGGTAGGAAAACCAGAGGTCACAGCAGTGTTAAAAGCATGAGCAATAAAGGGCGAGATTAGATGTGCTACAAGTTTTAGGAAATCCACGTTTAGAGAATCATAGTCAGTGGCTTTATGAAGTTTGGCATGGTTAATGGCATTTTCAACCAAGTGTGGAGTAAAAAGTGTGCAGCGGGCAGGTCGTGGTGAGAGTAAGGTAGGAGGGGAGTCTAGGGTATAAAGTTTTGTGGCATATTCGTTTGGTTGCTATGGGGGCCAAAGTCGAAGAGGATCTGGTGAAATGTTTCCAGAAGAAGGAGGAGGAAGAGGAATTTAAAGAATCGATCAACCTTTGGCAGAGTGATCGTAGGTATGTTATCTTCTTTGTTCTGGTGGCTTTACGATACTTTTTCTGGTGTTGTTTGAGTGTTGCAGGGGAGTGTAATCTGGCATTTGCCACATGTTTGTGAAGAGAGCGACATTCTGCATCATACCAGCGGTTGTGAACACGTCTATGAGATGATATCATCTTGGTGGGGAAAGATGAGGACGCTGCAGATAAGAGGGATTTAGAGAGAAAAGTGGCTTCTTGCTCAACTGATGCCGTGAAAGGGAAGTGAGTAAGTAGTTGGGACAGGGTTGTGGTGTAGTTGGCGAGTCCATAGTGAGTAAAAGGAACACGTTTGTTAGTAGAAGAGGAGCGTGGAACTTTAGAAGATGGGGTTATGTGACCCGGTGAGAGGTGTAGGAGTGAGTGATCAGAAATGGTAGGAGGTGTAATGTAGAAATCAGAGATGTGAGGGATCAAAGCAGGTGATCCAATAAAGTAGTCAACTACACTATGTCCTCCACCATGAGGATAACATGTAAACGCTGAAGAGGAAGGCCACTGTGTGAGGCCATTCAAGATGGCCAGAGAATGTGTGTCCGCAAGAGTAATCAACTGCTCTCCAAAAGATGTAACTGAAGTGTGTGCATCTTGTGATACTCGATCAAATCCCATATCCAGAGGATGAAGCCGAAGAACGTCAGTATCTGCATGAAATTCTGTCTGTCTGGAGCTAGTACAGGCGTTGAATTCTCGTGCTAATAAAAATGTAGCCCTGCTGAGAAAAAACAGCAATATCATCTGAGAGTGCCTGAAATGGGTCCCCACCAAATTCAGCAAACGCCGAAATCTGTGGAGCGAAGTAACATACAGCCATATAAATGTCCTGAGGTAATCCCAATAATGAAATAATAGTATGTAGCCATATATATCGAGCATACGGATCTTGCTTAACCATCTTAACTGCCGTGGCTCTGTATAAACAAGCTACTCCACCAGATTCACGATAGGTTTTTCCCCTCACAAATGGGTGAAAAACAGAATGCCAAGAGTAATCCTGTATATGTGGAAGAGGATGATATAAGAACTCATGGGTTTCAGCCAGCAACAAAATGTCACATTTGCTTATAAAATCAGTAAAATCTCCTGCCGATGATGATGATAAAAAACCATTGCAATTCCAGAAGCCAAGTCTCAAAATGGTAGGGGATCTCGGGCAGCTCCTAAACCCGGGAGCCCCAAGTTCCTAGTGTGAGAGGAGGTCGAAATATCTTGGTTTGCTGTCGATAAAAACGACCCTTTGCCCTTTTTCTTTTGCTTCGTGAATAATCTTTTTCCTTGCTAACCATTGGGTATTTGTCAAATCATCATCCATATAAATGAAAGTGCCTTTGAGTTTTGTTCTAAGCCGAAGGGCTGCATTGCGGTGTTGAAGAGAGCGAAATTTGATAAAAAGAACGTTGTCATCAAATTTACTACGCCATGCCGTATCAAAACCATCAACAACATGAGATAACTTGGAAACGAGTAAATCTGTAGCTTCGTCTATTGGTTTACCGCCGTTGGCAATGCCTCTTACTCTAATATTGAGAGCCTTTTTAGCTCTTCTAGCTTGTTCATCCAAAATTGTCTCCAAATAGTTATCCATCATAGAGGCTGAGATATGGGGGTGATTACCTTGTTTGAGGATCGATGTCGTTTCTTCAACCCGTTTTGCAAGTGATGAGAGTTTGCTGCCCATATCATCCGGTTTGAATAGTGTTGCCCATGTCTTTGTCTCTTCGACCTGTTTTTCCAAGCAAGATATTTTGTTGGAAGTTTCGTCCGAAGAAGGTACACGTTCTGCAAGCCGTTGCTTAAGATATACATTTTCTTGCTCAAGCTGCTCCACCCGTTCTTTGACACCCACGAGATCTACAACCCGGGTCAGGTGGAGAATAAGTACATATCAGCGAAAGTAAGTGGGAAGTGTCCGCTGAGTGGAGCGTACAGTGGGCCCTGATGGAGGCAAGTGGCGACTACATCTGTGCTTTTTCCGCGGTGGCACAGGGATAGGAATCTCATCATCGGAGTCATCAGCATGTGCTCGAGTCCGAAAGAAGCCAGTGAGAAGTAGCTGCTGGGAGTCTAACCCCAAGTGATCTGGTACATGCAGACGAGACTGACGGAGAGTAAGCATCTCACGAACAAGAAGTCCCAAGCAACGAGCATCAGGATAGGAGACAAAACTGCGAAGTGTATGCGGGCCATCACGAAAGAGACAATAATACCTCTCCCGTATCTCATAATACATCGGACATCTGAGGAGGAAATGGGCTTCATCTTCCACCTCCTGCAACGAGCACAAGCGACATAGACGATGCTCTCGGGGGATATCCCATGCACGACCGGCCTCAATAGCAAGCTGATGAGAGGAAATGCGCAACTGCCTAAGACGATAGCGCAGGCCGTGTGATAGGGGCTGTGTTAGAGGTCTCAACACCATAGTAGGGCAAACATTAACTGATCCACCCAACCTTGCCTACTCCCTGATATGAAGCAAGCCCCTCCTAGCCCAGTGTGAGAACTGGTAGCATGCATACTGCCAAGTGTCGGCCACGTGGCACTGACGTGGCCGACTGCACGTCGGGACCCAATGTGGGGCCCTATCTTGCTGACAGGGTCCCTAGGCTGTGTTAGGCCCACCATGGCTATGGACCGTGCCGGGGCACACTACTCACATTGTCTTGCCCTGTTGGTCTTGTACACTGGACACGACCCTGACTGTGGTATCTGACCTCCTGTGTTCTCTAGGGTTCGGCATTGGTTACGTGCTCGTAATACTCCCTCCCCCTTAAGAACCGTCTTGGTCCTCTAAGACAAAGGACGCTGCCTTTTTCCCAAGTGTCATTCTCAACTGGCTGATTGTTCCACTTGATTACATATTCTTGGTATAGTGTATGATGAGTTTGCGTCTCTCTACTACCAAGGATCTCCTCTGGTTCATGTGGAGGTTGCTGAGAATCCAATGGGAGAACTAGAACACTGTCCCCTACCAGATTTTCAGATCTGGTTAAGGCTTTTCGTAATTGGCTTACATGAAAGACTGGAAAAACCTTACTGCAGCGTGGGAGTTCTAGTTCATAGGTGACCTCGCCTAGTCTCCTACTAATGGTAAAAGGACCACAATACGTAGGAGCCAACTTAGCACATACTCCTGATTTGAGGGTTTTAGAGTCAACTGGGACTCGTAGAAAAACTTTCTCACCAGCAGAGAACTGCACATCCCGTCTGTGTGGATCTGCATAACGCTTGGCTCGATCTTGGGATTGCCTAATGCTACGCTTAGCATGTTCTATCGTTTGGTTTAGGTCTTCTAAAAAGTTTCTGGCTACTATAACTTGTTCTTGTTTAAAACCTACAACTGTGGGTGAGCGTGGCTGAAAACCACACATCAGCATAAATGGGTTGTATCCCGTAGTTAATTGTTTGGTACTGTTATAAGCAAACTCTAATATCGAGAGATACTCCTCCCAATTAGTCTGCTTTTGCTGACGTATGCACAAAGCATATCCTCCAGCACTTGATTTACTCTTTTTGTTTGACCGTTCTGTGGATGGTCTGTAGTAATCATGTTTAGTTTAGTATGGAGATGATGGAATACTGCCCTCCAAAAATTTCCATTAAACTTACTATCCCCGTCGCTAACTATGCCGGAAGGTAGACTGCACAATTTAAATAGCCCATCTACAAACAACCTCGCTAACTCTGGAGCTCTAACAATTGTTTTGGTCGGAATAAAGTGAGTCATTTTGGACGGTCAACTGTGACCCATATAGCGTCATTACCCTTTTGGGTTCTATGCAGGCCTACTATAAAATCCATGGAGATACTCTCCCACTTACCAGCTGGTATATCTAAGGGCTGTAATATCCCTCCTGCCTTTAAACGCTTTGCTTTATTCACCTGACATTTCTGGCAACTGGTTACATATTGCTGGACGTCCTTTTTCATACTGGGCCAGGAAAATTGCCTACGAAGAAGCTCATAGGTTTTTTGAATGCCTGGGTGCCCCGCACTAGGACTATCATGACACTCATATAGGACCTACTGCCTATAATCCTCTGAATTGGGGACACATACTCTATCTCTATAGAGCAAGTACTACTCACCCTGAATGGAATATTGTTTCCATTTGAATCCTTGAGTCATCTGACCCTCAACCACTACGGTTTGCTTGGGTAATGCAGGCTCAAAGTCCTCAACGCCATCTGATGTATACTCGGACTCATCATCCTCAATGGAAGCTGCCGTATTCTTGGATGAACTGGCACCAGCCTCGGGAATTGGTTCTAGAGTCTGTACTTGTCTGTTCTTGACTGAGCTCCAGATGGTAGAGAAGTATGCATCATGCTGGCACTTCACTTTCAAGGACTCGACTAACTCACTACGAATCTGAGTAAAACTCAGCTCGTTTATCATAGGCATTCTACTAAGTGCATCTGCTACTGTGTTGAATTTCCCCCGTCTATATCTGATAGACATATCAAACTCTTGCATTAACTCAGCCCAACGAGCTTTCCGACCTCTGAGCTCAGGCTGATTGCAAAGGTATCTGAGGCTTCCATGGTCTGTCAGGTACTCCAAGTTGGCACCATACAAATAATGCCTCCAAGTCTTAAGGGCATGAACTATGGAGAAGAATTCCTTTTCATAGGCGCTGTACCTAGTCTGTGCTGGCTCGAGTTTTTTACTCTCGAACGCAACTGGTCGTCCATTCTGAGTTAGTACAGCACCAACTGCAAAGTCGCTAGCATTTGTTTCGACACAAAAGGCTGATTGGGGTCGACGACTTTTAGAACTGGTGTTGTAGCTAAGGCTGTTTTGAGAGCCTCAAAGCTCTCCTGCTGTGCGGACTCCCAAATGAACTCCTTTCCTTTTCCCTTAAGAAGATTTGTCATGGGAACTGCTATCTGAGCATATTCCTTGACAAATCATCTATAATATCCTGCCAAACCTAGAAAGACCTGAAGCTCTAAAAGATTCTGAGGTCTCAGCCAACTGAGTATGGCTTTAACCTTACTAGGGTCCATCATAATGCCATATGCCGAGATAATGTGACCCAAATAAGCTACTTCTTCAACGAAGAATTCACACTTGGATTCTTTAGCATAAAGCTTATGCTTTCTAAGCAGTCGAAATTTTGAGGTTTTTAAGATGCTCCTTCCTCGTTTACAGCAAAACGAGGATGTCATCTAAAAATACGACTACAAACTTACCCAAGTATGGTCTGAGGACACTGTTCATCAAGGTCATAAAGGTAGCTGGAGCATTTGTGAGCCCAAATGGCATCACCTTAAACTCAGTTACGGACTACAGGATACAGGCCTACTGGGCCACTCTGCATATATTCCGCAGGCCTCTTTACATTTACTGTTGGTTATGTATATTTTTGGTTACGCATTTTATATTAGTCATGTACAGGCCCCAGAGCCTTTTTATATGCTTATGACCCGCACTGGGTCCTTTTTTATGACATTGACTGGCCTTGGGCCCTTATTATATGGTTATATGTGGAGTGGGGGCCCGTAGGAGGGCCCGTAGGAGGGCGCACTATTTTCCCTCCACATTTTGCCTCCCTTTACTTTTGAATTCCTATTTTAGGGTTCATTGGTAGGGTATTTATAGGGGCATTTGTACACTAATTTTTCAGATTATTGATTGGTATTGCTTGGGCTCTTCGTGGGAGAACCTATTGTCTTGTCTATTGCTTGTAGGGCTTTAGTCTATTGCTGTCTTTTATGCTTCATTGATTCAACACTTGAGATTTTGATCATAACTTGGTATCAGAGCACTTTCCTGATTGCTGAATTTCAGATCCGATTTTTTGATTGTATGCCCATTTTCCTTGCTGATTTTTCTCTCTTTGCTGAGGGCTTTCGTCTCTTTGCTTCAGCAACATTCAGCACAGTTTGGAGGAGGACCAACTCCCATCAGAGCATTTTCCTTGGCGGAGCTTTGGCAGATAGTTAGCGGAAGTACTTTCGCTAAATTTGGCGGCTGTAAAAAAAAAAAAATTTTTTTTTTTTTGGGCAGATTATTTCCGGCGCCCAAGTTCCAAATCCTTTTCCCTCTTTTTTTGAATCCTCCATTTGATTCAGGGAGAGGATTCCCAGCCATCTTTTCAGCATTGATTGGAGGCTGTCCAGCGCCCTACTTCATCACATTTTTCAGCCATTGTTCCAGCAGAGTTTCAGCCATATTTCAGTTTTGATTGGAGGCTGTCCATCGCCCTATTTCATCACGTTTTTCACAGATTTCCAGCCATATTTTCAGCATTGATTGGAGGCTGTCCAGCGCCCACTTTCATTCTCCTTGTGGTCACATTTTCCAGCCAGCTCTTCGCACACGCTTGGAGCTCTATCGAGAGGTATCTTTGCTGGTTTTCCTTGCTTTCCACACCTTTTCTTGACATTTGTCATTTCCTTTCTTGCTCTTAGTGTCGTTTGTGTACCTAAAGCGTATTTAGGGTGACGACAAAAGTCCGCTCCCTCCGATATTAAGCTTTTCTTACACTCTCTTCACTTCCTGCATTCCTTGACCATGGATACTTCCCCTACATCTTCTGAGCCTCGCATATCGTCTTCCACTTACCTTGACGAAGTATGGCATGAATTCCGAGATCATCTTAGGGAAGCCATGAGTGATGTATGCACTGATTTACGCCAGGAGTTACGAGAGACGTTCACTGCTCTTTCTGCCCAGATTGCTACACTATCATTACAGTCCAGTGTTTCTCCACTATCTCCACCTGTTCCCCCACAGCGTACATTTCCACCACCCGAGACTCCTTCATCTTCTGGTCCTTTGCCACGAGACTTTAAGGATAAGGTTCAGCTTACTGTGTATTCTGGGTCATCCGATGGGAATGAACTCGAGAATTGGTATTCTAAGCTTGAGACCTACTTCCTTATGTTTCCTAAGACTGACATTCAGCGGATACATTTGGCTACTTTACATTTGGAGGGCCGTGCTGCTACTTGGTGGCGCATGTTTCGCCAGACGGTTTCACACCCTGGCCTTGCTAGTTGGACAGAGTTTATGACAGCACTCCGCCTAGCGATGACTGATCCTCAGTGGCTTATTCGACAGCGTGACATCTTTCGCAGTTTATCTCACACTGGTGACTTGGCTGCTTATACGACACGGTTTACAGAGCTTTCCTATCTATTCCCAGATATTTCTACATTGGAGCTCATCTCTCGCTACGTTGCTGGTCTACGAGGCGCACTTAGGTATGATGTTTCTTCTTTTTTTCCACTCACTCTTTCTCACGCCATCTCCCTTGCTACCGCACTGTAGCACAAGTACTCTCCCATCTCTTCCTCTGTTTCTCGTCCTTCACACATCCTATTTTTTCCTCTCCATCCTCTGCTAGTCCCACATCTGTCAGTTCACCTTCGTCCACTCTTCCGTCTGCACCACGTCCTCCTTTTTCTCCTCGTCATGTTTTTGTTCGTTGCTACTCACAGCCTGAGATGTCTGAGATCCATGAGAAGCGCTTATGTTTCAACTGTAAGAGTCCTGATCATATCGCCCGTGATTGCCGACAGCCTGCCACCGCTACTGCCGTCTATTTCCATGATGCTGACACACCTGATGATAGTCCTGATTTTGCCATATGCCTTCATATTCTTGATGATGACCCACATGTTGATCAGTTTGCCACACCCACTGAGCCTGTTCCTGATCCCCTTGATCTAGCTGTATGCCATGCTCAGCTTGCTTATGCTACTTGGGCCAGTAAGTCGGGTCCACGCCATATCTGTCTTCGCGTACGTATCACTGGTCGTGAGTTTATTGCCCTTGTTGACACGGGTAGCACTCACTCGTTTCTCAGCAGTCATATTACTACACACATTCATGCTATGCCAGTCACTACACCTCATCCCCTGCATGTTGAGGTTGCCAGCGCCCAGCAGCAGACATTGACATTCTCTCATGATGGTACTCAGCATATATTTTCCGGTATTGATTCTTGGCAGGACTATCAACTTATTTCCGGGAAGTAGTTCATACGGAGCCTCCCGAAGGCCCATTGTGCGGCTATTCTTTCTGTTCAGCCAGTTCAGCCTATTGCGGATGCACCACCTTTGCCACAGGTATTTTCTGAACTGTTGCGTGAATTTGAGCATGTTTTTAGCATCACCTCCTTCTCGTCCTCCTTTTCGTATGTCTATTGTTGAGCGCGAGGAAGTCCAACGTCAGGTGTCTGATTTATTACGTCAAGGCCTTATTGTTCCTAGCCACAGTCCTTTTGGTGCTCCTGTTTTACTTGTTGATAAGAAGGATGGTACTAAACGTCTATGTATTGATTATCGTGCTTTAAATAAACTTACTATCCGTAATCAGTACCCTATCCCTCATATGGATGAACTGTTTGACCAGTTAGGCCAAGCCAAGATCTTTTCTAAACTTGACGACCGTTCCGGTTATCACCAGATTCGTATGCATCCTCCTGATGAGCACAAGACAGCTTTCCGTACCCACTTTGGTCTGTATGAGTTTCGTGTCCTTCCTTTTGGTGTTACCAATGGCCCGCCCACTTTTCAGAATGTCATGACTAACATCTTTCGTCCTGAAAGTGTGTCATTGTTTATTTTGACGATATCCTCATTTATAGCACCACTCTCTCTCTTCATGTTCAGCACGTTCGTTCTGTTTTTGTTTTGTTAGTTACTCATCATCTGTATGCTAAACGTTCTAAATGTTCTTTTGCTATTGTACAAATCGAGTTTTTGGGCTTCTTTGTTACTAATGGTACTGTTCGTCTCGACCCTCGTAAGGTCCGTTCTATTCTTTCATGGCCTGTGCCTGCTGATGTTCATGATGTTTGTATGTTTCTTGGTCTTGCTATCCATCTTCGTAAACCAGTTGCTCATTTTGCCACTCTTGCATCTCCTTTGCATGCTGTGTTGAAAAAGGAAACTTCGTTTGCTTGGACTCCCGCATGTCAGTCAGCTTTTGATACTTTGAAGGTTAAGCTTACCACTGCCCCTGTTTTATTTTTCCCAGCGTTTTGCTGTTGAGACTGATGCTAGTTCCACAGGATTAGGTGCTTTGTTACGTCAGCGTCAATGTGTTATTGCATATGAATCCCGTCGTCTTCGTTCATATGAGCAGCGCTATTCCACTCATGAAAAAGAGTTGCTTGCTATCATTTTTGCTTTAAAGAAGTGGCGTCATTATCTGTATCGTGTTCCGTTTGATGTTTAAACTGATCACCAGTCACTTCGTTATTTGTATACACAAAAGGATCTTAGTGATCGTCAGTACTGTTGGCTTCAGTTTTTACAGTCCTTTCATTTTGATATTCATTATAAGCCTGGTAAAAGTAACGTTGCTGCTGATGCTTTGTCTCGTTTACCTGCTCTTACTTACAGTCTTGTTACGTCTCCCCACTCTTGGTATGATGATCTTCCTCAGGCTTATGCCACATGTCCAGACTTTTGTGATGTTGTGTCGTCTGCCTCTCGTCCTTCCTCTCACCCTCACCAGGTTTATTCCATTGTTAATCATCGTTTGTTTCACTATGGTTCGTAGTGTATTCCCAATACTCTCGACATACGTCCACAGCTCCTTCTTGATGCCCATTCCTCTCCTGTTGGTGGCCATTTTGGTTTTCAGAAGTCCTTGTTCCATTTAAAAGAACATTTTTATTGGCCTTCCATGAAGCGTGAGCTTTCCCACCTTATTCATGCTTGTGATTTTTGCCTTCGTAACAAGTATTCCCGTGAAAAACCTGGCGGTCTTCTTCAAAGTTGGCCTATTCCTTCCCGCCAGTGGACTGATATATCTATGGACTTCATTTTAGGTCTTCCCCGTACTCAGCGTGGTCATGATTCTTGTTTGGTGGTAGTTGATAGGTTTTCTAAACAAGCTCATTTTATACCAGTCAGACGTACTATTACAGCAAAGCAGTGTGGTCGTATATTTATTTCTGAGATTTTCCGCTTACATGGTCTCCGACGATCTATACTTACTGATCGGGATACCAAGTTTACATCAGGTTTTTGGACAGAGCTTATGCGTATCTTGGATGTTAGGATACTTATGGGCACTGCTTATCATTCTTCTGCGGATGGTCAGTCTGAGGTTATTAACCGGGTATTGGAGGATTATTTACGACATTATGTTTCTCCTTCTGGTCGTGATTGGGATCAGCATTTATGTTTGGCTGAGTATAGTTATAACAGTTCTGTTAGTTCCAGCACATGTGTTTCTCCTTTCCTGCTTGCTCATGGATACTCACCAGTTCTACCCGGTATACCTGCTCCTCCAGATGATGCACCTATTACTATTTCATCTTATCTTTCGAGTGCTCGGGAGATTATTACTAGAGCTGCTACTCATTTACAGCATATTCAGCAGCGGTACAGGACCATTGTTGATTGTCATCAGCGCCATGTTGAGTTTGCAGAGGGAGATACTGTTTTTCTCCGGTTACGCTTTGCTCGCCATCGTTTTGTACAGGGTCTTGCTTCTACTGAGAAGCTTGCGCCGCGCTATTATGGGCCTTTTCAGATTCTTGAGCGCCTCAGTCCAGTTACATATCGTCTTGAGTTACCTGCTGCTACTCGGGCTTGTGATATCTTTCATGTCAGTTTATTACGTGCTGCTATTGAGGATGATGCTCTTCGAGATTCCTCATTTCCTACAGATCTAGAGCTTTTTCCATTCCTGCCAGCTGCTATTTTACAGGTGCACTTATTGCATAGTCGTCGCCATCGGCAGGTTCAGTTTTTGGTCCAGTGGGATGGTCGTCCTATTGAGGAGGCTACTTGGGAGCCCATTGATGTTTTATATCATACCCCTATCTTGGTTGATCAGGCTCGCTCACTTGCAGCTACCATTGCTTCTCGGGATGCTCCGGCTTCTCTTGATGTTCCTTTCTCAGATGGGATATCTTGATGCAGTATTTTTCTCTGGCATTGGTTCTTATCTTATTTTGCCTACATTGGGGGCAATGTTCTTTATAGCCAGGGAGAGTTACGGACTACAGGATACAGGCCTACTGGGCCACTCTGCATATATTCCGCAGGCCTCTTCACATTTACTATTGGTTATGTATATTTCTGGTTACACATTTTATATTAGTCATGTACAACCCCCAGAGCCTTTTTATATGCTTATGACCTGCACTGGGTCCTTTTTTATGACAGTGACTGGCCTTGGGCCCTTATTATATGGTTATATGTGGAGTGGGGGCCCGTAGGAGGGCGCACTATTTTCCCTCCACATTTTGCCTCCCTTTACTTTTGAATTTAGGGTTCATTGGTAGGGTATTTATAGGGGCATTTGTACACTCATTTTTCAGATTATTGATTGGTATTGCTTGGGCTCTTCGTGGGAGAACCTATTGTCTTGTCTATTGGTTGTAGGGCTTTAGTCTATTGCTGTCTTTTATGCTTCATTGATTCAACACCTGAGATTTTGATCATAACTAACTCATAATGACCGTGATGAGTCCTAAAAGCTGTTTTCGGGACATCTTCCGACTTTATACGGACTTGATGATATCTCGATCTGAGGTCTATTTTACTGAAAAATTTAGCCCCGTCGAGTTGAGCAAACAACTCGTCTGCCCGAGGCATAGGGTATTTATTCTTAATTGTGACTTTATTGAGGGCTCTGTAATCTACGCAAAAACGCATAGATCCCTCTTTCTTTTTCACCAAAAGGACTAGTGAGGCCCATGGTGAACTACTGGTCTGAATTTGGCCTTTCCCAAGATAATCTGTTAACTGCCTAGTTATTTCTTCATCCTCTGTTCGGCTGACCCGATACGGAGGTTTAGAAACAGGTGCTGTACCTGGTACTAGGTTTATTACATGATCTACCTCTCTGCTAGGTGGTAAAACCATGTGGCAAATCTTCAGGAAAAACATCTTTAAATTTAGACAACAAAGTTTCTAATTTACTGATTTTCTGCTGTAAAGAACTGGAAATAGAAACTTCAGGAATAAATTGAAAGTCACATAAGAATATTTGATGGTCGTCGTCTCCGATTAGCTGACAGAGCTCTGAACTGCAGACCATAGGGCTGTTGGGAACATCATGCTCCCCATGCAACTGGATCTCTCGGCCTTTATGCTGAAAGTTGAGGGTGTTCTCCTGATAATTTCTGTGGAGGGAAGGTCCTAAGCTGTAGAGCCAGTTGTTGAAGAGTAATGCCTATTTTACCCCTTTTGGCTAAGCATTACTTAAGTTGTACATAACTCATGGGGCATGTTTTTAATTAAATGCATGAGAACCCCCCCTTTTGTTAAGTTATGTAAATTAGTGCAAGTGGCCCACTTGGCCAAGTAGCTCACTCCTATGGTTGACACCTAGACTTTCCATGCATGTAAAGGAGGTGCTTGCCTCACAAGGGATTTGGAGGACCCACGCCCTCCTCTCTCTCTCTAGCAATTCATTTCTTCTTGAGACTTTTGAGTTTGTGTGATGCTCATGCAATTCTCTTTGTGTGTGATATTTCCATAGCCAAGTTTTCTCAAGCTTTCATAGTTGATCTAGCATCTGAGTTAAGATACTCCATAGCTAGGTCTTGTAAATCTTCATGGTATCAGAGCAGGTTGTCTAGCCTGTGAGTTTGAGAGTGAGAGAAACTTCAGTGCTTAGATTCTTGAGAAGATTCTTATCTTCTACAAGCACCTCAATCTTGAAAGAGGGAGCATTTGATCTACAGGTGTCAGATCAGGTGGAGTCTTGCACTGTTGGAGAGCTATTGGCAAGGGGAGTGGGATGATCCAAAAACTTTCTAAATCTGGCTAAGTTTTGGAGAGTCTTTCTGGAGGAGCTTACACAAAAGTAGGGCGCACTTTCTGTAGGGGCTTCTGGTTTCTGTTCCAGTGGAGCCTAGTGCTTGTTCTAGTGAGGCCACACCAAGTGGCAAAGACAAAAGCAGGAGCTGAAGGGTTGCCTTGAAGTGGCTACATACCCTAGTTTGGGGTTAAACCCTTGTTGCTGGAAGCTGTTCTTTTCTGATCTCTTTCAAGTTGAGCTTCTGTTTTAAGCACAGATTTTAGCATGGCAAGTCTTGGGGAGAGTTTGCTGGGTGAATCTAGCAAACTAGATGGCACAAACTACAGAGTGTGGAAGTTCAAGATAGCCAATATCTTGATGGATAAGAATTGCTGGGAGGTCATGACAGGTACAGAACCTGTACCAACATCTGATCCTGAATTGAAGGACTACATGAACAGGAGACATAAAGCTCATAGGATAATCAATCTTTCTGTCAAGGACAATATTATTCCTCACATTTGCAATGCAAGGGATGCAGCTGATGCTTGGACAATTCTGAAGTCTATGTTTGAAACAGTGGATTCAGCCAAGCTGGTGTATTTGCAAAACAGGTTACATACTCTCAAGATGGAAGCAGGTGCAACAATTGGTGATCATATTACAAAGGTCAAGGACCTATTGGATCAGCTTGCTTCAGTTGGAGAGAAAGTAAGTGACAGGAGTATTGTTCCCATAGTCTTGAATAGCTTGTCATTCAACTATCAAGACTATGTGATGTCCCTTTCTGCTAGGGAGAAACTCCCAACCTTTGGGGAGTTATGTGGTCTTCTTTTACAGGAGGAGATGAGAAGGAAGAATCTTTCTGAAAGGGAAGATAATCCAGAGCTTGCATTTGCTTCTAAGAAGAAGCAAAACTTTCAGAAGAAAGGCAAAGGCAAAAAGAAGAACTCAAAGCAAAGCTTGGAGCAGCAGGTGTCCAAGTTACAGGTTGGAGAGGAGTCAAGCACCAATTCCTCATCTACACCCAAGAGGAAGGGCAACTGCAACTATTGTGGTAAGTATGGGCATTTTGCTTTTGAATGCAGGAAGAAGCAAAGTGATCAGAAGAAGGGAAAGAACCAGCAGAGTCACTTTGTTGACAAAGTTGCAGAGGAGGAGCAATCTGGTGTGCTTGAGCTATTCACCGCAGCCCTATCATCTGAATCCACATTTGGTGGATGGTACATTGATTCTGGAGCCTCAAAGCACATGACACCTCATAGAGATTGGTTCAGCACCTATGAGGAGACAGAAGATGGCCAGCATGTTTGCCTTGGAGATAATTCTACTCTACGATCCAACCACGAAGAAGGTTGTTTCGAGCAGAGATGTGAAGTTCGATGAGTCGAGTCCACATTCCCTGGACTGAAAGACGAAAGAGGCCATGAGATCTTCACACTGCTGCCCATTCAAGAGGGAGATCTAGGACAGACATCAAATTAGAATGCAGAGCCACAGACTCCAGAGCAGCAGGAAGCAGAGGATCAACCCCACGAACAAGAAACGTTCGAGTAGCGACGAAACGAGCCTAGAAGGTCAACGAGACAAAGAAGACCTCCAGACCGCTACTCTGAGAATCTTCAGTGGAGCGAAGACACGCAGTTTGAATACTGCAGCTTCAGAGCCAACAACATACCAAGAAGCTACCCAGAGTCCAGAGGGAGAATTCTGGAAGCAGGCAATGTCAGAGCGAGGCATGGACACTAGAGCCACTGCCAGAAAACAGGAAAATAGTCAACTGCAAGTGGGTGTATAAGAAAAAGATGAAATCAGATGGCACCATTGGCCGCTACAAAGCAAGGCTTGTCGCGAAGGGTTACACGCAGAGATATGGTGTTGATTATTTCAACACATATTCGCCCATGGTCAAGATGACAAGCATAAGGCTACTCCTTGCATATGCCACACAGCACAATCTGGAAATTCACCAGATTGACGTGAAAACAGCCTTTCTCCACGGAGATCAGAGGAGGAAATCTTCATGAAGTAGCTTGAAGGCTATGAAGACCCCGACAATTGACAATATGTCTGTCGGTTGCAGAGATGCATCTACGGTCTAAAACAGGCATCACGAGCCTGGTATAAAAAGCTTGATGGTCTTCTGAAGTCTCTAGACTTCAATCCTACTCAACCAGACTGCAATGTCTACATTAAAAGAGTAGGAAAGGATTTTGTGATACTGACCATTTTCATGGATGATTCGCTGATGATAGGAAATTCTTTGATGCTGATCAAAGACACGAAGAGTCAGATTTCTGAAAGCTACGAAATCACAGATCTTGGAGAAGCAACGAAATGCCTAGGGCTGGAGATCAGAAGAGATTGAACAAAGGGCGAAATGCACTTGAGTCAGTCAGAATATGCCAGAAAAGTGCTAAAGCAGTACCACATGATGGACTGCAAAGAAAAGGCCACACCAATGATAGCTGGAGACAAGCTCACGAAGCAGGATTGCCCAAAAACGGAAGAGGAAGAACAGAAGATGGCAGGTATACCATACCAGAACTTAATCGGTAGTCTGATGTACCTCACAATTTGTACCAGACCCGATCTGGCTTTCTCTGTTTACGCCTTGAGCCAATTCTCTTCCAATCCTGGCCTGGCACATTGGCAAATGGCCAAACGAATCCTACAGTATCTGAAGGGTACCCAGAATATGGGATTAACCTACAGAGCTGAAAACGAAGAAAAAGCATTCGAGCTGCAAAGATGACAGCAAGTCCATTACTGGAGGATGTACCAAAGCGTGCGGAGCTGCAATCAGCTGGATATGCAAAAAGCAAACCTTGGTGGCTCAAATCCTCTTGCGAAGCTGAATATGTCGCAGCTTCAAAGGTGGCGAATGAGGTAGTGTGGCTGCAGATGATGCTGGAGGCAATCAGGATACCACAAGAAGGGCCAAGCATGATGAAGATGGACTCTCAGAGTGCCATCTATCTATCCCAGGATCCTGTCTTCCATTCAAAGACAACACACATACCTCTGAAGTACCATCACATTCGAGATTTGATCTCGAAAGGAGAGCTCCAGGTCCAATATATAAAATCAGAAGACATGATTGCAGATCTGCTCACGCAACCGCTCGACAAGCCACTCTTTGCCAAGCAAAGAAAGGCAATTGGATTAAACGTACAAAGCTGCAAGGTTCAAGAGGGAGTGTCAGAAATGGTGAACTCCTGCAACTTTGCCGCAACACGAACACGAAGTGAAGGTCGAACGAGAACAATTCGCGACAATCAACGTGCCTTGACTCGAAGCATGAACGATTCGCGAATCATTCGTGAATCGTAAACATACCTCCAGGACCGCAAAGGGACGCAAAACGAAAGATTACGAAAGAAATGAAAGGAGCGAAAACAAACGAAGGAAACGAAGCAAATGAAGGGGAATCTTTCGCGCTGCCAGCTGGCAGCTCAATGGGCTTGGAGTCGTAGACTTCACGCCCAGGTGAAACGAGTGGTAACGACGGAGACTAACTGATTAGTTGATTAGCGTTAACTAGTCTTGTGATTTTCTGCATTTAGCCATCTTGTAAACTCCACACTGTGGAGGTATAAATTATCCTCTCTGGATCATAAACTATGTGAAGAGATCTGAATAGATAGAAAGATCTGTAAGAGACAAAGAGAGAGGTAGCGAGTAGAGCAGAAAAGAAAAATACTAGAAACAATAGAGCTGTGCATGAAGGTCTGCCAACGAGTAGAACACAGCGAAAGAGCAGAGTGTCATTCCGCCAACGAGCGAGACACTGACGATCTCGCTCTAAAATTAAACTGATAATACAGTCGCTCTATTTTCGTGCATCTCCTTGTCTTGTGTCGACTGTCTTGATTGCTAGAAACAAATGTGTTCTGTGATGTGCAGTCAAGTGTCTAGGATCCTGTGAAGCTTCCGCACAACAGAAAATTCAAAGACACAAAAACGTTCGCGAATACGAAAACGAAAACGAAAACGAAAAAGAAACAGTTTCGCCTTCGCGAAACCGAACAGGTTTTCGCTTCCGCGACAATAACTTTGGTCTTCTCAGTGTTAACCCCCAAACCTCATCTGGTGTAGAAAGCATGAAGACTGTCCAACAGCCTCTATAGACCCTCTCTAGTCGAGGAGACTAGAGCCACATCATCTGCACATAAGAGGATGGCAATCAGAATATCCAAGCCTGCAACTTGTACCATCACTCTGCTCAATGACCCTCACAAGCTCATCAATATATAAGATAGTATGGGTGAGAGGGAGCAACCTTACTTCACCCCAATGGTGCTCTATATATGCTTTGAGATGCCTATGTCACTGCTAAAGTAGCCAAGAACTCGCTCATAAAGTACCATCACCGCTAGAATTGTATCAGTGGAAAAACCAAGATCATGTACTCGTTGGATGAGAAGAGAACATGGAATAAAATCCAAGGCTTTCCTAAATTCAACAAAACAACAGTAAACCCTCTGTCTCCAATGTCTAACCTCCTCAATGATAGCTCGAAGAGTGTAGACATGGTCTATGGTAGAATCGTGAGCTTGGAAGCCTTAATGGCCCAAAGCATGTAGTCTTTTGGTCTCAGCGTCAACGCTGAGACCAATGACTGAAGAATAGTGCCATAAAGTTTCGCAATGGCATGCCGCATGGATAACACGGAGATGTAAGGAAGGAGGCTGAACATGATAAGATGGTGTGGATGTGTGTCGGTAGGGTGTAGATGGAAAGGATATTGAGGCAGCAGTATGAAGTGACATGGTAAGGAAGTGGGCCTGTGACTCCAATGAGGTATCATGTGGGAAATGTTGGAGTAATGAAACAAGGGCCTCCTGGTAAGTCGTAATGTAGGGGTGGTTGAAGGTATATCTGGGTGGACGGTCAATGAAGGGAAGTCGGGAGAGAGCCCAAGTGGAAAGACATAAAAGAGTGATCAGAAAAGAGTAGTGGGAATGATCTCGAAGTGTGATACCAGTCTTATGAAAGATGGTGACCCCATGAGGTAGTCAACGACACTGTGCCCGCCACTATGAGGGTGGCATGTGTAGCTGCTCGAATCAGACCAACAAGCTTGGCCATTATAAATGGCTAACTCATGAGCTTCTCCTAGCTACAACAAATATTCAACGTAACCGGTGATAGGTCCTAGTGTGTTGGCCGAGGTCCTGGTAACTCCCATGTTATCACAATGAATGGCTTGTATGTGTAGCTGGTGAGCAATATCATGGAAACCTACTTGTCTCGTGGCTATCCTAGCGCTAAAATCGCCAGTAAGAAGAACATACCTCGATCTTGGAATCTGACAATATCTGCAAAGAGATCAATGAAAGGAGAACCAAAGCCCTCAACCAAAGAAGAGGACTCTAGAGGAAAGTAGCAAGCAACAATAAAGAGATCCCTGTCCACTTCTATATCACGTCCTATGAGGTGGACCGAGATATATCGTGCATACTCGTCATGTCTGATGAACTCCATGATCGGATGTAGTGACTGTCTTTATAAACATGCGACCCCCAATTGAGCCTCTGCAGCTCGCAGATCTCGCCTCTGTCCTATATACTGAATCCCACCTATAACCTGAGAATGTAGGTAGTCCTCTGACCTGACTCTCATGGGTTTCCATAAAGAATAGAATATCTCTACTTGTGATGAAATCTATAAGGTTGCCGACAGTAGACGAAGAATGTATACCATTGCAATTCCAACCCCAATACGTAGATGGTGTGGATGGGACCCCGGGATGCTCCCCTACTCGGAGGCCCCAACTCCCTGTGGGCAAGAGCTGCCAGGTGCATTGTTAAGATAACAAATCTGTCCGTCCAATAAATCATTCGTCGACTAGATGCTTTGGCCTCCTAAAAGTCTTGACACCTCTCTTCCACCTGGATATATGTGAGGTTGTCATCCCTGAAAATTCGTGTATCTTTCAACTTGGCCCTGTTCCGTAAAACATATCTACGACTAGTAGATGAAGTAAAACAAATAATCAAAGTAGTATTATCTCGTTCTGTGCACCATGCCGTTCTAGGCTTTTGCTATTGTGGTCCAGGGTAGTTTCAAGAAAATGTTTCGCTTCTTCAATAGCATTTTCGGTATCCGCAATGCCACGTACCCTAATATTGAGAGCTTTGCTTTCCCTAAGCCTCTCCTCTGAGAGAGGCTGAAATAACTGAAGTGATAGGTGTGGTGGGCTTACTCCCTTTGTTGAGCACGGCTGCCCAAGACATAGTTTCCTCCTGCTTCTCAATTTTTGCTTCCAATTCTTTGACATGGTTTGATAAATTTGGTGTAGGAATAGGTTGGGCTCTAAGTTCTTGATTCACCGTGTCCACCTCTTTTTGCAGCTTGCTATAAGTTTCTCTGAGATGAGACATTTCAGCCGTAATTAAGTGTAATTCCGCCTTTAGACCCTGGATATCTTGAGGATCCTAATGCTAGCTACAACATAGGACTCAACAGCTGCAGGTGTGTAAGGTTCTTCAGAGATTTTGAAGGAGCCAGGACAAAGGTTGAATACGAAGAACAAGAGGGAGATGAAGAAGGGGGAGAAGTAGCAGAGGGAGCAGTGGAATGCTAAGGTGATCTGAAAATGAAATGGCCCTCTGTCTTGACCTTCCAAAGAGTACAAAACTGAAGAAGGAGAAGGGGCAAGAGGAGGGGCGGGGGTAGTAGAGGGTACGAGGGATGGGGATGAAGCGAGGGGTGGAGGACAAAGGGAGCGAGGGAGAGGGGAGTCTTCCTATGAGAAGGGGCCATGGGAGGGGGGAGAGAGAGAGAGAGAGAGAGAGCGAGCTTCACATGTTGCCATACCTGGCCCGTTATTCACGTCAATAACAGGTTCCGGGTGACTAAACTGCCTTCAGCTGCGCTTCTGCTCCACCCGTCCTCCTATCCTCCTATTAGTCAGGGTCAACCTTCCTAGCAACCTACTTTGTGAGAATAGTTGGGCTCCCCGAGTCGGCTTACTTGAATTGTCTTGCTATTTTTGGCATCTTTCCATCACCTGGCTGCAACAGAATCTTAAAAGGCAGAGGATATTGCAAGAACGGGATAGGTAAGATGAAATACATGCAAAGCTGATCTCGGATCCGGGCTGGAATCTCTGAGCACAGGCCCATCCCACTGCCTACATCAAGAATAGGTCGGGCTCTACATGTGAAGAGGCCCTTAGGGAGCCTGGTTTAGGGTCTAGATTGCCGGTTTCATTAGCAGCTAAGTTGACAACATTTTAGACGCACTAATCAATGAATCAATGCATCATGAATCGATAAATTAGTAATACCTAGTTATTATCAAGGATAAGTAGGCTCCTCTAGTACATATATTTTTTTTTAAATTACCATCAAATTTCCCATTAGAAGACTTTTTTTGACACACCCATGTCAAAAAAAAAACTTCCAGGTCAAAAATCCGAAATACATTTTGGAACGTCTTCCGGAATGGACCTTGCATCTTTGATATATGTGTGTGTGTGTGTATGTGTATTTGTAAAAACATTTAAGGAGAAGTAAAATTAGGATTTTTTTTTTTTCGATTTGCGATTACGAATCGTGATTCATGATTTGTTGCATCTATGGATGCCACAGAGGCTAGAACACTTGAAAAAACCCGTCCAAGGTCCCAGTGAGAGTTATGTGCTATATTTGGAGCTTGAACGAGGGGATGTATTCAGATTGTTGCTATCCACTTATCTCAAATGTGTTATGAATCGGGAAGCATCCTAGGCTATCCCCTAAATATTTTGAATTGTGGAAAGTCATAAAAAACATCAATATTTTAGCCTATAAGTTGGAGCTACTAGAGGGATTTAGGGTGCACGTTAGAGTTTCCTTCCAACTCGGAATTGGTCGAATCAAAACTTCACCTGATACGTGTTACCTGACACCTGTGTTATGTATACTTTTAGGGTTTGAACTTTTAAACAATACACGTGAAAATGATGTCAAACCATAGATGAATCATGAAACAAATAACAATGAAATTATAAAGGTATGAGCTCAAAACATTCAACATTTAACAATCTAGACTCCAAATTAAATCTTACATAACTGTAATTTTACTATCTTTCTCTCACACACACACGCCTCATTGCACTCTCACAACAAAGAACAACAAAAAGGAGAGAAAAATGGGACCCCTCTATAATCGTGTCTCGAGAATTTTTGTTTTTCCAGGGAAATCCGATTCGAAGATTCGAATCAGGTTCGAATCGGAATCGCAATTCGATCAACATGAATCGCTATTCAAGAAAACTGTAGTGCACGTAGTCCTTTATGTAAGCATATTGAAGAAATGCTTGCATGAGGGGGATGACCTTCTCAAAGGTTCGATCATAGTGCAAGAGCATGAAACGTAAGACTATGGGATTGATAGTAGGTACCACATCGAAGACAAAGGTCTTGAGTTTACCAAAAGACATGGTGAGGGAGGTAGGTAGGGAAGCAACCTTGAAGGGAGCTGATTGTGAGGCAGCAGGAAAGGTCATTTTAGGAGGCAACAAAGGACTGGGCAGCAAGGCAAGAATGGTGGCTACGAGGGAAGTAACAGTGGACGTTGTGAGGGAGATAATTAATGGAAGTGGCTTGTGAGGGAAGCAGTAATTGAGAAGAGGGAGGGGATTGCAACATGGAAAAAGACTGTGATGGTTTTCTTTTGGTTTTTTGTGATCTATTCAGAACATTATTTGGAAGCAACTAAGTAGATAAACAACGTAGGTCCACATTTTCTTAAATTCTAGATTGAAATTCAGCCTGGAATGCACTGCATGTAGTCATGTTGAATTGCATTGAGTCACTTGAAATTTTCTAAGAATTTGTAAATGACTTGATTACTCTTAGAAATGATGCTAGGCTGCTTGACATCACCATTTTCCAAAGAGATTTTACAAAATTGGGTTTCTCACACCAAGAAAAGCGGGTGTATTCTTACATCATGAAATTTTTTTTTGACTATGCATTCATTACCTTAACCAAAATACCTCCTTCGCTCCACTAGTAAGAAGAGTATACATTCTTGAGGAGTAGGTTAACATTGTAGGTATTTTGAGGTTGCTAATTTTGAAGGGGTGCAAGGAGGCGAAAAGATAATTGGCATGTATATCAAAGGTGTAGTAGAAGATAAAATGAGAATAATTCTTGGTTCAAGGCAAATTAGAAAAAAACTGACTAGCACTAATTGCCTTCTTGGTTCAGGTACTTTGGGATATGTCATGAGTGAATTGCAAACTGGAAATCTGTTGAGTGTCGTTGTAAAATCAGCCAAAGAATTGGGTTACACTGAGCCAGGTGTCGTCCTTTACTTCTTCTAGGAGCTATTTACATTTCAACCTTTGTTACTTCTTCAAGTCCTAGTAATGCTTTTTATTGTTGAACTAGCATACGCTATGATAGTCTCAAGCCAAAGTTGAAACCTTCCAATTTTGTTATCTATGAGTTGATGGAGGGAAGTGGCCATGAAAAAGTTACATTGTGTGTTGTATAACTAACTACCTATTGCAACTATTGAGGATTTTACTTATATTATGATTTGCAGATCCACGAGATGATTTAAGTGGGATGGATGTAGCAAGGAAGGTATGCTATAGTCTACTGAATTACATGTACAAGTTATAGCATATACTTACACATTAGCCTCTTGAAAGAGTATGATTGGTAGAGGTCAGACGTTGATTGATATCGATACCTCTTCAAGACCCAGAAAAAGGATATGTACGTCCTTCATAATATGATAACTTTACTCTCTTTTGCTTGTCATGTTTTTTTGTGGAGCGTTTGACTCTCAAGAATGCTCATAATTAGGCCTACAAAGCTTGAATAGGCATATACTAGTAGCCACGAAAATTTTCCTGTTTACTTACCTGTTTGTTAAGATTTTTGAAAAGGTTGAAGTCAACCAAGGGTTCACTTGAGCTACAATGTCGTGTTTGATATTATGTGATGTTTTTCTACTTGACAACTCTATTCTTTTTCTATACTTTGGTCTAGTCTAGCATAAGGAGAAGCTGGGGAATCTCGCTTTGTCGATGAGTGAAGCTCATGGTAGATTGGAAGCAAGCGAAGGCAAGATGATGTGGGGAGAGAGAGAGAGAGAGAGAGAGAGAGAGAGAGAGAGAGAGAGAGAGAGAATAGAATATATTAATGTCTTTTGGGTGCGCACATAAGACAAAGAAAAAGTACATCAGAAAGGAGCGTTGTCCATGTTGGACTTATTTCTATCCGCTAAAGCTAAAAACAGAATAAACTGGAAATAAAACCAAAGCTTGACCTATAGCAGCATAAGGGGGGCCCGTACTATCAATGAAAGTCGAAGACTATGGTGGAAATTAGCAAACTGCCAGATACAAATCCCTATCAAGCCCAAAACTCCGGCCATGAAATTGAAGCCACATATAGCATGCATGCTCATCCTGTCGAACCAAATCAATGATAGGCTGTAATGAGTCCTTGTATAAGCATGCAACTCCACCGGAACCTCTGCCTCCTACAGATCTAGTCTCTAATCGAAAAGCCAAAAACCATCTGAATCCATGAAACTCTGGTAGCCCTCGAAACTGACTCTCATGAGTCTCAGTGAAAAGAAGGATGTCCCCCTGTGTTATGAAGTCTACTAAATCTCCTGCAGCTGCTGAAGAATGGATGCCGTTACACTTCCATAGACCAATACGTAGATGATGTGGGTGATGTGGATGGGGATGGGGTCTCGGGCTGCTCCTACGCCCAAGAGCCCCAACTTCCTAGGCACTAGAGATAGATGGACCACGATCCAAATATCGAACCTGACCATCTTGATAAATAGCAAAACGTCCCGATGCTTTAGCCTCCTGAAAGATTTTTTTACGTTCCTGAACCTGGATAAAAGTAAGATCCTCATCCAAGAAAATCTGTGTGCCTCTTAATTTAGACTTGAGTCTCAATACTTTGGTTCTTTCTTCTTTTGTTTAGAAACGAATAATGAGAGTTGAATTGTCTTTTTTGGTACGCCAAGCATTATCCAATCCATTTGTATTGAAACTCAAAGTAGTATTTAAGAAGGATGTTGCTTCTTTCACAACATCATGAGTGTCGAGAACACCTCGAACTCGAACATTGAGAGCTTTAGAATCACGTAATTTTTCTTCAGAGATGGTAGCTGAGATAACAGTAGACATATGAGCGGTATTACCTTCTTTTTTATGGAATAAGGAAGCCCAAGTTTTTGTAGCCTCCTTATGTTCAGTCAAGTGACGTTCTAGCCCATCGATTTTGCTTGTCATTGGGGATGGCGTTCCTTCCAATATCTGGATTTTCTATTTGAGAGCCATATTGTCCTGGAGCAACGTGGACATAGTCAGCTTAAGCTGTTGTATTTCAGATCGTAGCGCATCCAGCTCCGCTTTTAGGTAGCCTTCAAATGCTTTCCTTGGTGTATAGATGTCGTCTTCGTAAGGAGCATGATAGGTAGGCAACAGACTACGAAGGAACCGAAGGGATGAACGTCCCCCTAACGATGGAGTCAACTGCAGCAGCAATGGAGGCATCCCCAGCAGCACTGGAGCTATTTTTATCATCGTTGGAGGCAGGGGTGGAAGCAGAGACATCGCTGGAGGTAGGAGCATTGCCAAGAACAGTGTTGAAACCAACGGTGGGGACATTCATGTTGGCAGCAGCTGTACTGTCCATGATGTGGGGGCTGGAGACAGATGTGCTAGTGATGGAGATGCCAGAAACAACACTGGAGGTAGATTCCTGAGCGATGGAAGCAGGGTCTGAAGCAGCGATGGAGGCAGATTCGCTGGAGGCAGGGTTTGAAGCAGCGGTGCCCAACTCAGGTGTGTGGGCGATGGAGACAGGTGAAGTGCCAGAATCGTTGGAACGAGGTGGGGAGCGTGGAGAAATAGCTCCCCCCCTCTTACATGGAGCCATATCGAGGGAGAGATGGAGGAACTAGGTGGCCATCACCGCGAGATGGAGGAGCAGAGAGAGAGAGAGAGAGAGAGAGAGAGAGAGAGAGAGAGAGAGAGAGTTATTAATGTCTTGTAGGTATTCGAGGGTACAAAAGACCAAATATGTACATCTCAAGTGTGTGTGATATACTGGGAGCGTATAAAAAAAACATCTCCGTAAAAGAAAACATACTAAGAAAAACTAGATCAACAAAATAAATCTAATACATGTCGCTATACTAAAAAATAGAAAAGGAGCTCAAATATCACGAAAAAAAGTCAAGCCTCAAGACACGGCCAATGCTTTAAGTAGGAAAAATTCAAACTCATGGAATGCTTTGAGTATGATGTGTGATGTAGCCGCTGCCAGGACTTGTGGCATTATGTCTCGCACTATTAGCCATCCAGCCTGAGAATACCATGAGAGATGAGATCCCTGGTTGTGGAGTAATCATGATGAGGTAAGAGCTGCATAAGAATATCTAGACTCTCTGCTATCCATCTGCATCAGTCTCTGGAGAATAATAACGATCCGAAAGATAGCCTCACCCTGTAGTGGAGGATCTGCAAACTCTGCAAGTATAATCTGATGAGGAACAGAGGGTTTCGCTCGAATCATACATGAAAGCATAGTAACCTGTAGACGAGATATATACATCTAGATGTCTCTATAACCCCTCTCTGGAGCACGACATCATCGGCATAGAGAAAAATCGACATCAGTAAGTCGCGTAGAGTACATCCCTCACCTCCATCCTGCGTAATCATCAGCTCCAACTGTTAGGAACAACGTAACCACGTAGAAGGCAAAGCTAGTTTGATCCACCCAGCCTATACACTCTCTTATAGAATGCCCCTCCTAGCCCAGTGTGAGTTTGCATGGATGTGGTAGGTGGTAATTGCTGCTGACACCCACTGTTCATGCTGCATGCATGGGTTACTGATGCATGCGGGGTTGCAGCCCATCATTGAAGGACTGCATGGCCCCCTACTATCATGCATGCGTCCGCATGTGTCTGCATGTATCTGCATGGGCATTACTGGCCCTCATACCTATTGCATGGTGTGCATGCATGCCTCTGACTCACACTATCCTCTACCTCCGGTGGTTAGCTGCACCTGGAAGTACTGTTGGGTTGGTACCGTTAATCCCTCCACTTAAGAGCTGTCTTGGTCCTCTAAGACAAAATTTGGATATAATTGTCGAAGTATACTGCATTCTCAACTGGCTGATCCTTCCATTTGATTATGTTTGGCCGTCCGTCTGTGGAGTGCTCATATTTAGTTTGGTATGGAGATGATGGAATACTGCCCTCCAAAAACCTCCATCTGTTATGGACACGCATTATAGTCCATACTTCTCTACTTTCGACAATATTAGTGGACACAATTTATATTTACACGTGATGGGCCTAGAAATACTATTTTACATGGTTTTCTATTTGGCCCTAATTTTTGAATTTCACTTTCCCTCCAAATCAATATGAAGGGAAGTAGGGTTTGTCCATTATAAATAGCCACTAAGGCTAGTCATTTGCTAGTTTTTGATCATTTGAGTCTTGGGCTTCTTGTAGGGGAGTTGTACTATTTTGGAGATCTGCCTGAGCTATCGGCGGCCATTGATATTCATACAGTTTCTTAGTTGGAGAATGCTATGTGAATGCCTATCCATTCTTGACCTTTTAAAAGTGAAGGTTTTGAAAAGTCAAACCGTGGTCAAATTCAAATATTCCGTTTTCTGTTCTAAAAGATTCTGTTTTTGGATCTTTACATACTTTGTTTTTCAAGAAGTTCATTGCACGTCACGGTTTGCCAAACGGATGTCTCATTCTCAAGATATTACACTTTGAAGTCATGCCCTACTTCATCACCTTCAGCCCATTTGCGAATTTTCTTTGTCGCTGTCCAACTCCCTACTGCCCCACATTGAGCGGCCATTTTCCCAGCTTTTGCACATCCAGTTATTGGCTGTCCAATGCCTTACTTCACTCACTTTTCAGCAGCCCCTTCACCACCTATTGTTTGTTGGCTTTCTGCTACCAGTGGATCATTGGTCACATTTCTTGTTCGTTTTCCTTAATGCTTTACATTTTCCCGTTTTGATTCCATTTTCTTTATTCGTTTTTCGTTTTGTTAAAAAATAAATAAACGACAAAATGATGACACATTTCTCTTTTCCTAAGTATTTTGGATTTTCCTCTACATCTTGTGGCATTGTCGAATTCACCGGTTGGATGATAGAGTCGCATAGTTCTACTGTTGAGACATATAGTCCTATTGTCACATCACATAGTCCTATTATCGAGTCACATGGTTCTTTTGAGATTGAGTCACACATGTTGATACCATTTGAGTCTTCTTGTATAGTGATTGACTCTCAAATCAAGAGGGATACACATAGCAAGTTAGAGTCACCTCTACAAGTTGATGCTGAGTACCTTGGTGTTGCTCTAGCTTTACAGGTTGATGTTGCTCCAGATCTACAGGGTGCTGCTGAGTGCCTTACGCTATATGCTTGATTCACAAATATTGTGTTCAGTGGTCATTCCTGGTTTCATTGATACTGAAGCCGCATATTTTGATGGTGTTTCTACTATTGCTCCTACGCATACTTCAGATATCCCTCCTGGTTCGGTGGTTGGTGCAGTATCTTTTACATTGGTCTCTATATCTCCTTCTCTTGACTCCGTTATGTTCCTGTTGATTTCTCTAGGGTTCTTCACGGTTCCATGGTTGATGGTTCCCTCGCTATTGGTGATCAGGTTGTATCCTCTTTAGCTTTACTCCATGGATCTCTGCTTGACGTTTGTGATCTGCCTCATGATATTTCTACAGTTACTTACATGATTCATGTGCCTATGGTTCTACCACTGTGCTTTTTCCATCTGAGGATATTTGCTAGATGGTTTGTATTACTTATCTAGGGTATTCATATGCTGGGATCTTTCTAGATGAGTATACAGGTATACTTCAATCTCCTTGTGTTTCTACAAGTAGGCTTGTTGCAGTTGATGCTGATGGTATGACCACTTTGGGCCTTATATGCAGTAGAAGCTTTTCATGCTACTAATTCATTTTTACCTCTTGATATATGGCATTCATGGTTATTACGTATAGCTTGGATTTCATTTGTACCTATTAATTGGTGCTCGTTTTTCCATATTACTAATCATCTGTGGTGCAAGTATCTTGGTTTCCATGATTATGCCTGTGACTCTTTATATGTTACTTGGATTGTTGCTCATTGTCAGGCTTGGCATCTCCTAATAGCTTGGGTTATTGCCTCCGTCTCAGCTATTGTTTGTCAGGATGATCTTCAGGTTCCTTGGCATTTTTGGTTGCTCCATATCACTTGGTCTCCAATGTTGGAAATGTGCTGATCCCGACTAAGTTACGAATAAAGCCACAACTGATCTAAAGCTAAGCTATAAAAGCATCACATAAGCAAGACTTAAGCTATGAAAGCAGCACATAAGCAAGACTTAACCCTAGAAAGCAGGAAAGAGAGAGATTAAGGAGACTAAAGAGAGAGATCAATATCATCAGCTGAATAACAAATGACACAGTTTCCCTACTTATAGCCAAGAGGAAGCCCTAAAAGGAAGCTTCCGGTGGCTAGGGCCCAACTGGGAGGGAAAATAGTGCGCCCTCCAAGAAGGCCCCCACTCTCCAGTAATATGTCCAAATGGCCTAATAATGAATAATAAGGCCAAAGGCCAACCATATAGTCTAAGTGTCACTAATGAATAAAAAAGGGCCCAAGGCCTGCTTATGCATAAAGTAAAGTAAATGTAAATGGACGCGGCGAATGTAATGAGCCGAGTCCATAACTGACTACCACAGCACTGAAACTTTGATCCAAAGTGCGCCCAATCTGGCTAAATTTTTCACTGAACTTGCCTGAAGAATTTGCATGCATCTATGGTCAGCAAGGGCACCGATCTGATAAGAATTTTATCGCTCTTTCACCTCTTGAAAACTGAGCACTTTTTGGGCGCCCAACTCACTGCCAAGAAAAACTCAATCCTCTTTGCCCAAGTAGCTTGATTTGGATAGCAATCAAATTAGCAAGGATGGCTATGGCTCTGATACCAGTGTCAGGATTAGCGTAACCACGTAGAAGGCAAAGCTAGTCTGATCCACCCCAGCCTATGCACTCTCTTATAGAATGCCCCTCCTAGCCCAGTGTGAGTTTGCATGGATGTGGTAGGTGTGGTAGTTGTTGCTGACACACATTGTTCATGCTGCATGCATGGATTACCGATGCATGCAGGGTCCTAGCCCATAACTGAAGGAATGCATGGCCCCCTACTGTCATGCATGCGTCTGCATGTGTCTGCATGGATCTACATGTGCATTACTGGCCCTCATACGTACTGCATGATATGCATGAATGCCTTTAACTCACACTGTCCTCTGCCTCTGGTGGTTAGTTGCACCTAGACGTACTGTTGGGTCGGTACTGTTACGGTCTCGTGACACCAACTCACTCATTGATATAAAGTCTTAACAAGATAGGGAATAGGGAGCATCCCTACTTGACTCCAACGGTGCTATAAACCTGCTGAGAGATGCCCTCCTCAAAACAGAAACAACCTATCACTCTCTCGTATAGACCCATAATTTCCAAGATTGTATCTGAATGGAAGCAAAGTTCCTATAATCTCTAGATAAGTAAGTGTCTTAGTACAAAGTCAAAGGCCTTACAAAAATCCACAAAATAGTAGTATACCCGCTCTCGTCTAGACTTGGCCTCCTCAATAATGGATCTCAAAGTGAATATATGATCCGAGGTGGAGTAATGTGATAAAAAACCTGCCTGGCCCAAAGCATAGAAGCATCTGATCTCGGCTTCACTATTGACTGCCCTCCGAAGAATTGAGCCTTATACTCTTGCCATGAAATGGCCAATCATGATAGTACGGTAGTTTTCTGGTCTCCTGGGATCACCCCCTTTATGATTCCCAACGTATCAAGAAAGGATGATGATAGGTCACCTTCTTGGCCCCCTCCTACAAAGAAAGTTGCCTATTAGAATTCTCTCTCAAAGAAGTTGACAATTTTTATCATCAAACAACTATCAAACATTCACCCACTTAAGATATTTGTATTCTCAGATTAGCATTTCTAGCTAGGTTTGGGCATTCAGAGCAAACCTTGTCTCAAGAATTTCAATTAGGTCCAAAAACAACATGATGGGACGGGACTTCATGGATTCAAATGTAATTAACAGTGCCCCAAAGATAATACCCTCATAAGATGTTATTAACCTCCCTCCAGTGGGCTCTTTTGTTTTTGTGAGACCCAACGCTTCTAAGGTTTTGCACAAGGGCGGGGACTGCCAGATGTGTACTCTTGGTTAGGTAGAGACAAAGGAACACTTCATACTCCAATGTCCTAATTATTACGAATTAGGAGCCGATACCACTGTCTTTTTGGGATCCTTCTGTGACTTTATGGTCACTTATCTCATGTGTGTAGCGTTGATGATTCAAGAGTCGTTTCTATTATGAAGAGAGACATGTCAAAGTGACTGCTCCAACACCAGGATTCTCAGCCTTGGATTACTTGCTTCTTCTCTAGATGAAGTCCAAGCCAAACACAGATTTAGAGGACGAAACTAGCATCCCGTCTTGTGACAGTACAGGGATCGACAACAGTGTACATCCCACTTAGATATGCTTCTTGGTTTCCAAGGGGAGGCTCGAACCTGGGACCAAAGAAACTTTGGATGCCAAGCCAACCAACTGAGCCAACCCCGTTGGGTTTAGATATGGAGTGATCCAGCCTTAAAGGCTTCAAGCCAAATGACCATGTAGACAGTTATCCACCACGACTTCAATATCAGGTCCAGCTTCATCATCATCAGCATCTGCACCTGCTACATCTATCTTGACATTTTTCAGTAGAGCCTAATTATTGTACATGAATCTTTAGCATGAGACCCGGCCTAGTAGCCACACTGGATACTGTACCATGTTTTACATTTTCTCATTTGTTTGTCAGTTTAGACTAGACTTTTTAGTTTTGTATAGTTCTGAATAGCAGCTTCTCTGCTGCTTTAGACACATATTTATGCTCCCTTGGATGTCATCATCCTTGAGATGTACCTACATTGGTCTTAGGTACCCTTTGGTACTTAAAAGACATAATAAAAGGTTTTTTTTTTTGGCTTTCAAGTTAATGGATGTCAATGTTACTTGAGCTTAAATTATTTTCTTTCAATAGGAACTCGATGCTAAAGAAATAAAAGGTCAGGGATATATTTAAGGGTTAGAAATTTTTTACAATGCATTTCTTGATCTATAAATGGAAAATAATGGGCATTTGGGACATGAGATTAAGTTGCTACATCTATTTACTCAAAAGTCAAATCTTTGCTAATTTGTTTTTCTTTGGATTCATGCAGGCCCTTATCATGGCTCGACAACTAGGATGGCGAATGGACCTGAGGGATGTCCAGGTGAACAACTTGGTGTTTGACGGGTTTATATGAAGTAGGATCACTTGAGAGGACAACTCTTTTCTGATTGTTTTAGGTTTGGTTGGCTAACTTTCAAATTGCATCAAGGTTCTTTTGTTGATAGCTGCATTAATTTCCTCATTAGTCATGCTTGGTTCCCTCGAAAACCAGCAAGTTAGCAACCTATCAATATCCTAGCTTTGATGAATCAATTATCTTGGTCACTTATTTGAGAAAGTTTCACTATGTGATCACTTTATCATAATAGGTAGAATCTCTTTATTCAAGTGACATGGGACCAGAATTTATGTCCGTTGATGATTTTCTTGAGAAAGGATTGACTACACTGGATGAAAACATGAAAAGGCGTGTTGAAGTGGCTGCATCTAAAGGTTGTGTCTTACGCTACGTTGCAACAATTCAAGATCACAGGTGTTGGTTCCATAATTCTTGTTCCTATTTTCTTTTCCACTCTGAACATATTCAATTTAAAAGTGTCTGCATTGTCCAGTTTGAGAGATATGCATCAAATAGAATCCATGAGAGAGAGAGAGAGAGAGAATTAGAATTAGAATTAGAATTATTATTAACGTCTTTTGGTACCCAAAGGTACATAAGACAAAAGAGAGTACAAAAGGTGAGGAGCATTGTCCGCATACGGACTTATTTACTAGTAGAAAAGAGAAGAAGACAAGAAACTAGCATATCTATCTCGCTATCTCTAAGAAGAAGAAATATCCAAGCTTGACCACCAGCTTGCGAGGGTGTAATGCAAGAGCTTAACCACCTGCTCTACGGAGGAGACTAGCTACGAGTAAGCTGAAAATAATGAGTGATAGTAGTAGTGGAGCGTGCTATGGACTGGCGAGAAGCCCGTGAAGATCTAGTGATCCTGGATCTAGCAGAAATATGTGAGACTCTCTTTGTCTTTGATCTCCGAGTGGGGACTTCAAAATCCAAAACGGAAATGTCCTCTCTGTCTCGTTTCTAGAAAAACTGGGTAATATGAGCCTGGCTATGATCCATATCTGTGGTAGGTAGAAGTGAAGTTCATAGAGTATACATCTCTCTCAATAGAAGACCTACACATCTGGAGTCTGGATACTCGAGGAACGATCGCAACGTGAGAGGGGTATCTCTGTATAAACAATGGTAACGCTCCCTGATCTCGTAATGTACTGGACAACGAAAGATGAAATGGAACTCATCCTCCATTTCATGAAGAGAACAAAGCTGACATATCCTCTGCAATCTGGGAGTGTCCGTGTATCTACCCGTCTCAATAGCCAGCTGATGAGAAGAGACTCGGAGCTGTCCCATACGGTATCGCAGACCAAAAGATACTGGCTGTGTAAGATATGCTGGAAGGACAGGGGTACCCGTAGTATCCAACCGTAGTAGATGTGTGCCATAGAAATGTATCTTGACCTTATCCGGGTCGGGCTGTGACCATATAGTGCGTATGTAGCTACGATAAATATGTTGTCTGATATAAGCATGAGTCCCGCTCGGCAGATCAAGTATAGATAAGCCCCAAGTCTGAAGAAGGGCTGAGACACTGCCAAACCAAGAATGCTTGGCCCCCTGTCCAGCAATGGTGTGTGATGAAGTGAGAGCAGCAACAATATATCTGGAAGTGTCTAACTCTGATATCCTGTGAAGAAAGGTAATGATCTGAAACATAGCACCGATAACCAGGGGAGGGGAAGCAAACTCCGCTAATATGATATCATGTGGCACCGAGGGCTTAGCCCTAATCATCCTGCTAAGCATGAGAATCTGGATACGAGTAAGATCCCTCCAAGTATCACGTGATAAATCCGGACACCAGGTCTCAGCAGAGTATAAAACAACCGGGGAGACAGTGGTAGAAAATAGTAAGCATCTGGTAGCAGGGTCCTGTACATAATATGTGGAGCAGAATCTCTCCATATGAACAAGAGAAGTGTGCCCCTTATGGAGTCTGGTGAGGGCTGCCGGTCGAAATGTGAGTAGCGGACCAGAAAAAGGTACTCCCAAATAAGTGTAAGAGGTCACAATCTCAATCGGCAGCCCATCATAATAGAAGGTCACATCTCTCATATGCTGTCTATTGGTGTTGAACACCATAATCTTGGTCTTCTTAGTATTAACCGTCAATCCCCAAAGCTAAGAGAAGTGATGTAACGCAGAGAGGTGTCTCTGTAAGCCAGCTGCAGAGGATGAGAGAAGAACCACATCATCGGCATATAGGAGAATGGGGATAATAATATCTGCTAAGGGACAGCCCTCTCCACCTTCCTCTCGAATAATCCGCTCGAGGTCATCAATATATAGTGCAAAGAGAGTAGGAGATAAGGGGCAGCCCTGCTTCACTCCAATGGTAGAGTGGATCAGCAAGGTCCAACCACTACCGTCCCTAAACCGCGCCCAAACTCGCTCATATAAAGTAATGATCGCGGCAATAGTCTCGTCTGTGAAGCCAAGCAAAGATAATCTCGGGAAAAGGAGGTGTCTCGGAACTGAGTCAAAAGCTTTGCGGAAATCCACAAAGCAACAATAAACTCTCTGTCTCTGATGTCGTGCCTCCTCAATGATGCATCGCAAAATGAAAATCTGATCTGAGGTAGAGTATCCTGGTCTGAACCCAGCCTGACCCATAGTGGTTTTGTAGAGAGGCACCGAGAAGGAATTTACTATGGTTGTTCTTCATGAACCAGATAGCATGGTCAAACCAAATGATGGAAGAATTGTTTTACACTTATCACCACATCTGCACATAAAGAAAGGCCTTTTCCAGTTCCAAATACGAGCTTGGTGTAAATTCATCCTATTGAATCCAATCTTAAAATGACCTCTAGTTCTAGCCCAAGTCTGTTCAGAAGGACATCTCGAGGGTTCAAATCTATTCATTTTGATAACAGTATCGAAAGCAATGGGAGTATCAAAGGCCAGATTTTTATGTAGAGTAGCTAGCTTGCAAGCTTGGACTTCAGCATTGGTCAAAGGGGCAAGAGTGATCCAAAGTTATATAGGAATGGGTACAAGAAAGTTTATAGAAGGGAGACTCCATAATTTGAAGGCAGTTTTGGTAACTTTGAACTCAATGGTACGACTGGGGACCAAAGGTACTTGGCAACTTTTAGCTTGGCAGAACTCGAAAGAGGATTGATCGTCTACCTCACAAATTTCTTGGGAAAAGGACTCCAATTGAGAGACACTTTCTTCATCCAGGTCATCAACAAAAATCATGGGGTGTGGAGAAAGAGGGCCTCAATGGGAATAGAAACATCAGAAGAAACAACACCGTTCTCTTTTTCAAGACAAGCAAAAAAATTTTGAATGTGAGTTACAAAACCTTTTTTCATCCTCAAGACTATCAGCATAGCTAGAGAGCTTGCCAAAAATATTTTCCACAGTATTCAAGGGTTTCCTTTTTAATAAATTCCATATATATCTTAATCCAATCCAAGGTACTCATAAGATCAACAAGTCAAAAAATTCTGTCATTAGGAACAACAACATAACAAGTAGTCCTATCAGTTAAAATGATAAGATCATGGACATCAACATCTTTCTTCATACAACCGATAATAGTTCGTATAAAAGGGTTAGGAGGAGGAAGGGGTTTCCCATAACCAAGGTTGATTGCATCAAGAAACCATCCTGAGGACTAAAACATCAAAACGGACCTAAGTTAGCCATAAAATTGGAGTAATGGTAAAGGTTTGGTACTACCCCGACCAAAAGGTAGTCAGGTTTACATCTAAAAAGATGCACACAGAGAGAGAGAGAGAGAGAGAGAGAGAGAGAGAGAGAGAGAGAGAGAGAGAGAGAGAGAGAGTAAAACATTTCACATAGTCCCTCTTGACAAGTCAAGACCAAACCCTTTGAACCCTTATATTTTATAGCATAACAGGTTATAGCAAAGCTGTATAAAGTCTTACAGCACAAGGTACCTAAATCGAAGCAAGTTTTAGGATACTCAACTGTTACCTGCCACCATCCCACAACACAAAAATGCACGAGTTAGTACAGTGAGGAAAACAGGTGTCATTGTTGAGCATCAATTGTCCAAAACAAGATTCACTACTTAACAGCATAAATACAGTTGAATAACATTTGTCGAATCTTCCCAACCAAAACCTTCTTACTAGCAATACATTATGCCCTAACTACGAAACCATATCAGGGCAGAAGCCATCCGAGTGCTATGATACGAAGCTTAGGAAAATCCATGCCATTCAAGCCTCTAAGAACCAAACCCATTCACAAACCTAGCATACTAAATGCTCACACAACTTGCTTACCTTTGCTCCTACAATCTTGTCATTGTTTTACTTTTCGTTTTAAAGCGTAAGAGAGTTTAGTTGTCATTCGTTGTATTGCTTTATGGAAAGTGATGGAATCCTTTTTGTGCGCTTTTAGCTCTGATACCATTGAAGGAATCTAATGGCGCGTTTCTCTAATTCCTGATGTAAAGCTAGATAGAGTCGACCTACTTAGTTGCAGCTACTGCTACAAACTACGATCTAACCTCTTCTAAGCTACAGACTGACACTTCAGTTTTGATATTGATTAACAAACAATAGACAATGTTTTAACAACATTCAACAACTGAAAAACAGTGGAACTTGTAACTACTGTAAGCAAGCATCATAGAATTCACAGATTGCACACATCGGGCAGAATGCAGAAATCGTCTATTATCAGAATAAGTTTTTACAGCAAAACTTTGAGCGCTGTCTGGATCCCAAGCAGCGCATTACCGCAGGAGAGTCTCTCTCTGATTGTAATACACACCGTCAGATCTTAGCCATAATAGGTGCAACAATCCTCATTGTTAATAAGAAGCTTATTGAGCAAGCCTTTGCAAATTTCAAAAAGGCCCCCCTCCATGTATAACGTATGAAGGAATATAAGAAAGTATCTTTATTAGTAGAACAAAACCTGCACAAAGAAAATCGAGTGTTCCTGCTCTTATGCACTGAAGTATGGCTAGAAGAGATATGCATCAAATAGAATCCATGAGAGAGTATGGTTTCAATGGTTTGCTATGCTTCATAACTGTTGTCAAGTTCAATGCCGTTTAGTACAGTGCACATGATTTCATTTCACACAATATACATATTCGATTGAATACCCTGGTATTTAGAGTAGCTCATATGGTTATAGAAAAATATCAATAAAAAGTACAAAAAACAAACTTTGCATGTTCATCGTCCAAGTGACAAAGAAATTGCAATATGATGTAAAATCGTTCCTATGAGTTGATTACATTTGAAATGACGTTCTTGTCTGATCGAGGCAACTCCTCAGATTTGATGCGAATCACGCAATCCAACAGATCCAACATTTGGAAAACTCATTCTTGTGCGTTCTTGTCTAATCAAGGCAACTCCTCAGACGTTGATGCAAATCATGCAATCCAAAGTCTCCAAACATTGGCAAATAGTTGTGAAGTACTCCTAGCAAAAAATTGTTCCTGAATCCCCGACAATGGCGCCAAAAAATATGTCGCGATATACTTTTCTTAAATATAAAAGATTGTCACTCCCCAAAGAGACTGCTTTATATTGTGATTTTAGATGTTTTTAACTCATTCAATATTCCCTAACGCCAGTCCCTAACAGTCGTTCCTTAGGAATGAAATGCCCAACTCTAAGGAACGGAACAGTACCTGTTCCTAAGAAAAAACCTTTGGAACGGGTTTCTATTACAAGTTACAAGACTCTAAAGATGAATCAGGATGATGGTCGACGGCGGTCGTGTCTTTGCATACTTCCTAAATGCACCTGTGACTTGAGCATGATTTCTCAAGGGCCATAAGCTTTGTACTGACAATGGGCATGAACATATTCTCACAACCTAATAACCTATCCATGACAATACCAATAATTGACTGAGGAAAGTGACCATAGACTTTCTATGACATGTGTAAACCCCAAAAACCCTTAAAAATACATTTTCAAAAAAAAAAAAAAATTCCCGTTTCGAACCTGAACTAGCCGTTTCAAAACGCGTTTCGAAACAACCCCATGAAACATTGGTGCAATTAATGATAGGAATAAATCACTGGTGATTTTGAGCCAAACCTTGTAGTTTTAAGCACGACACTGTTCAAATTTGTTGATGTAATTATTTGATTATTTGACCTTGTGATAAGAATATAATATTTGTTTAGAATTTATTTGCACTCACAAGTAGAATTGGTTGATCATTTTGGTATAGTAACCAGAAAAGCTCTCATGTTATTGAAATCGAGCAAAGTTGTGTACAAGTTGTTTAAGGATGCTTCTAATGGTAGAGTTACAATTCACACTAATTGGGTTGCAGATGCAAGGTTGGTCTTCTGGATTTGCCATGTGATTCTCCTCTGGGTCGGCTATGTGGTAGTGATAATCTGGTGCTTACTATCTCTCTTCCTTCGCTGCCTCCAAATATGTTTTTCTCATTGATGCATTGACATTGAACAACATCGATATTAAGCATCATTCTTACTTGTTAATGGGCCCCTTAGATAATTTCATTCTCTCTCTCTCTCTCTCTCTCTCTCTCTCTCTCTCTCTCTCTCTCTCTCTCTCTCTCTACATATATATATATATATATATATATATATATATATATATATACGAGGAGACATCCTAGACGACTTCAACGGCTACTAGAGCTCCCCCATGCTGCAACTCGCATCACAATTTTTTATAGCATCAACACCGGTAGGACCTGATGATAGTGTTATCCTTTATTATGCTCCTATATATCTTACCGCATTAATTTCAGCTCATAGTAAATGTCTCTTTCTGTTAAATTTACACAAGCTAGTTTGCACAATTACCACTTGTAAATAACTTTGAGGCCATGTTGTGGGATATCACACGTGCCAAAAGCATAGGATACCTTATTCTAAGTCAAATCATTAACCTAGCTTTGGAATGGTACTCTTGGGATATGTCCAAAGAGTGCATAGATAGGATAGAGAAAAAGTAGGAGCTAAAAATAGCATTTTTCTCATTGTTTTTGGATCTCGAGGCATTGACCCTAAATAGGGTGGATCAAGTGGATCTTTAGGTTAGATGTTAGGATTAGGTTATGATGAATACATATGCTTAGATCCGAGCTCTACATGTATAAATATGTGATGGGATTTCCATCTAATTATGAGCAAAATCGAGATTTTTCTTCTTGACTAGTTTGAGTCTATGATTTGATTGATGAATGCTATTGGCATATGATTTTTTGTGATTATTGAATGAGCTTGGAGTTGCAGGTATAGTACACAGGCGGCGGCAGGCCGTACTTTCACACGTGTGAAGAGTTTTGGAGCTAATTCATGGAGCTCAAGCCAAGATAAGCTAGGAATCAATGCATCTTCTAGATCTTGTTTGGATCTTAAGTAGGTGCTTTCTCCATCATTTCTAGGATCAAATGGGATTATTTTGTTGTATTTTTATCATGGTATCAGAGCCATTCCAAGAAATGAGCTTCACTTCATGCTAGAATCATAGATTTTGATGCAATTCAAGCATTGATTGCTATCTAGACATAATCTATGAGTAGTACCTTCAATTCTTGATCAATTTGAGTGAAGAGGGATCTAATGGTTTGTGATTTACAGGCTTTTTAGCTTCAAAATCCGAGTTGTGGTCATCTCTTATCAATTGGATCAAAATAGCAAGTATTTTGCACTTTCATCATATTGATGCTACTCGATTTTTGGAGTCTATCACAAGGAATGGTTTTCAATCAATCAAAAAGAAGGTAGATCCTTATCTTTGGTACTATAGTAGGTCGTTCTTAGACTTATTGAGATCTTAGAACTTCAATTTTGGGGTCAGCCCAAAGGCTTTGATAAGTGCTCATCAAGGAATGCAATTCTAGTCAAGATTGTGTTCAATTTTTGCTTGATTTGTGACATAGTTTGGATTGATTATTGCATGATGATTCAACCTAATATTGTAGGAATGATTTGAAGAGGCATTTATGTGGATATGATTCCTTTTGGTTCAGGTTAGGTGAATCTTATATCCTTGTGAAGTCGAGATCAAGGAGGAGCCAATTCTAGATCCATTTTTTATGCAAATTCAAGCTAGTTTCCATTCTTGTTGACATTCATAGATTTGATTTGGCTTAAGATCAGGTAGGATCTTATTGAGAGGTCAAGTTTTGAGCTTTCTCAAGTCCCTAGGTAGTGGGATAGCTAGTCTTTCAATCATTTCTATTTTGCATCTATTCTTGTGATCAAGATCTTGTTTAAAGATAGATGGCTTCAATGAATGCATATCTTTTGGATTCACATGATAGATTGAATGTTTCTAATTATTCAATTTGGAAGCTAAGAATGGAATCAATTCTTATTTTACAAGATCTAATGGATATAGTGAGTGGTGAAGAGGATGAGCCCATTCACTCTCAAGAAGCTACAAAATATAAAAGGAGGTGCAAGGTTGCTCTCCATTGTATAAAAATGAATGTAGCTAATGAGCTTCTTAAGGAGGTAGGTGCTTGCACCTCGGCTCAAGAAGCATGGGAAACTCTTCAAAAGATTATGAATCCAAGAATACTTCGAGGTTGCTATCCTTGAAGAATCAAATCCTTCAACGTTTTCAAGCTAAAGGAGAGAGTGGACATTCATATGTGTTGAGAGTTAAGGACTTAAACAAGGAGCTTGCTTACATAGGAGATTCCATTAAGGAAAGTGGACTTGTTCAACTAATCTTGAATGGTTTGAGTGTGGATTTTGCTAACCTAGTGCAAGGCTATGCAATTATGGGCAAGTTGCCCTCACTTGAAGATCTCCAAGGAGTCCTCATGGCCGAGGAGAGTAGGAGAACTCACATCAAGTCAAGGATGGAGAAGCTCTCCCTCAATGATGAAGATGACAAGGCTCTTTTCACCAAGAGCAAGAGCAAATCCAAAGGCAAGGGTGCTGCATTCAAGAAGAATCAAGTCAAAGGTGAAGATCAAGAAGGATCTTCAAGTCCAAGCTCGAGCAAGCCAAAGAAGGATAAGTCGAAGATCAAATGCTGCTTTTGTGGCAAGATGGGGCACTATGCCTCGGAGTGCTTCAAGAAGCAGCAATCTCAAAGTCAAGCAAACCTAGGCCAAGAGGAAGAGGAGAGCTCTCATGAAGATTCACACATGCATCTTCAAGCATAAGAGGTGAAGACCCTTGGTGGATAGGTAGTGGGGCTAGCTCCCACATGACAAGTAAGAGGGAGTATTTCTCAAACTTATCTACCTATGATGGACCTATCAAGTCAATTTTTACAGCAAATGATTATGCTTGTAAGGTAGAAGGCATAGGATCCATACCTTTATGCTTGGGATCTTCAAGGAAGATCAAGATTGATGGAGTACTTTACATTCCTAGTATCACTAAGAACTTGCTTAGTGTAGAACAATTGCTTGACAATGGTTTGATTGTGGAGTTCACCACAAATGCATGTAACATCAAGAAGAATGGCAAGATCATTGCTAGAGGCATAAGATTTGGAAGATTATTCAAATTAGATGCCTATGTGGATGCTAATATTGTTATGCTAGCCGAGGAGACCAAACTATCCAACCATAGTCTTTGGCACAAAAGACTTGGTCACATCAACTCAAAGTCCATGGAGGTCATGTGCAAGGAGGAGCTTGCCTTAGGACTTCCAAGATCCTTGGCAAAAGAGGAGAAAGTATGTGAAGCATGTGCTCTCTCAAAAGCACATAAGAAGCCCTTCTCAAGTTCAATCACAAAGACAACTCATCAACTTAAGTTGATCCACTCGGATGTACACTTTGCAAGTACAATGTCCAATGGAGGTGCCACCATGTTTGTTACATTCATAGATGATTACTCAAGGTTTTGTTGAGTAGTTCTACTTGCATCTAAAGCACAAGTATTTGAAAGCTTTCTTAAGTTCAAAGCATTTGTTGAGAAGCATCTTGATCACAAGATCAAAACTTTTAGAAGTGATAATGATGGAGAATATATCAATGTTTTTAAAGATTTTTGTGATCAAGAAGGGATTAAAAAAGAATTATCTTGTCCCTACACCCCTCAACAAAATGGGGTAGCCGAGAGGAGGAATAGTACATTGTGTGAATGTTCTAAAGCTTTAAGGATTGATGCATGTTTACCAAAAGCTTTTTGGGGAGAAGCTCTCACTTGTGCTAACCATTTGATGAATAGAGTTTCATGTAGCTCTATTGAAGGCAAAACACCCTTTGAAGTCTTGTATGGGAGGAAGCCAAATCTCAAGGACTTAAAGGTGTTTGGATGCATTTGCTATGTGCATACACCTTTGGAGAAAAGGACCAAGGAAGATCCATGATCAATCAAAGGTATTATGCTCGGGTATGGCAAAGCAAGCAAGGGATATAAGGTATACATTCCATCTTCCAACAAGTTTGTGGGTTCTAGAGATATCATTTTTGATGAGGATAATATGCATAAACTTGTTGATGGCTCAATCAAATCACCTATCAAGAGGGAGGTGGCCGAGGATCAAGATGTCATAGATCTTGAGGAGGAGCTAGAGCCAAGTGAACCAATCACTCCAAGAAGATCATCAAGGGTAAGAATGGAGCCATTGACGTTCACATACCAAGACAAGGGGAAGCAAGCCGAGGGTAATCCATCTTCATCCTTTGCACTCATTTCAATTTTTGAAGAACCTTTATGTGTAGAAGATGCATTGAGTTCAAAGGAATGGTTTCAAGCTATGATAGATGAATATAATGGAGAATGGCACATGGATCCTTGTTGATAAGACCTCTTAAGAATGTGATTGGATGTAAATGGGTTTTTAAGCTAAAACTCAATATGGATGGAAGTGTAAGCAAATACAAGGCAAGGTTAGTTGCCAAGGATATGCTCATGCAAAGGGCATAGATTTGAAGAAACTTTTGCACCCGTGGCCAAGATGGTCACAATAAGGTTACTTCTTGCACTTGCTTCAGATTTTGGTTGGATGCTCTTTCAAATGGATGTTTATAATGGAAGAAGACATCTTCATGGAGCAGCCCCAAGGCTTCATCAAGCTCGGGATGGAAGGTAAAGTATGTCATCTTCAAAGGAGCTTATATGGTTTGAAGCAAGCATCAAGATCTTGGAATTCAAGACTTCATGATTTCTTAGTTTCTATTGGATTCACTCAAAGTGAATATGATCCAACTTTGTACATAATGTATGATGTAAATGGCATTGTACTTTTATTGATTTATGTAGATGACATCATCCTTAGTGGTGATAACATTGATGATGGTATTGAGAAAACCAAGAAAAATCTATCACTAGAATTTAAGATGGTAGATCTTGGTCAACTTCACTTTATATTGGGCATAGAAGTACTTTGAGGTTCAGATTTCATCTTCATTAGTCAAACTAAGTATGCTCAAAGTTTGCTCAATAGATTCAAGATGCAAGATTGCAAGCATGTAGAAACACCAATGGAGCAAGATGTAAAAGTGCTCAATAAAAGTGATGAAGCATCCTTTATGGACATCACTCTTTATAGGCAAATTATAAGCTCCTTAATGTGGATCACCATAACTAGGCCTGATCTATGTTTTAGTGTGTGTAGGCTAAGTCAATATATGCAAGATCCATTAGTGATACATTGGAAAAATGCTAAAAGGATCTTGAGATACATCTCGGGTACTCTAGATCATGGAATTCTCTATAGAGGAGATGTCATTGATTTGCATGCCTTTAGTGATTCGGATTTTGCAGGTGACAAAAGGGATAGGAAGTCCACAAGTGCCTATGCAACATTCATTGGTGGATGAGTAGTTTCTTGGCTGTCAAAGAAACAAAAAACTATCTCACTTTCTTCAACCGAAGCCGAGTATAAAGCTCTCACCACTACAACAAAGGAGCTATTATGGATCAAGAGGCTACTTATGGAGCTGAAAGTCATGAGTTTAGATGTTCCAACTCTCTACAATGACAACATTTCAACCCAACACCTTGCAACCAATCCAATCTTCCATGCAAGGTCAAAACATATTGAGATCTCTCATCATTTTGTGAGAGAGAAGGTGCAATCAAAGGAGATATCTTTGGAGCATGTGGCAAGTAGTGAATGTATTGCTAATATCCTCACTAAACCACTTCAAAGAGCTGCATTTGTGAAGTTAAGATCAGCCCTAGGATTGATAAGCAAGTCTATGTTATCTTCAAACTAGTTGTGAGGAGTGTTAAATTTACACAAGCTAGTTTGCACAATTACCACTTGTAAATGAGTTTGAGGCCATGTTGTGGGATGTCACACGTGCCAAAAGCATAGGACACCTTATTCTAAGTCAAATCATTAACCTAGCTTTGGAATGGTACCTTTGGGATATGTCCAAAGAGTGCATAGATAAGGTAGAGAAAAAGTAGGAGCTAAAAATAGCATTTTTCTCATTGTTTTTGGATCTTGAGGCATTGACCCTAAATAGGGTGGATCAAGTGGATCTTTAGGTTAGATGTTAGGGTTAGGTTATGATGAATACATAGAAGCCCTAATATGCTTAGATCCGAGCTCTACATGTATAAATATGTGATGGGATTTCCATCTAATTATGAGCAAAATCGAGATTTTCCTTCTTGACTAGTTTGAGTCTATGATTTGATTGATGAATTGGCATATGTTTTTTTGTGATGATTGAATGAGTTTGGAGTTGCAGGTACAGTACATAGGCAGCAGCAGGCCGTACTTTCACACGTGTGAAGAGTTTTGGAGCTAATTCATGGAGTTCAAGCCAAGATAAGCTAGGAATCAATGCATTGATTAGTAATCTAGCTTCTAAATCTTGTTTTGATCTTAAGTAGGTGCTTTCTGCATCATTTCTAGGATCAAATGGGATTATTTTGCTGCAACTTTATCACTTTCTTTACTGTTTCAGAGCTAAAATTGATTTCAAAATCGAAAATTAACTATGCTCTATTTAAATCACATTGAGAGTGTGGACACATTCATCCATACTGAACCGCCACAACTTCCACCACTATCCCAAGGCCCTCGGGGCTTTTTCTGTTTGCCACGATTACTACTACCATTCCAAAGCCATTGCAATCACCAAAAGTGATATCCACAAATGCATAATCATCCTCTACACCCATAGATGAGCATGCTAAGTAGGCAATGAAGCCATTGCATATGCAAGTGGGGTCTGTGCCCATATTCACAAGCTCTTGCTTCTAGAATTCACCCCTCCGGTTAGACGACCATAGGCAGCGGCAGAGATGTTTAGGAGTCAACGCAAGGTTAATACTATCACTAGATCTAAGATGTTCCACTCCCTCGAACTCCCTCTTGTCTTACCCTACCCTCATATTCAAGTGGACAAATAATATCACACTCATTTTCTTGCTTAAAATTAAACAATTTCTACCTGATTACTCATCAGAGTATTGAATCAACTTGGCCTCACTTTTTTGGCATGGTTAGAAATCTGATTTCTTTTGTTCCAGTCATTACATTTCGCTTACAATATTCAGTGGCTGCTGAAATGTGAGGGACACTTGAACCATGATTGCTCACCCTGTTTGGACCATATAAGTCCCTTGCCACCAAAAAACTTAGAGCCATGCATCATAAGGGGCACCTACTACAAGTCGGCACTTGTGAAAGCCATTTTTGCCCTGAGTTCATAAAGTGTGCTGCATAGTAGCCACTGGCCAGTATCAAATAAACTTTTAAAGGCCTTGCATATTGCCCCAACCTTGAGCAATTAGCTTCATTCGTGCGCAATTTGTTTACCCTTTACGAATGTAACTTTATGAAGTGTCCTCCTTGACATTGAAAGTTTCTTATCATCTGATGTTCTTTTGTCAAACTTTACTTGAAGGTAATTTAAGTTTCGAATCAGTATGTGTTGATCACCTAGATATTTTTTGGCGATATCAACTGTCAGAGCTATGGGCCTTTAATAAGCAACATCTCCATTCTTGTTTTGAATGTTAATGTTTGGTGCGAGTTTAAAATCTTGATGGATGTTGTTCTTTCCATATGACACAGTTGCTAATAATAGTCTACAGAATAAATTCAGTCATTGAAACTTCGATGAAGAAGTCACAGTATGCTAGCATAAGTTGATGAATCTTGCAGTCAATTGGCTTCAATTCTACTGAAGGATGATTGTTTATGTAGCTGTGCATATTAAGGTAACTAATTTGTGTGACAATTGGTGGGATCAGATTGAAATATACAGCAGATGCTATGCCTCGTCTCCACTCATTATTCAAGGAGCAGGTGCGGGTAATGACACAACAGCTGCTGGTGTACTTGCTGATATTGTGGATTTGCAAGAATTCAGTGACTAAACAATGTAATAAAGTGAGCGTCGTGGATGAGATATAAATTGGAGTGAAGTCAGTAGTGTATTAAGTAGATAGTAACTATTTGAATATCAGAAAGGTTTTGCTTTCCATATTAAGCATATATAAGTTTGAACTGAAAACGTGCTATGTGAATTCTTGAGAGTATATAGGACAGAAAACATATCAAGCAAGCTACTCTGATGACTCAATGATTTCTTTTCTTCAAATTTTCGGTGTACACTGTATATATTGTGCAGAATCGATTTTCTTTCAGTCTGTAGGATGTGACACGAATTTTCCATCATTTTTGCATATTCGTTGGTTTGACTGACCAAGTTTGTGAATCAGCCATCACGTTTTTTTCTCACTTCCACGGAGTTTTGCGACCTATTCATGATCAAAGAGCACTTTGTTAAATTTTGTTGGTTATAGATGACCTTTATGTAAGTGCATATTTGGAAAGCAATATATGCTATTTATCTCCAACAAACGATTCTCTTCATTCCAAAACTGCTCCCAACATAATAGCATACAAAAAATCCATTTCACTTGTGCTTGATCATACTATTCAAAAGAAACACTGAGTGCACACTCTCAAAGTGGAGAAAAGCATCTGAGATTTTGAAAGCAAAAGGGCTTGATGTTGATACATCTTAGCGAAAGAAAGACACATTGTATTTTCCCCTTGTATAATATGTGATGATACAATTGGATAGTCATTTAACTAGAATGCTGAAAATGATCATAAAATGGAATATATAGTAAAAAAATTTTGAATTATACACTTTACAAAAAAGTATGTCAGCGATGTTCCTTCAATTGCTTAGACCTCAACGACAAGTGTGTAAGCAGTTGAAAGAACCAATATAAGTGATACTTTGTATAAATATTTCTCCGCCAATGTGCAATAACATAGCAACAACTAGATGAGATGAACTATTGTAGGACTAGCAAACACACACATTTGCAATAATTTGTACGGGCCTCTTCCATGGCTCTCACCTTTTGTATCTAGACCAATGACAATATGAGATATGCACCATACACAAATTCTTTTGAAAACTGAAATCAATTTGCGAAAATTGAACTGCTAATATTGTTAGTAGAGTCTATTTGAAGACTTTAAGCAAAGAGAAACATCCATGTAACAACAAGACAAGGTTTTTACACACATATCTCGTTATAAAATTTGGGAGTGCTACGACGACAATGAATATAGCCGTAGTTATGGACTCGGCTCATTACATTCGCCATGTCCATTTACATTTACTTTACTTTATGCATAGGCAGGCTTTGGGTCCTATTTTATTCATTATTTGACATTTAGACTATATGGTTGGCCTTGGGCCCTATTATTGACATTTAGACCATATTATTGGCCTTGGGCCCTATGATTCACTATATTGGTTATTTGGTCATATTACTGAGAGTGGGGGCCTTTTTGGAGGGCGCACTATTTTTCCTCTCAGTTTGGCCCTAGCCACTGGAAGCTTCCTTTTAGGACTTCCTCTTGGCTATAAGTAGGGATTCTGTGTCATTTGTTACTTGGCTTATGATATGATCTCCTTCTTTAGTCTCTTTAAGCTTTCTCTCTCCTGCTTTCTAGGGTTAAGTCTTGCTTATGTGATGCTTTTATAGACTAAATCTAGATCAGCCATGGCTACGTTCATAACTTGGTATCAGAGCACTTTCCTGAGCATCTCCATTGAGCAGATTTTTCTCTCACAGGAGGGCACCCATCTTCAGCTTGGATCTTCACCATTTTTCAGCCGGATCTTCAGCATTTCTCCACACTTGTCTTCCAGATTTTCACGATGGATCGGAAGAGGACAGACGCTCACTTGCTGTCCATTTCTAGCGCCCTCTTGCTGGCTGCCTACTCCTGCATTTTCAGCCTTTTGCCTCCCCTATTTTAGGCGCCCTACTACCTCCTATTTGCTGTCCTATTGGGCGTCCTCATGCTTGCTGACCAGTGCCCTACTGCTCCTTCCTTTGTTGAAAATTTCCGCTTTTTGCTACTCCTATTCGCCACCTTTCATCAGCCACTCCTAGCGCCCTACCAACCCATCTTTTTTATCCAATTTTTTTTTGTCGTTTACTACCTCTCTTGGACGCCCACACTCCACCATAGTTGGCGTCCTACATCCGCCTCAATTTCAGCTCACCCTCCTACACTGCTGTCTGTGTTCGCAACCCTACCCCGGACAATACAAACACGCCTAGATGCTTAAAAAGCCACTCCCACCCAACTTCATCGCGCATCGGAATTGCTCTCCGTCTTTATCGCAAACTTTTTTTTTTACTCTTGAAGGGCGATCTCTAATTTTTCAGTCTTGTTTCCTCGCTGCCCATACCTCCTTTTTGTTATCACTTCCTTTTCTTGGCTGCTCCCTTTCCAGCCCCATAGTCCATTATTGTTTCCCATACTTTTACCCACCGTTTACTCCACATTGTCGGGCCCTTAGCATCTTTTTTGGAGGCTGTCCGGTACCTCGACATATCGTCGCTATTTTTCAGCTCACTTCCGGTTGCGGTTACGAGGTATTTCTTACTTAGTTGTCCTTTTCATTCATCTTACATCGCGAGTTCTATTGTGTCTTTTCATTGGCGTGCCTGTTGTGATGACTTATATCCTCTCCTTCAGTTCGTTCAATTGTTTAGCACATTTATTTTCTCGCTTACTTTTTCTTCCTCGTGGCTAGCTCATCCACTACACCTACGAGTCATTCCGGACCTTTAGATGAACAGTTTGCTGACATGCGTGACTCTCTTACTCTTCTCAGTAGTCGTTTTGACCAAATGATGATCGGTTTTACCACTCTACGGACCGGCTTTGCCACTATGCAGTCACAGATTGATTCCTTACAGCCACATGGACCTGGCAAAGCCCCTGTTCATTCATCATTTGGGTCTCCATTTGGACTTCCATCCTCGTCTACGTCTTTGGCGGTGGGCCTCATTTTCCACCTAACCCACCACCCGGTTTTCCACGTCCTACAGCTCCTGAGTCACATTTTCCACGACATCTAGCTCCTGAGCCACATTTTGCTCGAGATTTTCGTGATCGGGTACAGCTTGCCACCTATTCTGGTTCCTCTAACGGGAACTTATTAGAGAATTGGTTTGCAAAGCTTGATACTTGTTTTCATATTTACCCTAAGACTGATCCTCAGAAGATCCAATTAGCCGCCTTACATTTAGATGGACATGCTGCCACTTGGTGGCGGGTCTATCCACTTGACCCTGATCGGGACGGTTTCCAGTTATGGCCTACCTTTCTTCGTGATCTTCGTCATGCTATGATTGACCCTCAGTGGCTGAGCCGCCAGCGTGATATATTCCGTAGTCTTACTCAGACTGGTGATCTTTCTTCCTATACAGATCAATTTATAGACCTTTTCTACCTCTTTACAGATCTTCAGCCCACCGAGCTTATTTCTCGCTACATTGCTGGACTTCGTGGTGCTCTACGATACGATGTTTTTTCTTTCCATCCACCCACACTTGTTGAGGCCATGTCCCTTGCTAGTACTTTACAGCATAAGTACCCTGATCCTGTTTTCTTTCGCTTTTCCCGACCCCGTCCATCTCTTTCACCTCTACCATCTTCGGCCCCATCTGCCCCATCCACTATCGTCCCGACCTCTTCTCTTACTTCTCCCGCTCCTCGCCCTCCGCCTCCTCATCCTGCTTTTGTCCGACGTTACACGTCTGCAGAGTTCGCTGACATTCAGCAGAAGCGTCTTTGCTTTCGTTGTAAGAGTCCTGACCACATTGCCCGTGATTGCCGCCAGCCCCTGCCTACTTCTACTGCTGTTTTCTACCATGAGGGCACTACCCTAGATGAGTCCGATATCTACATTCATATATCTGATGAGCCTGATCTATCTCCTGAGCCTTCTACTGATTTACTTCCTGCTACTTGCCATGCTCAGCTTGCTTATGCTACCTGGACAGGGTGCCCCGGTCCTCGCTCCATTCGGCTACGTGTGCGCATTACTGGTCGTGAGTATATTGCTTTAGTTGATACCGACAACACTCATTCCTTTATCAGCAGTATGTGTCCTCAGCCGGATACGCGCTTCGCCTATTCCTGCTCCACAGCCTCTCATAGTCGAGGTTGCCAGTTCTCACTCATTTCCTAGTTCTCAGATGTTTCAGGGATTATCCTACCGCATTGGTGATTTTTCTGGATAGGCAGATCTTTATATCATTCCTCTGGAGCGCTATGACCTTATCCTTGGTGCTGATTGGTTTGCTTCATTGGGAGCGGTTACTTTGGACCTGGCTGATCAGACATTGACATTTGTTCATGATGCAGTGACCCACTCACTTGCTGGTATTGATTCTCAGACAGATTTCCAACTGATCAGCGGGAAGCAGTTTATCCGCAGCCTACCTAAAGCTCATTGTGCAGCTTTATTATGTGTTCAGCGTGCTGCAGCAGATTCTCCAGTGACTACCTCTCCTCCAGCAGCTGTTCCTGAGGTGATCTCTGACTTATTACATCAGTATGCATTTGTCTTTTCAGAACCTACGACGCTACCACCATATTGATTTGCGTCCTGGTTCTGCTCCTCCCTCCCAGCCTCCTTACCGTATGTCTAAGTCTGAGCGTGATGAGGTTGAGCTTCAGATTACTGCTTTACTAGATCAGGGCCTTATTGTTCCTAGTCACAGTTCTTTTGGTGCCCCTGTTCTCCTTGTCAGTAAGAAAGATGGTTCCAAACGCCTCTGCATTGATTATCGTGCCCTCAATAAGTTGACCATCCGTAACCAGTATCCTATTCCTCACATGGATAATCTCTTTGACCAGTTAGGCACCTCTCATCTTTTTTCTAAGATAGACTTACGTTCCGGCTATCACCAGATTAGGATGCATCCTTCGGACGAACACAAGACTGCGTTTCGTACTCATCTTGGTTTGTATGAGTTTCGTGTTCTTCCTTTTGGTGTTACTAATGGTCCACCTACGTTCCAGAATATGATGAATAACATCATGCGTCCTCTCCTTGGTCGTTGTGTTTTAGTTTATTTTGATGATATTCTTATTTTTAGTAAGACTCTTGATGAGCATGTGTTACATCTTTCATCTGTTTTTCAATTGCTTGTTCATCACCTGTTGTTTGCTAAACTTTCTAAGTGTTTCTTTGCTATTGTTGAGATTGAGTTTTTAGGATTTCTCATTTGTGATGGTCGTATTCGTTTGGACTCTCATAAGGTTCGGGCAATCGCTGATTGGCCTGTTCCCACAGATGTCCACCATGTTCGTATGTTTCTTGGTCTCGCTACTCACCTTCGTCGTCCTGTTCCTCACTTTGCCACTGTGGTTGCCCCTCTTCATGCCCTTTTGAAGAAGTCTAGTGTTTTTGTTTGGACTTCTGATTGTCAATTCGCCTTTGACACTCTTCGTCGTGCTGTTGTGGAGGCCTCTGTCCTGTGTTTACCACAGTTTGATCAGAAATTTATTGTTGAGACTGATGCTATCAATGTTGGTTTGGGTGCCTTGCTTCGTCAGTCTCAGTGTATTATTGCTTATGAGTCGTGTCGTTTACGCTCTTATGAGCAACGTTATTTTGTCCATGAGAAAGAGCTTCTTGCCATTATCTATGCTCTTAAGAAGTGGCGCCATTACCAGTACCGTGTTCCTTTTGATATCGTTACTGATCATCAGTCCTTACGTTATCTCTTCTCCCAGCGTGATCTTAGTGATCGTCAGTTTCGTTGGTTGCAGTTTTTACAATCTTTTGATTTTTCTATTTGTATCGTCCTGGTCGTGCTGACACTGCTGTTGACGCATTGTCTAGACTTCCTGCTTTATTGAATACCCTTGTTGCCACGATCCCTTCCTGGTTTGATGATCTTCCATCTGCTTATCTTACATGTTCTGATTTTCGTGATGTTTATAGTTCTGCTCCACCTATGTCATCTTCACCTCATCAGGCTTATTCCATTGTTGACCACCGTCTTTATCATTATGGTTCTCTTTGTATTCCTAGTTCTTTGGGTATCCGTTCTCAGTTGTTGTCAGATGCTCATTCGTCCCCAGTTGGGGGTCATTTTGGTTTTCAGAAGTCTTATGCTCGTCTTAAGGATCATTTCTATTGGCCATCCCTTAGGAAAGAGCTTGTTGTACTTATTCGTACCTGTTCTTTCTGCTTACGTAATAAGTACTCCCGTGCTAAGTCCGCTGGTTTGCTTCAGAGTTGGCCTATTCCTCACCGCCAGTGGACTGATATTTCTATGGACTTCATCATTGGCCTTTCCCGCACCCGTCGTGGTCACGATTCATGTATGGTGGTAGTTGACAGGTTCTCGAAACAGGCACATTTCATACCCGTCCGCAGTACTATCACAGTAGAGCAGTGTGCACGCTTGTTCCTTTCAGAGATATTTCGCCTACATGGGTTTTCTCGTACTATCCTTTCTGATCGGGATAGTAAGTTTACATCATTGTTCTGGACAGAGCTTATGCATATATTGGATGTACAGCTTTTTATGGGGTCTGCTTATCATTCTACTTCTGATGGGCAGTCTGAGGTCCTTAACAGGAACCCTGAGGATTATTTGCGCCATTTTGTTACTCCTTCAGGGAAGGATTGGGATCAGCACTTATGTTTGGCAAAGTATAGCTATAACAGCTCTGTTAGTACCAGCACCGACGTTGCACCATTTTTATTATCTCATGGTTATGCACCTCTTTTACCTGGTATTCCTCTTCCTCCCGAGGATACACCTGTGACACTGTCTTCATTTCTATCAGGTGCTCGCGAGCTTATTCTCCAGGCCAGTTCCCATTTGCAGCAGGTCCAGCAGCATTATCAAGCTTCAGTTGATCGTCATCGACGTCATGTTGAGTTTCATGTTGGTGATATGGTATATCTACGCCTACGGTTTGCACGTCATCATTTTATTCAGGGCCATGCTTCTATTGAGAAGCTTGCACCACGTTATTATGGGCCTTATTGTATATTGGAGGTTCTTAGTCCAGTTACATATCGTCTTCAGCTTCCTGCTTCCACACGTGCCTGTGATATATTCCATGTCAGTTTATTACGTGCTGCTATTGAGGATGATGCTCCTCGTGATGCTGAGTTTCCTACTGCACCGGATCTCTTTCCTTTATTACCTGCTGCTATCCTTCAGGTGCGTTTGCATCATAGTCGACGTCGTCGGCAGATTCAGTTCCTAGTCCAGTGGGATATTCGTCCTATTGAGGAGGCCACATGGGAGCCTGTTGATGTCTTTTATCATACACCGTCACTTGCGGATCAGGCTCGTGCTCTTGTCGCACTTGTTGATTCCTCTACATCAGCTGTTGCTCTAGTTGTTACTACACCAAATGTTGTTCCAGTTGATCCTCCAGGGCTTGCTGTTACTTGATCGAGTCCTTTATGGCAGTTGGGTCTTATTTTTGTGTCGGGGAGAGTTATGGACTCGGCTCATTACATTCGCCATGTCCATTTACATTTACTTTACTTTATGCATAGGCAGCCTTTGGGCCCTTTTTTATTCATTATTTGACATTTAGACTATATGGTTGGCCTTGGGCCCTATTATTGACATTTAGACCATATTATTGGCCTTGGGCCCTATGATTCACTATATTGGTTATTTGGTCATATTACTGAGTGTGGGGGCCTTCTTGGAGGGCGCACTATTTTCCCTCTCAATTTGGCCCTAGCCACTGGAAGCTTCCTTTTAGGGCTTCCTCTTGGCTATAAGTAGGGATTCTGTGTCATTTGTTACTTGGCTTATGATATGATCTCCTTCATTAGTCTCTTTAAGCTTTCTCTCTCCTACTTTCTAGGGTTAAGTCTTGCTTATGTGATGCTTTCATAGACTAAATCTAGATCAGCCGTGGCTACGTTCATAACTGTCGTGCCAAGCAAAGTTTGAGTGAGACATGAAGTGATCGTGTACAACATAGTTAAGATTAGTAGCACACCTAAATGGGGAGTGAGTCGATTAGGAGAAATTATGAGCCATTGAAACATATTATTTGGCTATCAAATTGAAAAGCTTGTCAAAATTATGCTTTGTAGAGAAGGCCACTTAAGCTAATGTCTTTAAGCAACAATAAGTATGCAAAAGAAAAGTTAGAGCAATATCTTTTTGCGCTTTTTTATTTCAAGAAAGTAACATTGTTGTGCGTATTATTTGTACATAAATAAATGGGGCTGGCAAAAATTAAAAAATAATGTTCAAAAATAGAAAATATGTGTGAGGATTGTGGTACCTTATGAGCGTAAGCCATAACCCACTGAGCACACTTTTAGAATATTGTATTATAGAATAAAAAAGACTTGGGCCCTGTAAATAAAATAATGTAGAAAGTCTAAAATCTAAGTTGTAAAGTTTCGAGTTGATAAGTCAAATTGGTGATAGATAGAATGTGCTTCTTTGTGTACCATAGATTTAGTTGTGTTTTCTCTGAAAGGCTAGGATTTCAATCTTTGCCTCAATGAAATAGTCAAATAAAAGCACAGGGGCAAGGCCTCCCAAGAATAAAGAGACTTTTTGTACTCCATTTTCAAGCTTAATTGAGAGGAGGAGACTTTATTAGTTTGGCAAATCAAGCATCCTCATGTGCTTTGCTATCATATCTAATGCTCTTTGTGCATGTTAATATTTTTGAATGCTTCTACATTAGAATAATGCTTCTTGGTTTCCAAGGGGAGGCTCGAACCTGGGACCAAAGAAACTTTGGTTGCCAAGCCAACCAACTGAGCCAACAGCATATGAGTAATCTCAATCTCTCTCTCTCTCTCTCTCTCTCTCTCTCTCTCTCTCTCTCTCTCTCTCTCTCTCTCTCTCTCTCTCTCTCTCTCTCTCTCTCTCTCTCTCTCTCTCTCTCTCTCTCTCCTTTCCCTTACTTCCATGAATGTGTGGTGTGGTTAGTGTTAGTGTGGTTGGATAGTGTAGTATTAAGTAGGAATCAACTAAAATAAATAACTAGATCATAGTTAGAACTCTATTCTAGTCGAACTAACCCTTTTGACAGGCGGAGGGTTGCTCATCCACCATATCTACGTAACTAACTTTGAAATCATCAGTACTATAGTGATTATGTAGCCAAACATTTAAGCATTGAATTATCAGACAAATAATCAGTCGCGAAGAATTATAGAAACACATACATTCTGAGACAAACAGAAATAAATGAGTACAATAAGTTTGCGAATCGAAGCTGCGTACTCTAAGCTATTTTTGAGCGACTAAAATAAAAGTCTGAGTTAAGCGCAACTACTGATAAGTAGTAAGCGCAATAGCAATCTCTAATCAACTCTAAACAACTGAGTTAGAATGCTCAAGAGTGTTCAAGCTCGCAGGCTTGAAAGAGAGCTAACTATTCAATACTTGATATGATCTGATCTGATCGTTAAGATGTTGAAATATGAATATCTATTTATACTAAGCAATTAGGTCGTCAAATGCGGCTGCCAGTTGGCTGGAGTCTGTTGGCATTCATCCAGTTCTTCTCAGAAGTTGCTTGCTGATAAGCGATGACAATTGGTCGTAAACAGTCTGTCTGCATAAATGAACGTAATTGTCACTCTGCATAAATGAACGTAAAACTGTCATCAGAAAAAGTGACGGTGTCGGCTTTTTGCGAGAAATGCGACAATGTCGCAAAATCTCATTTTCTTAATATTCGGGACAGCCCCACACTTTGCCAAAATTATTTCCTTAACATTTGAGGCACTTTGGAAAATGCAAAAAATGCGACTCTGTATTTTTACTCGCAATTCCTGATAGGCGAAAAATGCGAAAAATGCGACACTGCATATTTACTCATAATTTTTTACAAGCAAAAAATGCAAAAAACACGACACTATATTTTCACTTGCAATTTTTGACAATGTCGCTTTAAGAGAAAATTAATTGTAGCAAAAAGACGATAGTGTCGGGTTTTGTAGTGAGAATATTTCCAGCATTGTTGTCAAAGTCCGTGTATTTCTACAGACTGTGTAAAACACGGGAGAATCCATAGAACTGGATAAACAGTTGAATGAAGATTAAAAACTGACTAGTCGATTAGTAGGAAGGAGAATAATCCAACACTCCCCCTTAATCTGAATCCATGACCTTTAAACTTAGTTCTACACAAAACTTTCTATGTGCATCCAAACTTAATACTTTAGTAAAAATAGTGTCATATCTTGCGTTCGACAGTACTACAATCTGACCTCTTCGTTGAGAACTTTGCTTCTGACATAGTGATACTTCAGTTCAATGTGCTTACTCCTAGAATGAAATCTAGGATTGGTTGACAAGGCAATGGCACTTTGATTATCACAAAATAATAATGTCGGAGCATATTTGATTCAGACTGATATCTGAAAGTACGTTTCTCAATCGAATCGCTTCCTTTGTAGCTTGTGAGACTACGATATACTCTGATTCTGTAGAAAAAAGAGCTATCGAAAATTGCTTGCGACTATTCCAGGAAATTGGACCATTGTTGATGTAGAATGTAAATCCGGAGGTGGATTTACGAGTGTCTACATCTCTTGCCCAACTTGCATCTATGTAACCACTGAGTAAATTGAGTTTGTTGTTGTCAACTACTCCATAACAAATGCAAAAGTCCATAGTAGTTCAAAGATATCTCATGACTTTCATAAGAGCCTTTCAATGTGTTACACCAGGGTTGGTCATATACTGATTTAGGGAGCTGACTACAAAAGTTATGTATGGTCTGGTACAGATCATTGCGTGCATAAGAGATCCTATTATTGAATGATAAGGATACTCACACATCTGCTCCTTCTCTTGAATTGTTTGAGGACACTGGTCCTTTGACAATTTGAGACCTGGTTCCATTGGTGAGAGAGCTAACTTGCAATTAACAAGATTATATCTGACTAACATATTGTAGATGTACCTCTGTTGAGTAATGTAGATCAACTTTCTATTTCTGTCTCTGTGGATTTGAATACCAAGGCACAAATGAGCTTCGTCCAGATCGGTCATGTCGAATCCAGAAGATAGCATTGACTTGTTTTTTTTATCAGATCGATATTGTTGTTGAAGAGCAATGTGTCGTCCACATACAAAGTGATAATGATAAAATATTGTTGCAGTATCTTGAAGTAAATATTTGAATCTGAAGATGCAAAAAGTGTGCTCAGAAAATGCAAATTTCAGCTAGAACTTTGGTGACAAACTGATAAAACTTCTCTCGAACGATTTGTGAAACTCGAATTTTTTTTGTTCGAGAATAATTCGTGTAGGATCACTCAAGCTCTGTAAACAACGAAACGAAACTTAAGTGAGCTTTAAAATCGATTTACGCTTATAGCCAAGTGATCGTGAAGCGACATGAAGCAAAAATATTTGCGAACAAAATCAGTTCGTCAGGAATTCAGATATGATTGCTGGTCACTGCCGGCTATATCATTCCTATAATCCTTCAGAGTGTAGACAGACACTACTGATTTACGTCAAAAAATTAATATAGCATTCAACGAAATCAAACCAATATGCGGAATTGATTAAACAAGCGAATCAGACACACGAATAGTAGCAGACAAAAATACATTCGACATCATACAATTATACAAAATAATATGTGCATAACAGCTACAATATTATCTATTGATTTTCTAGTTATCTCAAGCACTGTGCGACAATCCACACAATGCATTGGTGTGAGAGAAATATAGTCCTCTCACGAATAATTTCTCACTTACTAGCGGACTTTTGGATCTACAGATCCTCTATAAAATTGTCTCGCTCACATGCGGACATGTATTCTATATATTTTCATCTTACTGACTTCTTGTCTTGCTTACAAGTATTATGCATCAAACAGAAAATATATAGTCCGCAAACTTTTTCGTGTCACGTCGTGTAACTTACAGATTAGAAAGATTAAACATCTACCACTAATCGTGAATTACAAGAGTGGCAGATTGGCCATGATCTAGAGTACTTCTGCTGATGTCATGATATCTGATCATATATTTCTTCAGCTCCCTCTCAAAGCACGGTAGCAAGACTGCTCCTATGTTTCTCGAATAGACCTTTGTCTAAGTTCTTGGTGAAAATGTCAGCAACCATGTCTTTCGTTCCAATGAAGGTGTTCTGCAGCATCTTCTTCCCAATCAGATCCCTTATCAAGTGGTACTTGATCGCAATGTGTTTCATCCTTGAGTGAAACACAGGGTCTCTTGTCAGATGTATTGCAGATGTGTTGTCCATCTGTAAAACCAGAGGTTCATTTCTCGTTTCACCCAGTTCGTCAAGGAACTGATTGAGCCAAATTATTTCGTTGGCCATCTTTGTTGTTGCAACATACTCTACTTCGCAGGATGACTGAGCCACAGAGAATTGTTGCACCTGACGCGATGGTGCATCCTCCTGAGACACTTTTGCAGTCGTCCTTGAGGGATGCCCAACTAGCATCACTGTAGGAAAGCATCTAAAACCCTGCATCATGACAATAACACAAACCAAAATCTTTTGTTAATTGAAGATATTGCAAAATTTGTTTTGCAATCTTCCAATGTGTCGAGCTTGGATTCATGCAGAATTGGCTCATCCTGAACACTGGATAAGCAATGATGGGACATGTGTTATCTGCAAGGTACATCAACGATCCTATCAGTTTTCTTGTATGGTGTGAACTGCACCAATTCTCTCTCTTCTTCAGTCCTCGAACAATTTTCGTTTATCTGTACTGTTCCTGCAAGCATTGGAGTATTCGCTCCTTTGCAGTTCCGCATCCCGAAATCTTCTAGAATTTTCTGGGTATATCTGGATTGATGAAGGTACAACTTACCTCCCTCATAATCTATGTCAATCTGTAAGCCAAGGTAATACTTGACTTCTTCCAGATCTACAATCTTGAAATGTTTTGAGATATCATTCTTCACTTCAGCAATCAGCTTCTCACTCTTGCAGAGTATCAAGTGTCGTCCACATACACAGCCACAATGATGATTTTTCCATCTGTAATTCTCACATACATGTTGGAATCAGCCATTAGTGGCTTGAATCCTAAGGATTTTAGGGCTTGATCTTTCTTTTTCTACCATTGTCAAACTGACTTCTTCAGACCATAGATACTCCTATGCATTCTGCATGCATAATCAGGAAGTGAATTCGATACATAACCTGGGGGTTGATCCATGTAGACCTCTTCGTCTAACTCACCATGCAAGAAGGTTGTCTTCTCGTCTACAATGTGAATCCTGAGGTCATAAGCAACTGCATATGCAAATAGTAAACGTAGGGACGAATGCTTCACGACAGGAGAGAAGGTTTCAAAATAGTCAATACCATATCTCTGAAAGAATTCCTTCGCTACAAGTCTTGCCTTATACTTTGATACATTTCCATCTGGTCCATACTTTAGCTTGTATACCCATTTGCATTTTACAGTCTTTCACTTATCTGGTAATGGCTGCAACATCCATACCTGGTTCTTCCTCATGGATTCCATCTCCTCATCCATGGCTTGGATCCATTTGTCCTTCTCTGGACATTCAATTGCTTCCTCAAAAGTTTGTAGTTCGTCACTGAATCCACAGAACTCTTCTAATGCAGTAGCAGAGCTGTCTGGCACATATCTTGATGGCGCTCTTCGTTGTTTTGTCGACCTTCTAGGAGATCCTCTTGGAACTGCAATGCCCTTGTCTTTGTCTGCTCTGCTAGGTCTGGAACCATCTCGGTTTATAGGTATTGTAGCAGAAGGCTGCCTCTCGAATCTTTCGTCTTCTGATTCTGATTCATCACTTGAATGTGAAGCGACTCGCAAATCTTCATCTCCGTGTTTGTCTTCTGCTCCCTCCATCATAGTTGCTCCTTACGTCATAGTTGGCAGATCATAGTACTGTCTTTCAAGAACTTCATAGCTCACAGGATCATCGTTGGCCATCATTCAACTCTCATCAAACTTGACATCTCTGATTGTCTTCACAGTATTTGTCTCTGGCATATAGACTCTGTAGTATGACGAATTATTGTCATATCCTACAAAATATCCCTGCTCAGCTTTCTCATCAAGCTTCTTTCGAAGCTTATCAGGAATATGTGCATAAGTTGCACAGCCAAAGATTCTGATGTGAGTCAGATTGAGTTTTCTACCCCACCATAATTCGTGTGGTGTCATGTGAGGGACACCAGGCTTTCAAGTCCTGTTCTAAATGTATGCAGATGTAGCTACTGCTTCAGCCCATAGTACTCTTGAGCTTTTGAGAGGCCATCATGCATCTGGCAGCTTCCATCAGAGTTCTATTCTTTCTTTCTGCAACACCGTTGTGTTGCGGTGTGTAAGATGCAGTCCTTCTATGAATGATATCACGATCATTGCAGAAGTCAGTGAAGTGATTCGAGATGTATTCTCCACCTCGATCTGTCTTGATCTACTTCACCTTGTTGCTGGTGCATCTCTCTGCCCAATTCACATAATCTATGAATTTATCAAATGCTTCTGATTTATTCTGAATAAAATACACTCTAGCAAATTTACTGTAATCATCAATAAAGGTAATGTAGTATTTTGAGCCTCCTACTGAGGTCACATTGAAAGGCCCACAGATGTCAGAATGCACTAACTCTAGAATCTTAATCGTTCTATAGGAGACCTTGACAAATGGAGTGCGTGACATCTTACTCTTCAGACATGCATCGCAGGTGGTCGAACTGTTTGCATTCGAGATGCTCACCCCTATGATTACTCCATGATGGCTTGCTTGGTATGGTGCCATTGAATTTATATGGCATAGTCTCCTATGCTATAGAGTGTCTGGCGAATTATCATGAGTCTAATACACTTGATCTGCAAACAAGCGTACCTTCAGATGATAAAGATTACATTTTCTTTTTCCTTGAGTGATCAGGGTACTGGTACTAGCATCAACAACTTTGCATGCTTCATCTGAGAACGTCACACGCATCCTTGCATCAACTATTTTTGCCACAGATAGCAAATCTTGCTGCAGTGTAGGCACGAACAGAACGTCTTCAAGTCGTCTATCTCTGCCATTTGTGTAGAGCCATAGTGAACCACTACTATTCACTTGGTATTTGGATCCATCTCCAAGAACAATGAATCTTGATGGATCTGCACTTCGAAAATCAGACATGATTCGTCTTGATGTAACGAAGTGTGAGGTAGCTCCTAAGTCTAGGATTACCTCTTGTGTGTAAGGTGTTGACACTACACACACGTATGCATAGATGTAGGCGGTCGAAGTATTTATGTCCCACATTTTTGAGCTCTCTGGCTCCTCGACATAGGATGAACTATTATTGTTCTCCTATCTGTTTTGTGCTGATTTGTTTCTTGGGTTCATGTGGCAGTCCATGGCTGCATGACCATTCTTGTGACAATGGATACACTCAATTTTCAGATTGAGCCAACACGAATCGACTGTATGTTCTTTGCGTTTTCAACTCACGCTTTTCTCCACTTTGTGGTTTTGACCTTCCTTTGTTCTTCCATTTGCCTTTGCTGGTCCCCTCTGCTTGCTGATCACAATCCTGCTTTTGATTTGACTCCCTCTTAGGCTTGAATTGTTTTTTTGTCTTTTCTTTCTTGTTGTAGAGGGCTTGGTCAGAAACATCCTTGTGATCAAGGTGCTCTCGAGCCTCGACTTCCTCTCGAATCTCGACAATTGCCTTTTCGAGTGTCATTGTAAGATCCTTTGCAAGCAGATTCTGGTTGTCTGGAAGGATTTAGGTAAGGATCTCAACAGATAAGTGAGCTGCTTCTCTGCTGACACTGCATTTTTTGCTCTAGAATTGTGTAGTGATAGGAATATATCCTTCATCTTCCTTACAAAAGCACTCACGCTTGTCTCCACTTTGTTGTTTCGACCTTCCTTTGTTCTTCCATTTGACTTTGCTGGTCCCCTTTGCTTGCTGATCACGATCTTGCTTTTGATTTGACTCCCTCTTAGGCTTGAATTATTTTTTTGTCTTTTCTTTCTTGTTGTAGAGGGCTTGGTCAGAAACATCCTTGTGATCAAGGTGCTCTCGAGCCTCGACTTCCTCTCGAATCTCGACAATTGCCTTTTCGAGTGTCATTGTAAGATCCTTTGCAAGCAGATTCTGGTTGTCTGGAAAGATTTAGGTAAGGATCTCAACAGATAAGTGAGCTGCTTCTCTGCTGACACTGCATTTTTTGCTCTAGAATTGTGTAGTGATAGGAATAGATCCTTCACCTTCCTTACAAAAGCACTCACGCTTGTCTCCACTTTGTTGTTTCGACCTTCCTTTGTTCTTCCATTTGCCTTTGCTGGTCCCCTTTGCTTGCTGATCACGATCCTGCTTTTGATTTGACTCCCTCTTAGGCTTGAATTGTTTTTTTGTCTTTTCTTTCTTGTTGTAGAGGGCTTGGTCAGAAACATCCTTGTGATCAAGGTGCTCTCGAGCCTCAACTTCCTCTCGAATCTCGACAATTTCCTTTTCGAGTGTCATTGTAGGATCCTTTGCAATAGATCCTTCTTTGCCATCCCACTGCAGATTTGTCAACTGATCTTCAAGCATCATTATCTGACTACGTGATTTTGTCTGAAATCTCATGAGTAGTGTATCCCACATCTCCTTTGTTTTGGAGAGTGTAGCCTGGTCAAGTGTGAGGCTATCCTCGATGGATGATGTAACAAGGCTATTGCCTTGTCATTCTTCTCCCTCCATTCGCATAGCTCCCTGCCTGTTGTTGTAGGCATCTCCTCGGTGCCATCTACCCAGGGGAATAATCCTTCACACTTTAGTATCAGCAAGGTCTTTATCTTCCATGCCAGGAAGTTAGATCTTGATGAATCCATAACTATACAAATCTTGGATTATATGCTGCTGATTGAAGCCATTGCTTCTGAATTCGAGTTCACTTGTTGATGGTTGTTTGTTTGAATGCTTAGCCCCTTGGACCTGATAGCTTTTCTGGCTATGTCAGACTATGACAAGGTAAGCTTTGATACCACTGATGAGAAAAATGTGCTCAAAAAATGCAAATTTTAGCTAGAACTCTAGTGACAAACTGATAAAACTTATCTCAAACGATTTGCGAAACTTTCGCGAAACTTGAATTATTTCTGTTCAAGAATAATTTGTGTAGGATCACTCAGGCTCTGTAACACAACAAAACGAAACGAAATCTAGACGAAAACGAAATGAAACTTAAGTGAGCTCTGAAATTGATTTATGCTTATAGCCAAATGATCGCAAAGCGACACGAAACGAAAATATTCTCGAACAAAATCAGTTCATCAGAAATTCTAATATGATTGCTGGTCACTACCGGCTATATCATTCCTACAGTCCTTCAAAGTGTAAGCAGACACTGCTGATCTACGTCAAAAAAATTAATATAGCATTCAATGAAATCAAACCAATATGCAGAATTGGATAAACAAGCAAATCAGACACACCAATAGTAGCAGACAAAAATACATTTGAGATCATACAATCATACAGAATAATATGCGCATAACAGCTACAATATTATCTATTGATTTTCTAAATTTTTCAAGCATTGTGCGACAGATCCACACAATGCATTGGCGTGAGAGAAATACAATTCTCTCATGAATAATGTCTTGCTTACTAGCGGACTTTTGGATCTACAGATCCTCTACAAAATTGTCTCGCTCACAGGCGAACATGTATTCTATATATTTTTCGTCTTACTGGCTTCTTGTCTTGCTTACAAGTATTATGCATCAAACAGAAAATATATAGTCCACGAACTGTTTCATGTCACGTCGTGTAACTTACAAATTAGAAAGATTAAACATCTACAACTAATCGTGAATTACAAGAGTGGCAGATTAGCCACGATCTAGAGTACTTCTGCTGATGTCATGATATTTGATCATATATTTGTACCTCATGGTACTTGGATGATATTCTTGATCCTTTGAGGAGCACGACTGATTTCGTGTCATGCCGTGTCGTGTCGTGTCGAGTCATGTCGTGTCGTGTCGTGTCATCTTTTGTCAAAAGTTCAGGATTGAAAGCTAGCAAAGATTTTTCAATAGAAACATTATGTTTCTTCAGAAGAGTTAGGTGTGTATCCATGATCAATAAGAAAGGTATTCATCCTTTGAAACCATGCTCGAGTAGATTGCTTCAAGCCATAAAGTGTCTTATGGAGTTTACACACATGATTGTGTTTACACTTGATAATATAACCTTCGGGGTGCATCATGTAAATGTCTTCTTTGATAACTCCACTGAGATATGTTGTCTGTACTTCCATTTGATGTATTTCCAAATTCAATATGTCAGGAGAATCTGACAGGTCGACTACATGGGCACTACCTTTTCTTTTGAGGTCGATAAACTGATCTTCAATGAAGATGATATCCCGGCTAGTGAATATCTTCGACTCGATGGGATCGAACAACTTGTAGGCTTGATCTGAAGTAGTGTAGTTGATGAAAATACATTTGATACTCTGGAAGTCGAGCTTCTTCTTGAGATCATGAGGAATCTGCGCATAAGCAGTAAGTCCAAAAATTCGTAAGTTTGATAAAGAAGGTTTGGTACCTATCCAAACTTCGAATGGTGTTTTGTCTAAGAGACCTTCAGTAGGACATCTGTTCTAAATATAGGTGGCTGTTGAAACAGCTTTAGCTTAGAAGGACTTCGGAAGTGTTGCATGTGATAACATGCACTTTGCCGATTCAAATAAGGTTATGTTCCTTCTCTCAGCAAGACCATTTGACTGAGGCAAATAGGAAGTAATGTATTGTTGCTCAATGTCGTTGTTAAGGCAATACTCCTTGAATTCGGTGGAGATGTATTCTCCTCCGTTATCTGATCTCAGTGCTTTGATTCATTTGCCAGTTTGATTTTCTGCATGCTCTTTAAATTATCTGAACTTGATGAAAGCTTCTGATTTCTGTTTAATGAAGTAAACAGTTGTTCTTCTAGAGAATTCATCAATAAAGGTAATGAAATACTTTGCATCTAGCAATGAAGGAGTTTGCATAGGTCCACATATATCTGTATGAACAACATCTAACAGACCTTTTGCTGCATGCCTATGACTCGATCTAAAAGAAATCCTAGTCTGCTTTCCAAGGATGCAGCTGTGGCAGACAGGGAGATTGACTTTACCAAAAGGATAGTCGAGATCAAGTACTAGAAATTGTCTAGACATGTTCGAAATAGATGCATAATTCAAGTGCAGTAATGCTTTATTGACAAGAATAGAGATTTTCAAAGCTTGACTAGAATCAAAATAACAATGTGCCAATCTGCATAAGTATTCATGCCTCTTGCCGAGTGCAAGACCCTATGACTCTTGTTGATAATTCTACATTGATTAGACTCAAACTCCACATTATGACCTAAATCTGTAATTCTACTTACTGATAACAAATTTGTAAAGAGTTTAGGAACATACAAAGACTTTTGACAGTAGTTTTGCATTGATCATGCTGTAATCTTAATCTTACAGTATCTTCACCTTCGATAGTGTGAGTAATATCATCACCAAGATGAACATACTTCTTTGTTGTAAGGCGTATAGGATTGGAAAATCTCACGATGATTGGTCATATGTTGAGTAGTTCCAGAATCCAAAAACCACGAATCATCTGTATTCGCATATTTGTCTTTGACCATAAAAGTGCCTTCATCCATTTCGACTTTAGGAGATGTTGTAACTATATTTGCTTGTTAATCAGGTTGCTTGCCTGCATTCTTTGCTTTGAGAATTCGGCAATCCTGGATCTCATGGTTATTGCGTTTGCAATACCTGCAAAACATCTTCTTCTTCAACAAATTGTTCTTGACTTTGAGTCTATTTCTGATTCGATGTAGACTGCTTGGAGCTTTTCTGCTTCTGTCGTTTCGAGCCCTTGTTGACACGTAGAGCATGAGACGAAGAGGTAAACAAAGTGTCTTGGCTTCTTCAATTATCTTCTTGCAGCAACATAGTGATGGTTTTTCATGATGATCATCACCCAGTTTTCATATGTCGAGGGCAGGCTTGAACTTAATGTCATGATTGCATCTTGATCGTCTATGACTGATCCGACAGCGGCCATATGTTGCAAGAGATTATTAAACTGGTTAATATGATTCTGAAGAGAATCATTATTTGACATCTTGAGTGTGAATAATTTCCTTCGAAGATGTAACTTAGTAGTTACGTCTCTCACATTATATAGTGAGCTCAGGATGTCCCAAACTTCTTTCGAAGTCTTAGCTTCAACTATGTGGCCAATTTGAGTATCTGATATATTGAGAATAATAAGCGCAAAAGCTTTACCATCCTTCGATTTCCATTTTGAGTCTTTTGTGTTGTCTTCAGATTTCACTTCAATATATGTAACAACATCCCACAACTCGTTGGCGATTAGCAAGGTCTTCATCTTAAATTTCCATAAATGATAAATGGATCCATTCAGCTTGTCTGCGATAAGATCGGCTTTACTTTGAGAATCCATCTGGAACTTTAGTCTGATGACATTAAGAGAGATATCGTGCTGCGCTACAATTGAAAATCAATTCTATGATACCGAAACAAATTGATTCGAATTGAAGAATAATATGATATCAAGAAAGATATCAAGTATAAGAGCGATATAGTATTAGGCCTTGAAGAAGAATCAACGCTCTGATACCATGTTAGAAAGAGGTGTGTAAAAGATAGTTTTGAAACAATCGAATAAAAATAATTCAAACGACAAGAAAGAAAGCTTATCGTGCGCAGCAGAATAAACTATCTTCCTCTTTCTTCATGCATGACTACGCCTAGCAATTTCAAAAAAACAATAGTGATAAAAATCACGTTCGATCTTATAGTAACTAATTTTGAAATCATTAGTACTACATTGATTACGTAGCCAAACATTTAAGCATTGAATTATCAGACAAATATTTAGTCGCGATAAATTACAAAAACGCATACAATTTGAGACAAACCTGAACGCAATAAAAGATAGTATTGATACAGTATGAAATGAAACAGAAGTAAATGAGTACAGTAAGTTTGCGGACCGAAGTTGCGTACTCTAGGCTATTTTTGAACGACTAAAATGAAAGTCTGAATTAAGCGCAACTACTGATAAGCAGTAAGCACAATAGCAATCTCTAATCAACTCTAAAAAATTGAGCTAGAATGCTCAAGAGTGCTCAAGCTTGCAGGCTTGAGAGAGAGCTAACTATTCAATACTTGATCTGATCTGATTTGATCATTAAAATGTTGAAATATGAACATCCATTTATACTAAGCAATTAGGTCGTCAAATGCGGCTGCCAGTTGGCTAGAGTCTGCTGGCATTCATCTAGTTCTTCTCAAAAGTTGCTTGTTGATAAGCGGTGACAGTTGGCCATAAACAGTCTGTCTGCATAAATGAATGTAATATGTTCATCAAGAACAAGTCTAAGGCATTCAACTGTTTCAAAGACTTCAAACAGTTCGCTGAGACACAGACTGGTCAACTACTCAAGACCCTTCGTACAAACAGTGGTAGAGAGTTTCTGTCAAACAAAATGTTTGACTATCTGGTATCATCCGACATTCATCATCAGTTCACCACCAGCTACAAACCACAGCAGAATGGAGTAGCCAAAAGGAGGAATCGAATGTTGCTAAATGTAGCACGATCAATGATGTCAAATGCTCAGCTCACCAAGAATTTTTGGGTTGAAGCTGTTTCAACAGCTTGCTATCTGCAAAACTATTCGAGTACCAATGCAATCAACTCAAAGACTCCCTTTGAATCTTTCTATGACTACAAACCGAGTCTAAGACACCTCCGAGTGTTTGGTTGTCTTTGCTATGTACACATTCCCTCTGATCTGAGAAAGAGACTTGACCCTGTCAGCTGCAGGAGTACCTTCATTGAATACTCAACATCACACAAAGCATATCAAATTTTTTATGTCGAGTCAAGCCGAATCTTAGTTAGTCGAGATGTCCTCTTTCTCAAAGACAAATCTTTTGACTTCAAGCAAAAGTAGCCAATGCAAGAGTTCGTTCCAACGACTCCCACTACCATCGACAGGCCTCGACCTCTGCGATTGTTCCGACGAAGATCAAAGATGTCCCTATCCCATAGCAAGGAGAATCATCATCTCAGCAACCGAATATTATTCAAAGATCTACTCGCCATCAACAAAAATCTGATCGTTTCATCCCTTAGGCATTCATCAGCAACGATGAACCCACTTCATAGAAGCATTGTCGAGTTCGAATGCAGACAACTAGCATTCTGCCATGCATGATGAGTATAACTCATTGATGAAGAACAAGACCTGGCATCTTGTCGAAGCTCGTGCAGATGCAAAGATCATCAACACTAAGTGGATCTTCAAGTTGAAGCTCAATCCGGATGGTTCTACATCCAGATTGAAGCTCGACTAGTCGTCAAAGGTTATGAACAAACCTATGGGATTGACTACACTGAGGCATACAGTCCAATCGTAAGACTTCAGTCGATTCAATCTATTCGCCTTTGCAGCTGCCGAAGATCTGGAAGTACACTAAATGGATGTTTAGACAACCTTTCTCAATGGATATATACAAGAAGACATATACATCTATCAACCTAAAGGTTACGTCCTTCAAGGGTGTGTAAGCTGCAAAAAGATCTCTATGGGCTAAAGCAAGCTTCAAAGGCCTGGTTTGATAGATTCAATCGATTCTTGTTGCAGCATGACTTCATCCCGAACCCATAAGACGTATTTTTGAGCCTCCCAGTTACGCCGTCATTCTATTTGTAACTGCCATTGTTGTGCTTCAGTGTAATATAACAACAATACGTTTTTTATCTGTGTATAACGTGGTTGAATGCTTGTTGTGATTGAATGCACTCTATCATTATTTTGATTGCGCTTGTTTACTCACTCTAATCAGAACACGGACGTCTGTGACTCCTCAGTTTCTAATCAGACGATGGCTGTCTTTGACATCTGAGGAACTCGCGATATCATACTGCTCTCTCCATCTATTTCAGAACTACACTTCACATTGCATCCTTTTTTAGTAATACCACACACACACCATCTCTAATCTCTTCGGTGGACTGTACTCTTGTTTTGAGTATGAATTAATTTTTAAGATCATGTTCGTCAATCAAGAACACTTTAAGCTGTGATTGTATTTTGCATAAGCTTTCTATTAGATTGTTTCTGCACTTAGCAGCTGATTGTAACGAGAGAGCTGTTTCGCAATATTCCTGCTCTCTTCTCTGTTCGCGTTCTTCCATCTCCCTTGCCCCATCAGATTGGTATTAGAGCCTAGCTCATATAAACCGAGAGATTAAGTTTGTTCCATTTGTATTACTGTTAACATGTCTCATATAGGTAACTCTTTGTCATTGTCCTACGAGGCTAGAATCATTGACAAGTTCAATGGTTCTAACTTCTACATTTGGAAGTTAAAACTCCGGATGATGTTGATAAATAGAGATCTTTGGGATGTAGTAGAGGGTGCTGACCTGAAACCAAAAGATGGTGATCAAGCAAAGGCATGGAAGATCAAGGATCAGAAGGCCTTAGCATGTATCACACTCAATCTAGCCAACTCCCAAATATCCCACGTTACCACATGCAAAACCTCTAAGGACGCATTAGATTTGTTATCAAATCTCTATGAGACTCATGATGTAACCACTAGATATGTAAAGAACGTACCAGGTCACATATGACCATGAGCATGTGACCACTGTTCAGTGTTAACTAGTGACCAGTCTAACAGTCACATTCCGCTTGACTAACCAGTCTGAATTGGTCACAACCAACAATCTCCTACTAAATTCAAACTGTATTGATATCCGCAGAGGTATCTACATAGGTAACACCCGACTTGTTCCAATGAAGCAATGTAATTGGATGTCAAAACTGCATTCTAAATGGCGAACTACATGAGGATATATACATGCAGCAATAGAAAGGATTTAATCGAGGAGAAAATCTTGTATGCAAATTGAGAAAGGCCTAATCTTAGAAGGAAGTTCTTTACTCTTAGCATGTCTAATTCTATTGCCATCACTTCTCACATCAACAGCTTCAAGTCTTTATTGGATCAGTTATCAACTGTAGGATGTTCTATTCAAGATGATGATGTTGTCATGTCCTTGCTTTCTTCTCTTCCAAAGTCATATGAGCACTTTGTGGTGATGATCTCCACACAACTTGACCTCACTCTTCAAAAGGTGATTGGTCACTTACTTCAAGAAGAAATGCGGAGAAAGACTAGCAACCTGTCTATCAAAGACAAATCCATGGATCTATACACCAAGAAGAAAGATTGCTCCAAGGGTAAGAATCAAGTGCAGCAGCAACAGCAGAAGCCTCACACTCAAGGTGAGCATAGTGGATCACGCAAGAACCTTTAAGGAGTGTCGTATCCAGATCTACAACAAGGCAAAGAAGCAACAACAACATCAATCAGACTCCTCCAATGCGGCAGAATTCAAGGAGCAAGAAACACATTTGGTAATAGCTTACAACAACAACAACGAAGACTATGATAGCTGGTACCTGGACAGTGGTGCTACCCAACACATGACCTCTCGCAAGTAATGGTTTATCGAGTATGCAGCTTACAACAGAGATCAATTCATCTACCTCGGAGATTCAAGCACCATACGCGTGGAAGGCAAAGGAACAGTGAAGATCACTTTCAACAATGATTTATCTATTTGTGTTCCCAATGTCCTTCATGTTCCTCAGCTATCAAAGAACTTGTTATCAGTCTCTAAGATAACTGATGAGGGCTACACTGTTACTTTCTCATGAGCAGTGTACAATATTCGAGAAAGATACTACTCTGACTACATGCACTAGAGTCGGAAATCTTTACGTACTCTCTAATTCAGTTGCATTAGCTAGTATCTTTAATGAAAATGTAAACGATAATGCTATTTTGTGGCATAGTCGATTTGGACACGTGAATACAAGATCACTTTCCTATATGCGTTGCAATAATTTAGTTGATGGATTGTACTTCCCTTCTTCATTAGATAGGAAATCTTTCTTTTGTGAATCATGTGTCTATGGCAAACACTCTAGAAGCAAGTTTCTCAAATCACATTCTATCAAAACAATACATGTATTGGATCTTGTACATAGCGATCTTTGTGGTCCAATGCCAACTTTGTCCTTAGATGCAATCTATTTTATCACTGTTGGGGGTATTCCCAACACAACGTGAGCAAAGGGATAGATTTACTAATAAATGTGTTGCAAGGGCATGGCTTTCTGCGCGTATAAGCCCATGGCCCAATGAGCACGCAAGCTAAATGTAAATAGAAATAATAGACTTGGGCCCTTTGTAATTAGATTAAAACTTGAGGCCCAAAGTCAAGTTAGAACTTAGAGTTTACTTTTTTAGAGTTGGGTCCAATTTTGGACGCACATGAATCTCGTGATTTCTATGTACTTTTTGTGGACCCTTGGAACAAGTTGGGTCCAAGATGAATGGATAGGATCAATGTGAATATTAGCCAATAGGATTTTAAGGAGGACCTTCCCCATTTATAAAAAGGCACTATTTGTACTCTATTCCCATGCTTAATGAGAAGGAGGAAACTCTACCAATTTTGGAAGAGAAGCATCCTCATTTGCTATTCAATGCTTGTTATTGCTCTTGTTGTTTTTCAATTGCTTTCAAGTTCATACTTTTTGGTTTCAATAGTTTATGTTTCTTCTTTAGCGCGTACAACGAGCATTTGAGCTAACCTCCTCTCTCTCTCTCTCTCTCTCTCTCTCTCTCTCTCTCTCTCTCTCTCTCTCTCTCTCTCTCTCTCTCTCTCTCTCTCTCTCTCTCTCTCTCTTCTTCTATCTTCTATGATCCTTCTATCCATCTAACTCTCTCTCTCTCTCTCTCCCTCTCTTTCACTACAAATCATGTGGAATGCTGGTTTAGGAGAGTAGAGTTAGTGGGAGTAGTGTTCAAGGTGTAGTGGTAGTGAAAGAAGTAGAGAACTATCTAAAAGTAGCATCTTTACATAGTTAGGTACCTATCTAGTGTTGTAACCCTTGTTGATAGGCAGGAGGGCTACTACTACACGAGATCTTCGACCCTACAGTGGCGCCGTTGCCGGGGATAGGTTCTCACTAACTAGTATAGCTGCAATTTAGTTCATTCTTGTTTTTTAGAGTAGTTTTAGGTGGATTTTGGGGTAGGAAGAGTTAGTTTTCTGTATTTTCTTCTGTTTGGACTATTTCCAGCTAGCAGAGAAGGTGTGAGAGGGTAGAGAAGGCCCTGAACAGCCTCTAAGACTGTTTGGATCATCACTTTTAGGCTTGGTTGAGTGTTTGCATGATTTTAGACAGACTGGGCTTGAAAAAGTGTGCCCTTCTACAGGTTTTTGGGCTAATCTGAACTCGCACGTGTGAATCCTAGGTGGCAAGCTGACATGGCAAGAGTCTTGTTCACTAGGTCTCCCTCTATACTGAGCTTTCGGTGTCCTATAGCCAAAGCTGTGATCATCTAAAATTTTGCAATTTTGTGAGCAAAATTGGTAGAATTTTGAATTGTTCTAATTGCATGCAAGTCAAATAGAAAACTATCTGAGGATGGGACATATACAACCTACTAAATCACCATGGGGCGCTCTTGTTCTTCTTAAAGTGAAGAAAGATGGAGGTTTCTGAATGTGTGTGGATTACAAGGGTCTTAATGAAGTGACTATTAAAAATAAAAATCCATTACCAAGGATGGATGACTTGGGTGGAGCATGATATTTCACCAAGATAGATCTCAGAACAGGGTACCATCAAATAAGAATTAAGTCGGAAGATGTCCAAAAGACAGGATTTTGTTCTAGATTTGGTCATTATGAATTCTTAGTGTTGCCATTTGGATTAACAAATGCTCCAGCAACGTTCCAGCAAATGATGAATGATTTATTTCGTCCATATTTGGCGAAATTTGTGGTTGTATTCTTAGACGATATTCTCGTTTACAGTAAATCCTTGGTGGAACACGTAGAACACTTAAAGATCATCTTGGTGAAACTCCGTCGGGAGTTACTCTACGCTAAAGAGTCCAAGTGTGAATTCTTTAAGCAAGAGTTACTTTATCTCTGTCATAAGATCACTGTAAATGAGATCAAGATTGACGAGGATAAAATCAAGATTGAAATTGAGTGGCCAATTCCGGAAACTGTTAGGCAAATAAAGTCAATTTTAGGTTAACACTTTTCTTCAAGAGATTTAGTGAGGACTATGCTAAGTTAGCAGCACCTTTTAATAATCTGACAAAGGGATTTGTTAATAAAAAGAAAAAGAGGAATCAACCTAGTCCGCCTATTGTTTGGAATGAGGAATTGAATCGATGTTTTGAGAAACTTAGAACAATGATTGTTTCAGCTCCCGGGTTACAAATTGCAAATCCAGATTTACCTTTCGTCGTGAGAACGGATGCAAGTGATGTTGCAATTGGACGGTTTTATTACAAATGAATAGGCCACTAGCGTTTGAGAGCAAAAAAATCACTGGTCCTCAGTTGCGTTATACTATGCAGGAAAATGAATTGTTTGTTGTAATCCATGCACTTAAAACCTGGAGACACTACTTTTATGGTAGTAAGTTTGTAGTGTATATGGATCACCAGCCTCTTAAGTATTTTTGTAACCAACATGATCTCCAGGGGAGAAAAGCTTGATGGGCTAAATTGATGCAAGAATTCGATCATGAAATTCGTTACATAAGAGACAGCTCTAATCAAGTTGCAGATGCTCTTAATCGGATAGGTGAACTGAACGAGTTGTCATTCACCCAAATTTCTACGGATCGATATCTTTTGCTGAGAGGAAAATATGAATCAGACTCCCATTTTGGTCATATCTGGAACATTGTTTAGACTGGAAGAAATGTGGACAGTGTTGAGTCAGAAACACAGGGGACTCAACTAACTAAGAAAGATAAGAAGATTGTAGAACAGTTTATGATTCGAGATGGATTACTATTTTGGAATGGAAAAGTTTGCATACCTGGTGATGATGAGCTTAAACGTAAGATTTTGTTTGAATGTCATGACATACCTTGTGCAGGACATCCCAATATACACAGGACTCTGGACTTGGTTAAAAGAGAGATTTATTGGCCAAAGCTCAAGCCATATGTCGAGTCATATGTTGTTAAATGCAAACCCTGTCAACTAGCAAAGGCTGAACGCCATAAGGTTCTGGTGGTTTGTTGCATCCGTTAGATATCATTGATAAGAAATGGGAAAGCATATCTATGGATTTTGTAGTTGGACTTCTAAAGACCCAACGACAAAATAATTCTATTTGGGTTGTAGTGGATTGGTAACTAAGTTAGCTGCATTCATATCAGCCAAGTCAACTATAAAGGCTTCTGAATAAGCCCAAATCTTTGTTGAAAGATTATTTCGGTTGTATGGTCTGCCCAATGACATTGTTAGTGATAGAGATCCTAAGTTCACAGGTCACTTTTGGTCAGCAGTATTCCATAAACTTGAAACTTTTTTGAGTTTAAGTTCTTCTGATCATTCTGAATCAGATGGCCAGAAAGAAAGGACTAATCAAACTATGGAAGATATTTTGAGAATGTATGTTTCTCACAGGCAATCTCATTGGGAAGATTATCTCCCACTGGTTGAGTTTGCATATAATAGTAGAAAACTTCTGCTACAGGTTACAGTCCTTTTATGCTTATGTACGGTTTTCAACCTAGATCTCCTATAAATGTTGAGACAAAGTCTGTTAAGATCTAGAAGGTTGCTGATTTTTTGCATGAATATATACAAGAGATGTTGCAAGTGGCTAAGGATAGTATCCTTAGTGCTCATGATAGGGCTAAACACTATACCGATCTTAAGAGATCTCCAAGATATTTTAAAGTTGAGGACTGGGTATATCTTAGGATTCCAAAAGATTCTAAGATGTTACGTATAGATAGGGAAGCATTATAAGTTGTCTACCCGTTATTGTGGACCTTTCAGGATTGTACGTAGAATTGGTTCTTTGGCGCATGAACTCAATCTTCAAGAAAAATCGACTGCACACCCAATGTTTCATATAAGTCATTTGAAACTAAGTTTACATGATGGTGATACAGTTGGACTGGATGAGGATTTATCCCATTTGGAAGATTTGTCGCTCAATGTACCTTTGGAACTTGAGAAAGTGCTCAGAACCAAAAATAAACAATTGAAAAATCATTCTATCTCTGAGTGCTTAATTCGGTGGAAGGGTCGTACTGAGGATGATGATTCGTGGGAGAGAGTTGATAGCATAAAGAAGAATTTCCCGAAGTTTAGCTTCTTAGGATAGAAGCAGTTCAAGGAGGGAAGAATGTTATGTCTATGACCAGTACATAGGATACAGTAGACTCCTAGTCTTGGATACACGGTACTCCAGTGAAACAAGCTGTTAGTTATGCCACGTCATACTGGACGTGACCTGAAAGTAACTAATATCCATGTGAGGCCCAGAACACACTAAATGGAGTTTAGACAAGGTACGAGACAGTGTATGCATGTGTAGAGTTATCAATAGCAATTCTATGAATAGTTGGTCCATGCTTAGGACTCTATTCTAGGTGAATCTATGTATAGGGAATTTAGGACTATGCATGGCTATGTGCCCAGGTTGCTTTTGGCTCTATATATTGTGTCCAAACTCACCCTACTCCTCATCATGGTTTTGGATTCATTGCCAGGCTCTCACTCTATATTCATGCTTCTTGTTCCTTGGCTTGGGGGTGAGGCTTCTAGAGTTTGATTGGATGCCTCTACTTGGTTGGGTGGTTTCTCCATAGTGTGTTATCCATTGTGTTTGTACTTTGTAAGCAGGATCTAAGGAGCTTCCCTTATAAAAAGGAATCGATATAAAAAAGAAAGGTGCAAACAAGCACTGGTGATGATAACAAGGGTGCAAGCAACGTGTTGGAAATGAGATTTATAAACAACTTGTTGAAGTGTTTTGCCAACAAATAATGTGGTGATTGTAATCAAGTGTGCTTGTGGTTGATTTTAGTAGTGAACAAGGTTTTGGGATTTTCATCTAAAAAAAATTTGCAAGACACATTCTTCACAAGTAAGGTGATAAGTGCAAACAAGTGTGACTATAGATGAATTTTTTTTGAGAAGGTGAATAAAGTCACGCTTGTGAATGCAATAGTGATTTACAAGTTTTCATAAAAAAGAGACTATTCTTAGCTAGAGTGGTTAAACATAATGACATTATATTGGAGGGTTTCTATGAAGTAGGTCTTCATAATGATATCAAATTGATCAATTGAGGTTTAGTTAGTCAGATTATCATTTTACAATAAATGTCTCTTCATTAGGGATTTTTTGCATTTAGACTTGAGACAAGAATGGACTGTCAATTAGAGAGTAAATATGGCTTTTTGGTTATTATGTGTCAAAAAGTTAGTACAAAAGGACTTCAAATAATAGATATTTCTTATGATTTCACATTCACAAAGGAAAGAAAAAAACAAGACATAGAATCAATCATGAAAGTAATTATTATTTTTAAGCAAATAAGTAGTAGATGACGGTTTATACAATGTCGGACTTTTGTATGAGAGATCACAAAAACAAATTAAAAAAGCCTCAATGCATAGGTGAGATATTGTACATATGAAATCGTATGTTTGGAGATCAAACGTAAAACAACTAGAATGATGGTTGTGCACCCGAGTGATACCTCAAGATAGTTGAGGAAGTAGATGCGAAGGGGGGAAATAATGAGAAATGAAAAATGTCAAAAAGAAGAAGTTAAACCCATGTAAATTATTTACTTTTCTATATGTAGAATTGGGATTTGGCAAAATTTGATTCATTGCATGTGACGTGGCCAAAAAATTAAATGTACCATACACACTTTGCACCTTGTGATATATTGGTATTGGTGCAAAATTTATTTTTTGGTATAGAGCTCGGCATATGAAATCACTACAACTTGCATCATGCAACCCTATTGCCATTACTCAATGAGGCCTTAAGAGGGCTCATGAAGGCTCATGAGGCCTTAAGAGGACTCATGAGGCTCAAAACATTGAGCCTTCATGAGCCTCTCAAGGCTTCCCTTGACCGTCATGAGAAGCCTCAAGAGGCTTCAAGAGACCTCAACATGAGACTCAAGATGGCTCATGCATCTCAAGAGGCCTCAAGAACCTCATGAGACCTATTGACGCACCATTTAAAGCTTCCTCTTGAGGCTCCCGTGAGGCCCTCAAGAGGAGTTTCATAGTGTCTCACAATGTGTGAGTCTCACAAGGGCTCAAGAGACTTTACGAGGAGCCTCAGGAGGCCTCAAGAAGGGAGCCTTAAGAGTAGCCTCTCTAGGGGAGCCAAGTCTTGAGGCAACATAAGCCCTCTTGAGGGTCATATGTGAATCCTCTTGTGGTCTAATGAGACTTGAGGAGCTTCAAGAGTTCTCAAGATGAACCTCTTGCAGGCTCATAATCTTGGAACTTCATAATTGTGGGCTTTGGATTCCATAAAATGATGGCATATAGACTATAACTTTCTCTGTCCGATGCAAGCCCAATGCAAGTTGTGGGTTGTGGTTGGTGATTCATGGAGAGACAATACCTGGCAGTTGGAGCCTATGCATTGACGGTTGTGGTCTTTAGGTTATAAACTCTTTTCTTTTAAGGCTATAGACTCCATGGCATCGTGCTTAGTGTGAAAATTGCCGAAGGTGGTCGTTGTACCCTGGGGTGACGGGTCTTGCAAAATAAGACTTTTAAAACTAAACTAATTGCCATGGGAAAGGGTGGATTTGATTTTGACTTCCCCAAAATCTAGACTTGAGATTCCCTCTATGATAGATGGAGATCATGCCAAGAATCAATAGTCAAACCCACATTTTGGATTGAAATATGGGCTTACTATAATTTTTTACTTTCAAAGGACTTTGTATATTTCCAAACAAAAAATGTCATAAGATTTAGTCCTCTCTTCACATAATTTACAGTTAAAATTATAATGTTGACCTTCATATGAAATCTGATATTAGGGTTAGCTTTTCAATTGACACTTTGCTGGATTTATTATCTTTTCTTTGAAATTCAATTTGACGTGCGCTGGGGACTTGCAAATGCCAAGCCTAATAACAATAATATCGATCACGTTATAACACAGCCTATGACCGGCTACTGGCAGTCTATATAGCATGTAACCGGCTACTGCCCGTTTCCAAACGGAGCTCTCTACGAGGAGGCAGCAGCGGAGCCGGTTACCGGTAAGGGACCAGAAAAGCACGACAAATTTTACGCCTCCTCAGTTAGATTCTGTACACGTCGATTTGAGACACGTGTAAGGATCGGCTTTGAACACGTGGCAGAATGTAATTCTCCTGAGAAATTCAATGGTGGCGGGCTTGAATTTCTGGTGTTTGTTGGAGACGGGGAGGTAGGAGGAGGGAGAAGACGGTACTGCAAGGAAAGAGCCGAAGAAGGTACCGGGTAGCTGCCGCGAGGAAGGTACTGGGTAGATGACGCGGTCGCTACTAGTGACACGCAGGGGCCAGCAGACCGGGCCCGCCAGTGACCGCGTTCCAAGTGTCAACAGCGGAGAGGGCGGAATGGGTAAAAAGGTACGGTGCTCGTTGGGCCCTCCCGCCCCGGGCTCGAACCCCCCGCCACACTCTTTCACCATATCTTTTGATACAAAAGCACGGCATTGAATTCTTTCTGTTTTAGGAATATAAACATGCTGATAATAATATCGCTATAATGTTTGTAACACATTTAAATGGCTGAAAAATTAAAAGATATTAAGACTTTTTTGAGTTTTTTTTTTTTGCCTAAACTCAGCCATGAATGACACCTCAGCTTTCAACAAATGGTCACACATTAGGTTATTGAATGACATCTTGGATTTTAGCAATAGTCAATATCAATGCTCGACAAACTTTTTCGAGTTTTTCGTAAAAACTTGCAATTTTGTAAAGCTTCTCTATTTTGAGGATTATTACGCATAATGGCTTATATGCCTATATACAAACTACCAAAATTTTCATCAAGCCGAGTTTTGAGAGAAAATGTTGATTAGAATCCTATGCTTTGTTGATGAAAAGTTGATTTCTAAGCACAAGTCAGAATAGCTTGTTGCTCATCAATCATACCTTGGAGGGACATGGGTAGCGAAGTCAGTTATGGACATGGAATAGAAGTTTAACCCCTGCTCTACTGACCGTGAGCCATGTGGCAGATGAATTTGTGTACGAAAAATGGTCCCATGAATTTCTATACGCATCATGGTGGAAAGGGGGGGAGAGAGCTTTAGGCCGTGCCTCCAAGCACACGTAAAAGACTTATGTTAGGTTTTCATACATGTGTGTGTGTGTGTGTGTGTGTGTTTGTTTTGCGACATTGTTTTTTAATTACATGATTAATTAAGTGTGGCTTATTTTTAAGGGTTTGGACTCTTTGACACACATGGCAATCATCGTCTTAAATAATGGGTCTTCAAAGCTCATTGTGGGATATTATGCAGGCAAGCCCGGGGAGGATTGTGTATAATTAAGGAGCCTGTTTTTAGCACAAAATCAGCCACTCCTGCTAATATGCCAGCAACAGACGAGGCATTTGAGCCCGATGCTCCCACTACAACTTCTTTCATTTTTTAACCAAAATTTTGGGTGCCCGAGCGCCAACCATACACCCCCATACATTGTCCCATAACCAAACCCTAATAAAATTAGAACCAACGCCTTAGGGCGTTATCTCATGTGATAATGGGCGCACGCGGGATCAACCAAATCTCAATGTGCATGAAAATATTGCAAAGACCCAAATCTAGTATTGCGAGAACCAAAAAGGTTCAAGCAAGCAAAGCCAAGGCAACTTCGCCATGTGGCAGGACACCATTGGGCCGTGCCCAGATCCTCCCATGCACCAATAAGGTGCCTATAATGAGACCCATCACTTATATCCGTGTGCCAAAGCTACACACTTGGGTGATATTTTTAGGGTTAAATTTTTTGTTGGGTCTTTTGTAGCCTATGAGTATTTATTTCCTCGACTGCTGGCTGGCTCTTTCCTCCCTTCTTCGGCTGCTCCTTCCTCGTCGTTTGTCTCTTCTCTTCTCCGCTTTGCATCGCCGTGGTCGTCGTCGTCGTCTTCTTCTTCTTCTTCCTCCTGCGAAAAGATTTTGTCCAACTAACTTGTTGTCTCCGGTGCAATTCTGCTCCAAAAATATATATTCAACCCATTCCTTGTTGGTTGCTGATGATTTTGTGATCTTCATCTCATAATTGCATTGATTTCGCTTTTGTCTGCATTCCATCTCCGTCTCTTTCCCTCTCTTGTGTTGCCAATGTGGTTGATATCAGCATGGAAGTCTAATTCTTTCATATGTTGAGACTGTTGCGATCCTCCTCAGCATGGAACTCTAATTCTTTCATACAATATTGCTGTGATTAACGTTGCGATCGGACCTCCTAATGTGATTAATGTCAGCATGGAAGTCTAATTCTTGTACATGCTGTACTGCATGTTGCAATCCTCTCTGGCTTGTGTTGCCAGTGTGGTTGATATCAGCATAAAAGTCAGATTCTTTCATACGCTGTGCATGTTGCGATCCTTTCTTATGTTACCAAGATATCAGTATGGAAGTCTGAATCTTTCATGCTGATCTTCTTGTGTTGCTAGTGTGATTATATTAGCATTGTCGTCTAAATCTTGCATATGCTGTGAATGTTGGTATCGTCTCTTGTGTTGCTAATGTAATTGATTTTAGCGATAATATTGTTGCTATCCGTATTGTGAGTGTAAGAGCTCCTCAGCATTTTTACTCATACTAGGCCAATCCTCGATCGAAGAGTCTTTTTATTTTCGATTTCTGATCTGTAGTTCTGTTTTTTTTATAATGTTAGGGACTTCTAACTTGGCGATCATGAACTGACATTCTGTCCATCGCCAAATTTCCCGTGCCACCTAAACTAGCGGTGAAATTTGAGAGTATGTAAGATACTAGGAGTTTGTAAGTTTAGATACTTCTATCAAGCTACCAATCAGCTTTAAGTTTTTGAATTTTAGCCCGATAACGAGAAGACAGACCTGAGGCACACGCCGGGGGAATTCGCATAACGTGCGCTGCGATTTCTTTCGCTTTTCACGGTGAAGCAGTTCGCTGACCGCGATTATATTTATTCTCATAGCAGATTTTTTGGGCTTTAGGATTTTCAACCAAGTTCATTTGATCAAACGCAAAGATTGAGCTTCTGTTGGATACCTTGCATCATAGACCTGTGGCCAGCTTTGGTTCAGAATGAGTGGGACTCCCGTCGCTGCAATTTTGCAGGTGTGTTGCAACAATTGCTGTCGAAATTTTTCAATACCTTATGATTAGAATGCTTTGACTTTGTACACATGCTCTGACAAACTGTCTATACATGAAAAAAAATTTCATTCTGTAAATTATGTGTAGCTCCTCTTACTTGGAAAAACTCCCAGAAAAACAAGATGGAAAATTTGCAAGCATAGAATTAACCTGTGAAAATTCACCAGCTGCAAGAGATGTTTAGGAGCATCTTACAGCTCGAAGCAAGCTAGGCCAAACGAACATAAGCTTTACTTTTGGTACTTACAGATCCAGCAGGAAACAGTAAAAATGAGCAATCTCATCTTGAAAACAGCCTGAACAGTCCTCATACCTGGTTAATTTATAGATTGATAATAAGGCTAGAGGCATTGTATGTCTAAAATAAACCAAGAAATCATGAGAAAACAGATCCTTGGATGCAAAAGAGAGTCTAGCAAGTGGAGTATAGGTGATGGTATAAGATTAGACACACTGGCAATGTGCGAAAGTTAGGAACACATCTGGACACAAGATCATCTATAAAACTAAGAATTGGAACAATAAATTCTCATTTGAATATCAACTTCCAACTAGGGTGTCAAGAAAATCATTGCCCAACTAAGATATTAAGACAACAAACAATTAACCAGCTTGTAACACTCCTACAAGGGACAGTCCATAGAACTCTCCTTCAAAGATGCTCTCATTAATCTAGTCTCATCATCATTGATCACCCAAATGAGAGAGACAATGTATATTTATGGCCATTAGAGGCCACTTAGGGTTGGACACCCTACCAAAAGGTCAGACTATATGAGCAAATGTCTTAAAAGGGATCAAACTTCAGGCCAAATGGCATAATAAGAGGAGCAAACCTAATTAGCTAGTATTGCAGGGATCTGAACATTTTAATGAGGCTCTAAGGACACTAGAATATTAGTAGATTCCCTCATTTTCTAAGCTTGCATTAACAATCTCAATTGATTTCATAGCCTTCACAAGCAACAATGCAGAGTGTACAATATATGTTGATATTGAAGAGTCTAGGTAATAAATTATCACCAATTCGAGTCAAATATTGGAAAGGGTGAAATGAATCATCAAGAACCCTTCAGTTCAACTTCTAGTCCTAGTACTAGGTAGTATGTACATTCAATACTTGGTCCACCTTCAAGCCAAATCATGTCCCACTAGGGGGACTTGGACCCAACCCACTTGGAAATGGGTATATAATATTTGTTTGTACAAATTAAATGCCTACCAATTATTATTGTAGCTAAGTAGCTACGTGCCACTACCATATTGTAATTACCCCTTTGCTATTGATATAGCACTATATTTAGCTACTAGATACATGTTCAATGTCATTCCACATTGATGTTATGATCAAACTTCAATTTTCGCCCTGGTATGAGCAAAGAGATCATGGACCTCATGACTCACTTCCTCTTCATCCTACCTTTGTATTTTAGGCTTCCCCTTCCCTTTCAAATATGCTATTCTCTTCTTGATTTGACTCTTGGCGTGCCAAACTTAGTTGCAATAGTGAAACTTCACCTCCTCCTTTACCTTGCTTGTTCGATCACATGAACCCTTGGACTTACAGTTCCCTTGCTAAATCTACCACTTTGCAAACAAAATAGCTTCACAAGAATCCACAAATGATATGATTCTTACCTTCATTCCTCTTTCAATAAGGATGAAATCATCCCATCTAATAAATTCCTAAGTGTGCAAATGATGTTGCTAAACTCAACAAGCATTCATGCTATTGAGAAGAACTGCCATTGCTATGTCGTTATCCACTTTAGAGCCAGTTCTTGCAAGTTGATTCATTAGTGACCACAAATGAGCCACAAAACTTTCCAATGATGTTCTAGATTCCATCTTCGATAAGAAGAATAGTTGCCACAAAATTATTTTGGCACTAGTAACAAAAAATGCTGATAGGGATTGCCAAATCTTTGTGAAAGTCTTCATCAATTCCAAATGTTAAATTTGTGGATTTGCCACCTTAGGCCAATAAACCATCAATGACCCTTAAGATACTAAAGGCGAAATGGATCACCAAGGACTCACAGTTCAACTTTTGGTCTTGGTCCATTCAGCTCACCTTCCAACTTAAGTCCAAATCTTGTTCTTCTAGGCAAACTTGGACCCACCAACCTAAGTAACTTACTGGCACACCTTGGAATTCTTTTGTAATTGCGTGTACACAACTAGATGCTTACCACTAATTACTATAGCTAAGTCATTGTGTGGCACTTCAAGTTGTTGTTGCCCCTCTTTGTTAAGGATATAGCACTATATCTAGCTATCGGCTACATAAATGATGCCATTCACATGGATGTGAAGCTCAAACTTCCATATGTATTAGATAGACAAGATTGAGAAAGCCCTGCATGATGAATTGTGATCTCCCTAAAATCTAGGTAATAGGAACTTTCTACAGACCTAAAACTTGTGCACCAAACTTCGAGAAGATGAACTGATGACAAACTTTATTTCTAGCTCCTCACTTTCTAGGTCTCGAAATGAAACTTTGATGCTTGTTTGCCAAGGGACTTATTTGTACAAGGTCCTTGTTAAAATCTCTAGCTGAGATTTAAAGGATTTTAGTGTCAAGATACTAAAATCTGAAATTCGGGATTTGCAACCTGAGTCTTTTATTACCCACAAAATCATGGATCAAACTGCAAAATGAAGGTCCCAGTAGGCTATGAGTTGTACATAATAAACAATGACCATGGCAAATGCCCTCTTTTTCAAGCACAAAAACCCCACTAGCTTGTTGGAAATTGGCTTTTTGCCTCAAGGACTAGCACCCTCCTCAAACAACCAAAAAGTAAATCCTTCTTCCTAGAAAGTGCTCATCCCAAGTCGAGAAGACATCAACCAAAGGTAATACATAAAATAATCGAACACAACTGTAAAACTTCAACTTAATACGATTTGTATTATTTAACCAAGATCTTAAGACAACTAGCAATAAACTCATTTGCAGATTCTCGACAACTGCCAAGTTATGTTTGTCAAAAGCTCTCAATCCTTATAAGCATCAACCATTGAAGCAAGAGGAATCAATATCAAGATTGTTAAAGGTACATTAAAAAACTGTACAAATGACCAAATTTTGTGAATGGACCCAATTAATCTCAATGTGATTAATGGGTAATCCACGGATTCCTAAATTAGCAAATAATGGGCAAGTCCCCTAGAATGTTAACATGTTTCCCTATTATAAGTCCAAGATTGAATAAGTTACCGCACTTCAGGGGCGAACATTTTTTTATTACTTTTCGGTTTGTAAACATTTATAACAATAATTGATGTTGATGGCCTAATACTTGGTGTTGGAGTATGTTGAGATTTATCATGTATATTGATGTCCCATTTGGATATTGTCATGTGTAATTGTCGTGGTTTGGCAGCTTTTGTTGGTCCTTGCCCTAAATGATTCAGATAGGCTCTCTAAATCAGATAATGGACCCTTTTAAATTGTAACATGCGGATTTAATATAACATTTTCCTTCCTAAACTTACAAATAGGAGACTTAGGAACTCTAACTCAAATATTGCTTCTGAATGCATAATTGATCATGTGTCTACCACGTCCTCATCGACTTGAAATTTTGTAGCATCTTTATTTTGCAACCATTATGTTAATGCTATCTCCAAAGTTCCCGACGGCACAGGTGCCGTGGGGTCTGAGTGCCATACCATGGCACCATGTGCCGTGGTACGGCACTATATATAAATTTTTATATTTTTTGACTTCAAAAAGGGCATGGTGCCGTGGTACGGCACCTATATATAATTTTTTTAATTTTTTGAATTTAAAAGGGGCATTTTATGGTTTTTTTTAATTTAAAACAAAAAGTGATGTAGGTGCCATGGGTGTCGTGGCACCAAAACGTACGGCACTTATGGTACGTGTGCCGTACCACGGCACCCGAAACTTTGGCTATTTCCAGGTTGCAGCATCTTTTGTCACCATTGATGTGGCAAATATTTGTTTCTCATTAAAAATAGGGTTATGCCAGAACGGTTGGAGTATCTTTTGCTCAAAGATGGCATTTTATTCTGATTATATCATGCATATTAAAACTATTTCACCTCTAGGATGTTACAGGCTGATGATCTTACAGGCATCATTTGCAATCTGCACATAGATCCTTGACCAATTTATTTTATCTAATTCATATGCATTCTTACACCTCTTTTTAGGGCATACTTTTGTTTGTCACAGAAGTACCAGAGACTAATACTTCTAATAAATTCAATCAATGGACTAAATGTAAGAAGAACATGCTTTCCACCTAGGAATATTCAGTATTTAAATGAAAAACCATTTATACTGGAAAAAAAAAGAATAAAACTTCCTAGAAGCAGGTAAAGGAATTGTGCATTGTTCCTGGCCCAAAGCAAAAGGTAATTTAGATTACATTAACAGGTCTTAAATATGACAAACTTGAAGGATTTGATGATTAAAGTGCAGCATAATGCACAAGGACCAATATGTCACAATTGAATTTTCCAATTATGTCCAACCATAACTTTGCCATTTAACTTGCAATTGCTTTCCTTCCACTGAGAGGTTTCAATTGCTTTAATTCCTTGTTTGACTATTCTGTACTTAATGTACTTAGACTGACTCTCAAATTCATGTATGCAAAGTGCCTGAGATGTCCTCTCCATTGAGGATAAACAGAGACTCAAACATTATTGAGATGATTGGTAAGACTCGGTGTTCTGACAGTGGATGCTAGGAGTTTAAGAAAGTCTTTAATTTCAGGATGTAAAGAAAAAACCCACCCTTTGGCAAGTATTCTTGCTACTTATATTGTATGCTTAACCATGAATATAATATGGATAACTTGGTGCTGTCAATTGAAGTTTGGATAATATCAGGATTCTGCAAAAAAAAAATTCTGCTCTTAGCTGATTTACTCTATCGTTTATTCAACCTGGGAATCATGATAATCTATCTAACCCACTTGAACTGTGATTATCTTACCATGTACCTATAGTTTCTGGCTGTGGATAATACTATGAGCGTCCGATCTTTTATCTGCAATTCTGATGATGCTGGTGCTTTCCAGGATGTTGCAAAACCATCCATTTACCTACAAAAACCTGGAGAAAGGCCTCCTTACTTAGTAGATGCCAACAATGCCTCAACAGGTGTTCAAGTTGGAGAGCTTCCATCTTCGGAGGATGAAATAGCTATCAAGGTACCACTTGATTTTTGTGGTTGTTTGTATTTTATCAGGCATTCCATCCTTGCTTTTGGAGCTTTCACCATCAAGGATTGGAATATCACTTCTATTTTCTCTTTTTTTAATATGGGATTCCAAGTATACTAGTTTGCAAAGAGCAAAGCTTCTTCATAGCTAGTCTCTCTGGTTAGTCTTTTCTGTAGCATGTCCAGCATATGCCAAAGAGTTCCTGGGAGCGCCAGCTTTTGCAGAATGTGTCTTGATGCTTAGCTTCTGAGCTCTTTCGTAGATGTGGTGATATAATATGTTTGTGTGGCTCTGGATTTGTTACTAATTGAGTAATATTGGTTTGCAAGATTTATCATCTTTCTACTCATAGAAGTTCCCATACGATTCTTATGACTCCAGATTGAGACAATCTTGTCATTTTAAGTTTCAGAATATACAGTATAGATTTCGAGATGATTCTTCATAATCTTGATATAGGTTAGGAAACCATATACCATTACGAAGCACCGGGAGAAATGGACTGATGAAGAACATCGAAGGTTTCTAGAGGCGTTGAAGTTATATGGTCGTGGCTGGAGACTAATTGAAGGTGTCAAAATCATCTCTATACATTCTTGCGCTTAAGAACATTGAACTTGTATCACCATTTTTCCTGATCAATGTTCTAAATCTAGTTGGGTTCTTGGATCTCTGATATAAAACTCCAAGTGCTTTCTCCTGATTCTAATCAACAGTATGTCACTTTGCTGAATATGTGATTTTGTATAAATACGATCTGCAGAGCATATTGGCACAAAGAGTGCAATCCAGATTCGAAGTCATGCACAAAAGTTTTTCTCTAAGGTCTTGATTTGGCCCTTTTCTTCTTGCCCATTGCATGTCGCTCTTATTAAATGGCTCTCAGGTATGTGTTTTGATCCTGTTGACACCAATAAGTTGGTTTCGCTTCTTCCAGTTGGAGCGAGAACAATCAACAACAGGAGGAAACCCAACCGATACAGCGCAAGATATTGATATCCCACCACCACGCCCCAAGCGCAAACCAAATCATCCTTATCCTCGTAAGGCTCCAACTCTGACAGCTACCACACGCAATTGTTCAGCAGCAGCATCTGCTACGCTTCCCTCAAAAACCTCCACTCACCGTTTTGTTGCAGCGAACTATTTTCAGGTATGTGTATATTCATTCATCTATGTAACTTGCATAACAATCCTTTTGCTTTCCATCTGCCATTGGGCATTATGGAAAAATTTCTAACTCTGTCTACATTGCACTTTTTGAAGGTTCTCGGTACTTGTTTTGGTCTTCTTCTTGGTTGTACAATAATTTGATGGCTGCAAGATTTAAAAAAATTCAAGTGCCGAGTCAAAATATCATCCTAAAACTTTACATCCTTGTTGGAATGTAGACTGCAGCGTGTGCTCCATTGCAAGTTCATTCTGCCAGAAAAGAGTCAGATCAGATGCAAACTGGTGAGTTAATCAGTTCTCATACAAGTAGTTCTGCGGGTCTCAAGATATTTGGTCAGACACTTGCTCCAGCAATTCACTCGTCAAGTGATTCTGACGAAGCAGTGCCTGCTTTCAATGTTGGATCTGTCAATGAGATGGCAGCAATGGAAGCTTGCGTCAAGGCAAGACAAAGAATGTTGTTACTTTCTGAGAGCATAAATAGCATGCATGCATTCGATGGGCTTGCCACAAGAAAATCTCAACGAACTACCATTGAACCAAGCTGTGCGGCCGATGCAAGTCAAAGGAAAGTTCTAGCTGTAGAAGCATTAAGCATCCACAACATGTACGAAGCTTGTGACTCTGCTAGAGAGCAAAAGATTTCAGAAGAGAATCTTCGAGATCAGAAACTAGCAAGCGAAGTCAATGCCAAAACGTTTGGTGATGACTTTCTTTTCAAGATGGAGGAGGAAATTCAGGTCAAAGAAGGCAAATGTCATTTTCCAAAGACTCCCAATCTGAAACTTTCCGATGGATCATGTCATCAGAGGAACAAAATATTTAGTTCTACTGATGTATCTTCGACCTGCAATGCCAGTTCAGATTTGGATTGTGGAGATAATTCACAGAAAATGGCAAAGATTCATGAAGAGCTCACTCTTCAGCACAATGACTCTGCAAAAGCTGCGGCCATGCAAAGTTTGTTGATGATGCATGGCAGGCACTCAATACTGCCCATTGATCCTGCATCCTTTGCTGCTACATTCACTGGAGGGTTCCATAATATGTCAAAATCTTCTGAGCATCCAATCTTTCATAACGTTCATAACTTGGCTTATGTTCCGGGACTGGCGACAGCAGACCCTTTCATATTGCATTTAGCACAAGCAGCAGCTCACTGTGATTCAGCAGCCTTTACGTCTTCTTCAGGAACTTCAAAAACAGTGTCCTCTTCACAAGTTCCGGTTGGGAATTGTAAAGACGATAAGGAATCAGAAACCATGGATGCTGCTAGAGCGGCTGCAGTGGCAACGCTTGCTGCTGCATCTGCCTGGTGGGCTTTACAAGGAGCTATGGCATCCGGCCATCCGAATCGCCATTGGTTCACGTTAAATGCTCCTCATATGGCAGCTGTAGATTCTACTGCAACTGCAGCGTTCAGGGTTTCTAAAGAGGCAAACAGATCAAGTGCAGCAAATACTCGCAATTTTGTTCCAGACATTATTCCCACAGGTTCTGGTCAAAATGACAGAAAAATTCCTATGAGCTGCACTACCAGTGACCGTGATGGACGTAAACGAGTAAGAGGAAACTTTGGGACTGAATTCTCCAATGAAGGTAAATGCTTCGACAAGGAGCTGGAACAATGTCATAATCAAGGTCTTTCCTCAATGTCAGAATGCAATCAAACTGCATGCAGGGTAGATCCTGGGTTGACACACGAGCACCCATTATCCAACTTATGTGCTTGTGCGCATTGTAGAAAGCAAGTTAACTCTTTCTCTTCTCATGAGGAGCATGGTTTAATTAAGCAGAAAAAGAGGCTGAAGAAAACATCAGAAGAGCCAATACATTCAGAGGTTGCAACCAAGAGTACTAGCAGTTCAGAAACCGGCTCACAACACCATTTACTTTCTCAGAAAACACATAAGAAGAAGTCATTGCAAACATCAAATGAGTTGCCAGGAAAGGACGAGCATCAACAAAGTCAGTCAAGAGTTGTTCCAAGGGCCCCAGTAGCTCATCTGGATGGACGAGAAAATGGAAGACAGGGATCTAGTAGTTGCACTGCTTCATTTTTGGAGGAATCTGAAGTGCAACGAGACAGCTTGAGGATCAACAGGGAAGAAGATCTTCCCTGTGCTAGAAGTGGCTCACAGTTGGAGGAACCAGGTCTGGTGACTGAGATAGAGGAAGGGGACATGAGGGCATGTCAAGAAGCAAGAGATAGAACTGCTAGTCCAGATAGTGTTTTGAATATTGGTGAAGTTTTTAACAAACAGAAGCATTTTGCTTCCAATTCTTCACAGGGATCATCAAGTCCCTCCTGGAAACAAACAGGTTTTAATGGCCTAGGTTTTCTACCATACCGTCGGCCTTCTGGAAGAACTAGTGCATCCCATTGCATCTAATTGAAAATGAGAAAAGAGATTTCTCAGGCAAACCTGTAAGTGCTTCAGAAATCTTCTACATCCCATATGTAAATTAATCTAAGACCTTAATCATCCAATTTTTATGTATAATTCAACTTTTCTGGGTGGTAAATTGTAAGCAAACATTTGAGAAAAGAGGTTTCTGAGGGGCACGTATGAGTGCTTTAGAAATCTACTGCATCCCACCAGTGATTTATTCTAAGACCTTAAAACCCTAAAGTCTTTGTAGACTGTATTGAATGTAGTGACATTCTGAAATGTCATTGCAGATTTTTCAGTACAAGGCCTGTGTCTGCTAGTTTATTCAGTCCTTTGAGACTTGAAGCAAATGTTTCAGCTATTCAATCATTTCCAAGCTTTGAGCTTTAGCAAATCCTGGGGGAATGTAAACTCTTAATGTATATTTCAACTTTTCTGGATATTAAAGCAGAGTCCCATAGCATTCAATTGAAGATGAGAAAAGAAGCACTTGTAAGTGTTCAGAAATCTACTGCATCTTACATGTAGATTATTTAAGGACCTTAATGAGCCTAAAGTTTTTTTGAATTGTGTTGAGCACCTCCTACTTAGTTTCATGGTTTGATGTGTTAATAATGCAGCAAAAAGACTCCAATAAACTTGTGAAATGATGGGAGGAAGCACCTTGAATAGATCCAATTGAGATCCCATACCAAAAACACCATCCAATTTAGTGTTTACCTGGATCTCTAATGGCCTCTACCATGTAACCGTCATTGGTCCAATACAGTTTTGTGCTGGTGTCCATGAAAGCCTTGATGACATTCTTGGCGTGCTTATAATTTGGCGATGGGCAAAGTCCAAAATCTATTCCTATAGCAGCAAGGGTAGGGTAGCATCAGTAACTTGCACCTTGTGGGTAGCTCCCTGGTAGGTATTGTAAAACTTGGATTTTGTCTCAGTCCAAGTTCTAAAAGCCATGGTAATAAATTGCATATTAATTTTGTTTGAAAAGGCACGCTCATGGATACCCATTGCCATGAGCAAAGGCTCAGCAAGGATCATCCATTCAGCCACCATGCTTGTGCTAGGAAGCACCATGAGATCCGTTGTAGATGGAACATCACGGTGAATCACATAACGAGGGGAATGACTAGTATCAGTAGACGACATGATGTCAAATGGTAGAAACTGAAATCAGAAAAGACTTAAGAGTGTATCAGAGCTAAGAAGTATCGAAAAGGTTTGGTCGCGAAAAAAATTCACAAGAGCTTCGCTAGCACAAGTGAGAAATGAAATTGAATTCAACCCTTTTATAGGGTAATTTTGAGGGTCCATTAGACAAAGTACTAGTTTGTCTAATCAATTCTGGACAAAAATTTGCAGGCATGTTCAGTACTATGAAAATACTTCCAGAATTCTCGACGAAGGTTTCTGACCACTGGTGTAGCTTGGTGAAGGTTCTGAAGGTCTGAACTCTCACCTAAGTGTATCATTCATCCAAGTACTACATTTAATGAGAATTTTCAAGATCTGAACCTATGTCCAACCTAAATTTGGCATTCTAAATCTATCTATCATGTCGGCGAAGGTTCATACTGATGATGTCATAGTCGGTGAAGGTTCTCAAAGTAGTAAGCTTCTGAGTACTTGCCTAACGTCAAAACAAGTACTTTCCTTGCAAGATAATATTTGCCTAACTCGATATCGATAAATCTGAACTGGATGTATAATCTGGCAATTTGGTGAAGGTTCCTAAAATGGTATGTTCAAGATCTAACTCAAAAAGTAATTTTCTAAGTCATTTTCCTTCAAAATTTGATTCTTAAAAATACTTTCCTTCCTCTTTTTCTGATTAGATGACTTTTTTGACTTTTGCTCATCATTCTTATATTTTCATTCTTTTTTTTCTTTTTCTTTTAAAAAAAAAATGATACTGTCTTTTCCAAAAAAGAATCAAACAAGTAGTGTAAAACAATAAAATTTGTAAAACGACAAAAGTAAAAGTGATAAGATCCTTGATCATGCTAGTCTAACGTTTCAAGTGTGACAGAAATAATGAAGCGTTTTCACCAGAAAGGGCAACAAGCACCTTGAGTTTGCACCCTCATAATCTACCAGTGAATGGCTGCCAAAACTTGCGTAGTCAGCTGCCATTCACTGGGGTATCAAACCGTCTTCCATCCAAGTGTTCCAAAATAATTGCTTCGTAGGACAATATTTCTTTCACTTTATAAGGTCCTTCACCTGTAAATTTGAGTTTCCCTTTGATCAGTTTGGTCTTATACATCAGTGCTAGATCTCCTTCTTTTAAATCTTTTTTGTGTAAGCAGCGATTGGGCCATGCCTTGCGATTGAACCATGCCTTACGCAAGCTTTCTCTACTGCTAATGCATGTACTGCCATCAATATGGTTTCACAAAGTTTATGCAAAGCCTCATGACACATTTGTAATGATTTCGAATCATCCAACCGTTCCGTTGCTGCTATGCGTAAAGATGGTACTCCAAGTAATTTTCAAGGAATTTCTGCAAGTAGTCTTTGAAGGCAGCCTGCATCACTCTTTGAAATGAACTAGGTGCATTACAAAGTCCAAATTGTTGAATTATTCTCCTTCTTACCAATCGTCTGATCGATTTTAATCTTCATCCATTGTTTATCCAGTGCAAATTTTTCCGTGTGTTACAGTCTTCAGTCTGCAGAATTACAAGTGTTTTTCACAGTCTGCAGAATTACACGGAGTTGAACAACAGTGTCGCATTTTTCGCCTGACAGAAATCTCGTGTAAAAATGCAGTGTCATTTTTTTCGCATTTTTCGCTTGTCAGGAATCTCGTGTAAAACTGCAGTGTCGTCTTTTTTGCATTTTTCGCCTATCAGAAATCTCGTTCAAATATGCAGTGTCGCATTTTTCGCTTTTTCCAAAGAGCCTCAAATGTTAAGGAAATGACTCTGGCAAAGTGTGGGGCAACCGTAAATGAGATTTAAGGGCACCTTCGGCTTTTTCGACATTTTGCGAAAAACCCGACAGTGTCATGCCCATGACTGATCTCGGGTAGCGTGTCCCCGCTAGGGACCGGTAGACCAACAACCCGTAAGTTAATTGTGACTATAAGGGATTTGGGGCCCTTATTTGTACATGGTCATAATTAATGGTTGTAGGCCTAAACACTTGATGGTGGATTTGTATGGGTCTATCAGTGAGTCATTGGAAAACTGGATGACGTGGCCTAGATAGGCTACAGAGGTGTCGAGTGAGTTGTCACAGTGCACTACTAGTGGTGCATGGGCCTTGGAGGGTATAAGTATACCTATTGGGCTCTCACTAGTGTATGCTCGATAGCATGACTGGTGGCAGGACGCTGCTGGTGTGATGTCTCATTCCACTCTGAGTGATTGATCCATAGCTTGGGGACTAGATCCGTTCGATCTAGGTTTGGTTGGGTTGGTTTGTCCATCATCAGGTTCCCTTGTGTTGCTTGTGATTGGCATGTTTAGAATAGGGTCCTTGGATTGAGGACTTTATATTGGTATCAGAGCCAATTCTGAGCACTATTTTGCCATTGATTGGTGTTCAAAAGGAAATCTCGAATTGTGTGTGAGTTTTCAATTGTGTGATGGAATCTCGAAACTGTTTTGAGAAATCAGTGGAGTAGCAACAAGTGGTGAAACTTCAAATTCCTCTTCCTGTTAATTTCTTTTTTGAAGTATAATCGATTGTGTGGTATGTGTACTACCAGGTATACAATCGATTTGGTTTTTCAAGCACTTCAAACTGGTATTTAGGAAGTGAATTTCGGTTTTCTTGAATCACTTATGTTGTCGATTACTTCATGAAGAGCACTTTTATGTTAGCAATTGGATCAATATGAGTGAATGCTGGTTTTTACGGCTTTTTATTCATTACACAGTGATTTAGGTGGTTTTGTTGGCTGTCTTTTGCTTTTTATTGAGCCAATTTTGACTTGAATCAAAGGAAAATCAGAAAAAGAAGTACAAAAAAGACTAATCACTGGTTATGAGTGTTGGTGGTTTCTTGCAGGATTTGCATGGCGGTTTCTTGGTGATTTACAGGTTTATGCTGGATTTTTTGGCAAACTAACAGTGTTTGCAGGATTATGTAAATCAGTAAAGCCATCATACTGATGGTATGGTTTACAGGATTGCCTGTTCTGTAAATAAAGGTTGGCACCTACAAATCAGAGTTTCTGACAAAAAAATGGGCAACATCTACCCTGTTTTTCAGCCTTTGGGAAACCTACAATGTGTAAATCTGTAAGAATTGCTTGCTTATGCGTTTGTTAATACAAATGGAAGATTAAGCAAACTCGATAACACCCTAAAGCACTTCTTACTGCAAAAAAAGTAGTAGAATGTGATTTTTGCATGAAAATTTGGTTTATACATTCTGAACTTCTGTTTTCTAATGAGAACAGTAGAGCTCAGACTTTAGGGAGTTGCTGATGTTGTAAACGCGCCCTATTTTCACCTGTAACCTGCAAACACAGCAGGGTAATATTTTGGAAAGCTTCATGCAAGCTTGTTGTGAGAAAAAAAAAAAAAACAACTGTAACCAGCCTTCTTGAAGGCACCAATCCGAGCCCTCCAGATGCGCCCTCCTGTTGGCTTCCTGCTTGACTTCATGGCAGTGGGTATGGAGTGCTTGACTTCATGGCAGTGGGTATGGAGGAGGGATGGCGCTACCATCCCTTGGGCCAGGGCCATCAAATCTCTCTCTCTCTCTCTCTCGCGTGCGCGCGCGGGCTACTGCTGTCGCGCGCAGGCCCTCTCATTTGGTTTCTGGTGAAACCCATGGAGGGAAAAGCGTGGTGAGAGAAGAGGGGGGGGGGGGGGGCCGGGGTGGGGTTTAGGTAAACTTGAGTTTACTTTCAGTTTTATTTAGGAAGTTGCATGGCTGGAGGGGGGTGCTCAATCGGCTAGTTTTTTTATGGTTTTTCGTTGTCATTTTCCTCCTTCCATGGGCTTTTTTGTAGTTATCATGGGCTATGTTTTTTTGAATGCAGTTAAGGTACTTGTGAAATCGTAATGGCTTAAAATCTGTGTGAATTAGATTTCGATGCATATAGTGGTTTTTTTGCAAATTTGTTGCACGATCCATTTTGCAAATGCTCATTGGTATAAATAATACAAGCACACTTTGGTCTAATAAAACTATGTTTTTTTGGACAGTGCTCTGTTAAGAAATTTGTACCCGTAATGAGTTCAACCGAACGTAATATTTTTTATAATTTTTCGGTTCTTGAATAAATGGAGTGAAATTCTTGTTAGGGGTGGCAAATATAAATTCGCCCGACATCACTCAACAGTGATGGCCCCCTAAAGTGGGAAATGCATGGTTACAATTTTGGACCACGGTGTGTTTTGAATTTCAACTGGGCAACAAAAAGAAAAATTTAATGCAAAATCTATTCGATTTTTAGTCATTGTGATTTACAGCTTGGGCTAACAACCGGAAATTTTTCCGGCAATTGAAAGCCCCGAAGTTGACGATGACTGGATAAATCGTTGGTCGCTGCACCACGTCCCAGAATTTCAAGAGCAAAATTCGTTGGTGCTTTGGGTCAATCCTCCTAGTGATGGAGGATGCAACCCATTAAATTGTGATTGGGCTGAATTCTTGGTGGAATTCCTTAAAGCTTTTTTCACAATTGATGAGTTACATTTGTTTAATTAACTGCAATGGGCAACCGAGAACGGAAATTCTTGGATTTTTTGGCCAAGGTGTCATTTTTTCAAAAATCATGCATGACCAGAATGGACCTAGAAGCCTAACATGGAAATTGAAATGGAATGAAAAAGTTGTTTCTTGATGTGCTTGAAGCCGTGGGCGTACCAACACTATTTATTAAGGACAAGAAAAAGCTGGTTAATTATTCCCCATTTCTAAATTTGTCATTGTGAGCCTTATGGTGATCATAAAGATTGTGAAAAGGGACGAAAGAATGTTTGTTTGAGTGAAGTTGGAATGTTTTATAAATTCCCAAGGACTTCATATACTTGTATTATTTTTTTCTGACACTTTGATCAGGAAGTGGAGGGCCTTCATGGCAGAAGAACCTGTGGTATGGGACACAGGCGATTCCAAAATGAAAATCTCAAACTAATTGGATCAGTTGACCTTAGTAAGGCCGTAAATCTTAGTGATGCCAAAAACTATCGGTCATAAAACGGGTGTTTTGTCGGAAATTTGAAATATTGGTCATGACCCCTTTTTGGATATCTCAAATTTACGAAAACCAGAAACCCGGCTAGCTATTTCTTTATAAATGATATATTGGTGAATTTCTTAACACATTTATTAACCCGAAAATTTGTGATTCCTTGGAAGGTAATATTGATTACCCGTTGACCATGGACGATGTCACAGAAAAGGTTAATGAAACCGTTTTCTAAACTTATTTTCTCTACTTAAATATTCAAGAAATCATTTTCTGATTTACAGGTCAATTCTCAAGCTTGGTAATAACGAAGATCTTTTGTTAAAGTCATTGTGTTGGGACATCATTGGCATTTACTTACAATGATGCAACACTTCTTTTGGCTTTCAAGATTTTCTCGGATCTCTTCTTAGACTCTTCTCCTAGACAAATCTCGATTGATCTGCACCCCTTAGAAACTCGTGTCATTTCTTGTTAAAAAGAGAGAGAAGTAGGAAGAGAAGAGAATTATCAAGGAGAAGCATTTGTCAGAGAATCTAGGAGGAATCTGTTATAGATGACGGACCTGTTTTAGAAATCAGAAACGATAGGATATAAAGTCTGAAACTTTCCACATGGAAAGGACTTTCAGGAACAGCTCATGTGTCTTTTAAAAATTGTAATGTATTCTCATGATGTACTCTTATGATATTGTATGGTTTCAGGAATCTGGAGAGTTGGGATTGTTGAATCTTAACTCAGATTCTAGGATATACCTAATCCATAAGAAAGGATTGTGAGTGGTAGATTACCCCGAATGAATAAACAACATGGTGGAATTTTGGTAATGACTGGCCATTCTACCAAATCGACTATGTTTATTTGGGTAAAGGCCAAGTAATTATTTGAGTATCTGTTTTGGCTTTACGGATTACCAAAGTGGCATTATGAACATTCGTGATTCGAAGTTCGCTGGTCACTTTTGGTCGGCCATATTTGCAAAACTAGAAATGACTCTGAACTTAAAGTTCTTCTAATCATTGGTAGTTACCTTCTTTTATTGAGTACAGGACAAGATTCCGATGAATTATGATTGACAAATCATAGTTCATATTCTAGTTATATTGATCGGTTTAAAGAAGGATTACCTACAAGATCAGAAGATCAGTTAGATATCTATTCATATTTTCTCCTCGAAGAGTTAATCACCTTGATGGAGATTGGGTTATAGTAAGCATTTGGCTACCGGTTATAGCCCGTGCATGCACAAAAAATGCTTCCAAACTTGACATTTTATTATTGTTCAGTTCCATCCTAGCGAAGAATAAAGTGTATGTATAAAAACATTTTCTTACTCGTTTATAGAATACAGTTCAATAATGACTTCAAGTTAATGCTAGTAAGGTGCTTGGCTTCAAGACTTCTCTTGGATTCGGCTAGTGATTAGTAGGTCAAAAAAGCAGCGGGAAGTAATTCGTTCTCTAAACAAGGCATACGAACTGCATTTTATCATACTATTGCTATAATTTAAAACCATCTCCTACTTAAGGTCGTACAAAATGGTTCACTACCATAACCAAGCCCTACCATCATTCGCTTGAAGGTAAGAGCAAAAAACCCTTCATAAAATTGAGATGAATATAAATGAGAAATTAAATAAAGTAGAATTTTACAACAAATCCACAAATAGCAATGAAAGTCAAATCATACCTCAGAATGTCGTTATGTAGTCGTTATGTGTGGATACTCTAGTCATGAATGCCTCCGCTTGAGGCCCATTGCTCTTTATGACATCAACCTTTGTAGCATAAAATGAGAGCCAGGCACGTTGATTTAGTTTCCCCCACTTTGTGCATGTTGGATTGAGTTGGTGTAAAAAGAGAAAATAAAGAAAATCAAAATTTCTAGAATATGAACGGTGCGATTGACAAGTTAACGGTTCAGTTGAGAGAAAACTGAACCAAAAGTCTGTAAAAAAAAAAAAAAAAACAGGCCAAAAAATCAACAACCAATCAATCAACAAAAATGAGCATGCATGATGGTACAAGCAACCGACGTCTGTCCAAGAGGCACTCAGTCAGCCTGACTCAGATCTTTGGAAAGAAGCTATGGATAAAGAGCATTCATCTCTTATCAAGAACAAAACATGGACAATTGTCGAATTACCTGCTAGCAGAAATATAGTTGATTGCAAATGGATTTTCAAAGTCAAGTACAACATAGATGAAAGCATCAACAGAAGAAAGGCATGACTAGTAGCCAAAGGTTTTTCTCAGGTATACAACGTCTATTACACTGAGACCTTCAGTCCAATAGTCAAGCATTCTTCTATTCAACTTTTGCTATCATTTGTCGCTGCAGCAGATTTAGAAATACATCAAATGGATGTATAGACAGCATATCTCACTGGAGTTATCGAGGAAGACATTTACATGTTGCAACTTGAAGGTTATATTATCGAGGGTAAGAACAATCATGTTTGTAAACTCCATAAGGCACTTTATGGCTTGAAGCAATGTGCTCGAGCATGGTTTCAAAGGATCAATACTTTTCTCATTGATCACGGCTTTACACCTAGCTCTTCAGATTCAAACGTTTATTTCAAAGCAGTGCAACAATCTTTTATCATTATCACATTATACGTGGACGATACATTGCTTTTCAGCAACAATTTTGATCTCATAAAAGAGGAGAAGACAATGCTATCCTTCGAATTTGACATGACCGATCTGGGTGAAGCTCATTTTTGCCTTGGTATACAAATCCACAGAGACAAAAAACAAAAGTTGATCTACATTACACAACAGAGGTACATCTACAACATTTTAGTCAGATATAATCTGATCAATTGCAAGTTAGCTCTCTCACCAATGGAACCAAGACACAAATTGTCAAAGGACCAATATTCCCAAACAATTCATGAGAAGCAGCAGATGCATGAGTATCCTTACCATTTTATTTTAAGATCTCTTATGTACGTCATGACATGTACCAGGCCAGACATAGCTTTTGCAGTCAGCTCTCTTAGTCAGTTTATGACTAATCCTGGTATAAAACATTGGAAGGCTCTTATCAGAGTCATGAGATATCTTTGAGCTACTATGGACTTTCGCATTTGTTATGGAGCAGTCGACAATGACAAACTCGATTTACTCAGTGGTTACACAAATGCGAGTTGGGTAGGAGATGTAGACACTCATATATCTAGTTCCGGATTTACATTCTTCCTCAACAATGGTCCACTTTCCTGGAACAGTCGCAAGCAATCTTTGATAGCTCTATCTTCCACTGAATCAGAGTATATCATAGCCTCTCAAACTACAAAGAAAGCAATTTGGTTGAGAAACTTACTCTCAGATATCGATCTGAATCAATATGCTCCGACGACATTATTTTGTGATAATCAAAGTGCCATCGCTGTATCAGCCAACCCTAGATCTCATTCCAAGAGTAAGCACATTGAACTTAAGTATCATTTCATCAGAAGCAAAGTTCTCAACGAAGAGGTCAGATTGCGGTACTGTAGAATGCAAGATATGACAGCAGATGTTTTTACTAAGGCATTAAGTTTGGAGTCACACAAAAGATTCTGTGTAGAACTAAGTTTGAAGGTCAAGCCATTCAAGGATTCAGATTAAGAGGGAGTGTTGGATTATTCTCCTTCTTACCAATCATCTAATCAATTTTAATTTTCATCCATTGTTTATCCAGTTCTGCGAATTTTTCCATGTGTTTACACAGTCTGCAAAATTACAAGTGTTTTTCACAGTCTGTAGAATTACACGGAGTTGAACGACAATGTCGCATTTTTTGCCTGACAGAAATCTCGTGTAAAAATGTAGTGTTGTTTTTTTCGCATTTTTCGCCTGTTAGCAATCTCGTGTAAAAATGCAGTGTCATCTTTTCTGTATTTTTTGCCTGTCAGAAACCTCGTTCAAATATGCAGTGTCGCATTTTTTGCTTTTTCCAAAGAGCCTCAAATGCAAAGCAAATGACTTTGGCAAAGTGTGGGGCAACCCTAAATGAGATTTAAGGGCACCTTCGGCTTTTTTGGCATTTTGCGAAAAATCCGACAGTGTCGCCTGTGGCTATTTTAGTTCATTTCTGCAGAGCTACAGTTTTGGTTCATTTATGCAAACAGAACGTTTACGGCCAATTTCACCACTTATCAGCAATCAATGACAAGGACCGGATGGATGCCAGCGCATCACCAACCAACTGGCGATCGCAATTGACGACCTAATTTCTTAGTATAAATAGCTGTTTCATACAAGTAATCAATCAAAAATTAGAATTATCATAAGCATTTGAATAGTTAGCTCTCTCTCTCTCAAGCCTGCGAGCTTGAACACTCATGAGCATTCTAGCTCACTTCTTAGAGTTGCTTTAGAGATTGCTATTATGCTACTGCTTATCAACATTGCGCATTAATTCAGACTTTCATATTAGCCACTCAAAGATAGCATAGAGTACACGGATTTGATCCGTAACCTATTGTACTCATTTACTTCTGTTTCATTTCGAATCAATACTATTCCTTATTGCGTTCAGTTTCGTCTCAAACTATATGTGTTTCTGTATTTCTTCATGACTAATTATTTGTCTGATAATTTTTTATAGTCAATTGTTTGGCTACGTAATCACTATAGGCCTGACGATTCCAAAATTAGTTACTATAAGTTCAAACGTGATTTCTATCACTATTGTCTTGTTTGAAATTGATAGGCGTAGTCATGCAATGGAAAGATGAAGATAGTTTATTCTGCCATGCACAAAAAAAAAATTTCTAGATACACGAATTATTTTCATTCGTTCTCTTTTCGAACTAGACCTATCTTCTGCACATACCACTTTCTGACACAAATGGCATAACTTCATAAGCATAAATTTTCCATTCTATTGCAAAAGTTGTTTTATGGCGATCCGTAGGTGCGATCTTAACTTGATTGTAACCACTAAATCCATCCAAAAAACTGTAGGCTTTCGCTCCAGCAAGACGGTCCAATATGCTTTCAGTAAAGGGTAATGGAAAGTGATCCTTTCACGTCACTTTGTTCAAAGCTTTGAGATTCACACAAATTCTCATCTTCTCACTCTTCTTAGGAACGACAACAATTGGCAAAACCCATTCAGTATGTTCGATCTCGTAAATGAAATCGACGTCAAGTAAAAATTGTATTTCTTTCTTAATAAGATCAATAACATTTGGATTACAGCGATAGAATTTTGTGACTTTTGGAACGGCATCAGGCATCAAGGGAATTGTATGCTTAATCACTGATGTTGGAATCCCCTTAAGATCCTTGTATGTCCAAGCAAAACAATCTTGATACTTAATCAACAACTTCCTTAGCACTTGAAACTGCTCTGGGGTAAGTTGCGCTCCAACGTGAACAATTTTTTCTGGTTCTCCTAGTTCAACAAGATTCATCGGTTGAGAGTCCTAATTAGTCCATCATAAACTTCAAAAAAAAATGCTAAGCGTAGGAAGCTATGCATGGCATATAAAGCTATGTTGGCCATGGGTTTTGGCCATGGGTTCCATAGATTGGAGGTATGCCAAAATGCATAGAAAACATAAGGCCAGAAATATCAAAGCAAAATCAAATATTTCAAGGCAAGAGTAGACAATGAGTCCACTTGTAGTAACTCTTTTAAGTAGTCTGAGATTAGGGTAAAGGTCACAGTCAAAGTTAAGATTAGGGTTAGAGAACAAATTTAGATCGCTTATAATATCATCTTCAATAGTTGACTTGGCCAGCAATGGCATTTGTTTCGGCCTCCTTGATGTCTTCGAACTCAAAGATTTCTAGGTGGTCCTGACAATTTAAGATCTCTGTTTCTGGCACTTTAGCAAACGAGGCTTCACCAATTAATGAGATGATCTCCAGTCGTAAATATTGCCTTGAAGGGTATATTTTTCTAGCCACCCTAAAATCTTCTGGCTTGTTTTATTTTGTTTTTAAGTCATGGTTCCCAAGGGTCGGCCTTGTAATGCACTATGGTCTGAACCCACTCCTCAGGATGGCACTAACCCACAACCCATGAAATATTTAAGGGGAGATCACCTTTCCATGGAACCAACCCACAGCCCAAACAATATTTAAGGATGGATCACCTGACATAAGTCATCTTTGCTCGTTCATTTTTTCAAATTGCACTCCGGAGCTCTCGTTGTTCACTACCTTCGCTCTCTATTGATCCTAGCATACGATCTGACCTTTTTCTATGCTCAACATAGATTGAGGGACATCAATTTTAGCTTCTTGCTTCCAGGTAATGAATGTTTTTCGTAAATTTTTATTTTTCTTTAGATTTTTTTGAAGATTTATTGTAGAACTTATGCTTAGCTTAAGTGGCCTCTAAACTTGTGGTCAGTAGGGCTCTAATCTTAACGTGTCTTTAGCATATATCCCAGTTCGACATAAGTCCTCACTCATTTGCTTAACATAAGTTGAGAGAGGACTTATGCTGAGCATAAGTCGAGAGAGGACTTATGTTGAGCATAGATTCTCTCTCGACCTATGCTCAACATAGGTCGAGGCAGAACCTATGCAAGGACCTATGCTCATCATAGACTCTTCCTCAACCTATGTTGAGCATAGGTCGAGAGAGGACTTATGCTCAACAAAGGGGTGTACTCTACAAAGAAAAAAACAACTCAACCGACACTTGCTCCCATCCCTCAAGATATGGGAATATCTAAGTGGAAGAACATGCAATGCACTCCTTCCCATGATGTCGTTGAGTGTCCTTTCATGAGTGGCAGATGGACATCTCTAGCCTTGTAGAGATGGGAAAACAATTTCAGAGATAATTTTTATTTTATTTCTCTGCTAATTTCAGTCACCATTACTAGATGAATTCCTAATATCATTTTCTTTTAGACATAAACTTTTCATGAAAGTGCAAGAGCCCATGGTCAAAGAGTCGTAATTGTCAGGATTGGGCAGAATGCCAGGCTTTGTACCCAAACAACTCCAAGGATGAGGAGTTTTAAAGATTTTTTATTTTGTTTAGAGATATGGTATGCTTACCTATCAGATTATAAAAGAATTGTTTATGTTGAGCATGAGTATTTGTCGTTAGAGATTTTTTATAAACATTTTTTTCAATTGCTTTGACCATGCTCAGCATAAGATTCTCACATGAGTTGTTGATTCCAAGATTCTGAGATGTTATAACCATGCTAAGCATAGGTGTATTCTAATATATGCAATTTTTTATTTTTCACATAGTTTTGAAGATAAGAAGAATGGACAACTTCTTGAGCAATTTAGGACCCACCTTCAAAAGGCAAAAGCTAAGAGGAGGCAAATGGAGAGTCATCAGGCTGGGGACTCAAGCATTGATAATGATTCAAAGGAGACATTTGTCCCGAAGTCTGTTGATGGGTCCCCTTGTTCTTATACAATTGAACAAGGCGATGCAAGAGAAATCACGAAGTTTGTGAAAAGAAGACCGTACATAACAAACATTCCTTACGACTTTAAATTGGCGGGCTCATTGAATGACGATCACCCTTTTAAATATATTGAGATGAAGGAGGTTGTTGCTAGTTTCCTAGAGGTCACCACAGCTCCATTGTCAAGGATAGTGGTATTCCACTCCAGTTGGCAACAAGTTGGCGTGCACAAAGCATTTCTCGAAGTTTGCAATGTAGGAATCGAGAATGCAATTGGTAAGTAGTTGTTTTAATTTTGCCTGAACATATTTATAAGTTATTCCTCTGTTCTAAACATTTTCTATCAACTTAATTGACCAATTTCTAATCTTTTCTTCAATAATTGCAGGTTGAAGCCAAATGTAAGAAATTATGGTGGTGCTCGACTTTGTAATGAAATTGAATATCTCTCTATCGGCTAATTTTCAACCAATGGAAAGAGGTCAATACTACATTACAACACTGCTGGAAGTATTGATTTTGGCAATCATTTTGAATTTCCTACAGTGACAAAAAAGTCGAAAAATCCCATGACTGGTTCTGTGGCTTCTCCATACCAAAAGCCACAACAACTTGTAAGTAGATTAATTGTAAGTTTTATTAGAATGAGATTAATAGGAATTTCTACTTTGCCATACGAGTTTCAAGAAGTGGGTAAATTAGGCCCCTTACAAAATAATATTGCTCCACTTTGCAAAGAGTCCCAACCGCTTGCTACTGGCCTTGTAGGTAATGAAGGTGATCTAGCAAAGGTGGTTGAACAATCTTATAATGTTATAGTGGATGTCATTACACATGACCAGTCTACTGCTCAAGTAGATTCAAATACTAGAAGGGCTGCTAATTGTTACGTCCATGTCCAGTATGTGGGATTCGGAGTAATTCCTGACATGGATAGCCAGTCACTCCAGTGTATATGGTTATTGATTATGCCTCGTCATTCCGGGCTTGGCCTGTAAAGTAATTATTAATCATATGAGGGCCCAGACCTATAATTGGACATAGGAGCACTTGCATGGTGTCTGATTGCTATAATGCAAGAACAGGAGGTCAATAGCTAATATAGGCCCAGACCTATAATTGGACATAGGAGCACTTGTATGGTGTCTGATTGCTATAATGCAAGAATAGGAGGTCAATAGCTAATATAGGCTGCATGGGGATCCTAAGGAAAATATCTCCCTCCGGAGAGAGAAAACTTACCATGGAAACTCGCCCATCTCCCTATTGGAGATTCAGTTTCTTGAGCCACGATTTCTCTCCTCTCTTGCATTCATTCCCCATGGCTTGGGGGTGAAGTGGTTAGGGTATTGACTAGGGTGGTTTTGCTCCACAGGGGTCCTTTTGGTTGTTTTGCAACATGATCTAGTCAGATCTTCATAAGTCGATTCTTACAGTGGTATCAGAGCAAGGATTTGCATCAATCAGGAGGTGGAGCTGCTTCTTGTATTTTCTCAGTTTTTGATGGATTTCTCCTTGCATATCACTTCCAGGTGATGGAATTGATCTCCAAGTAGGTGGCTTCTCTGAATTTGGTGTACTCTCAACCTAAAGATCATAATTATGGATTTTCTCCATAGATTTTGATGGAAATCAAAGGATTTTTGATGGTTTTAGTGAAATTTTCACCTAGAATTGAAGTTTTTGAGCTTGGAATTGATCATAGATACTGATGTAGTATGTTTTTCAAATTGTACTTGCTATTTTATATTCATTAATGATTGGATCTAACGATTGCATGTTGGTTGAATAGTCAAAAGGGTGATTAGATAGTGATTTTGGACCAAAATTTGAGGCTTTTGGACTAGAAATGGGCTATAGAATCCATATTTGACTGAAATCAAAAAATTTAGTGCTTTATTGTAATGGATTTATAGGGATTTGGATCTAATTGCACTTATTTGTGGATTTGACCCACAAATTTTGGTCAAAAATGGTCAAAAATCATGGTCTTTTGATGTTTCTTGGACTAATTTTGTGGTAGATCTCAAAATTCATAGCCAATATTTTTCATGAACATTTTCAAAGGTTCCTAAGGCTTTCATGGAGTTTTGTTAGGATTGGACACCATTAGGGGGCTCAAAACATCAAAAAATAGTGTAGTTTTGGGGATTTTTGGGCATGAATACCTATCAAATGGAGGTATGAACCTGTTGGTTCTCATAACAAGCTTAAATATATGATGGATTGTATCTGATTTGAGCCATAGTTCATCCAATTTGGATAGGTGATCAATAGACACCATCATGTTGAAGTTTTGCTTGTTGACAGAGGCCAAAAATACATTTTTTGCATCATCTGTGCTTATGATTGCTTGTCGGACCAGTTAGAAGCTTCTATGCCTCTCTAATGAACCTTAGTAGAGTGCTTGTAACCTCTGATTGGATGCATATTGGGCTGGAGTTGAATTTTTAATGATACCACCTAGAAAAAGTGCGCCCTCCTACCTGATTTTCTGTCATTTACAACTCGCATGTGTGAAGCCTAGGTGGTAGGGTGATGTGCCAAGTGCCTTGTAGACCCACTCTCCCTACATACTGTGCTTTACAATGACCAATTTGGTGTCCTGTAGAAAGTTATGGTTGTTGGAAGTTTGGCAATTTTTGAACTAAAATTTTCTAAATGTTCTGATGCATGCATGCTTGTAACTCAGTGTAGTGCTTTTCTGTTTATGAAAATGTATGGATAGACCTATATGCATGCTTGGATACATGTTGCATAATCAGTAGATTGATCAGAAGATTTCTTGCATGAAGCTATTTTTGGTGATTCTAGATCAAAAAGCAGATTTCCTGGTGACTAGGCTATTTTTGGAAAAAAAAAATTGTTTGTACAAAAAAGTCAGTGCATGTCAAGTTTGTTGCATGCAGGATGTTTTGAAATGATTTCGATATGTGACAGTGCCTGTGAATCTGATAGATCGATCTTCTTAATCGATTTTCACAGTTGGTCTATTTCGAACGGATTTCAAAAATCCCAGTGCTAATTTTCTAGTTTCTTGGCAATTTACGTAAAAATTGATTTTTTTTTTTAGAAATAGTGCACTGCATGTCATGTCGAATGCATGCTGGTTGTTTCGAAATCCTTCCAATATGTGATGGTAACTGTGAAACTGTCCAATCGATGTTTGGATCGATTTTCACAGTATTTCTCTGTAATGACTATAACAACCATGAGAGTTCTAACCAGTTAAAAGAATTAAGTTCTTTTTACTGATTTTGAAATAGATATTGGATATCTAGAACAGTATGGTATTCGGTTATATTGTAATATATGTTTCTTTTGGGTTAGTGAATACATTTATGGCATTTCAATTGTACTTGGATGATACATTTTGTTTTGTCCATGCTGGGTACAATGTGGAATGGTATTCTTTGAGTAACACTTAAGGAGCATGAGGGATTTCAATTGTTAGAGATATCTCTTAGAATTGGTTGTGATTCTGATTCTATAGTTGAATATAGGATAGCCAAATAGTCTCTTTTGGCTTTTTGGACAAAACAGATCTAGATGTAGAAGATTCTTGGAGGATAATGAAGAAACAAAATGTTTCCGATTACAAAGCCTTGCTAGCTTTTTGCCCTTTGCCTGACGCAGATGTTCGTGAACTTGAACATCTAGAGACACGAAACACGAAGAGTTTCACGAACACGAAAGTCAACGGAGACGAAGACGAATGGTTCGCGAACACGAAAGATCCACGAACAAGATTCCTTCGCGGTCCAGTACGGAAGAAGGCAAATGACATAAACGAAACCCGTTCAGTGCTCAAGCTCCAAGGAGTACCACCAAAGATCATGCAAGTACCCAGAAGTATAGTAATCTGATCTGATGGCATGATGTCAGCAGATACTCCCTAGGTCGTGGCTAATCTGCCACTCTCGTAATTCTCTGGTTAGTTGTAGATGCTTAATCACTCTAATCTTAGATTTACAGAGAGAGGCCATACTTACTGGATCATACTTGACATATAGATCAAAACAGAATGCACAGAGTGTAACAGAGTGAAGAAGTCTGATGCTAGTAATCAATCAAGATGATATACAGAATACATGTTCGCCTACGCACGAAGACAATTTTGTCTAGGATCAGAAGATCCAATTGTCCGCTAGTGAAGCGAGACCACTACTCGAGAGAGAATTGTGTTTCTCTCACACCAACGCACTACGTGGATTCGCATGCAGTGTTTGAAGAAATTCTGAAAAAATTAATATAGATTATTTTCTTGTTGTGTCTGATCTTGGATGCTGAATGCTTATGCTGATATTTCATATGTCTGAGTTTTCTTGTTCATTTTGAATTCCGCACTTTGGTTGAAACTTTGTTGAACACTGCATTAATTTTATGAACATAGATCAGCAGTGACTGACTACACTCTGGAGGATTCTAGGAGTGATTCAGTTGGCAGGGTCCAGCGGTGGCATCTGAACTCCATCCGAGTCTTTCAAGAGAAATGCGCTTCGCCTTCGCGAAAGTTTTGCGATCGTGACTATTTCGTGAATTCTCCTCTCATCAGTGGTATCAAAGCATATCACGACGATATATATATTATATCAGTGGTATCAGAGCAGGTTATCATGTCATATTTTGACATAGCCAAGAAGCTAGCAGATCCAGGAGGCCAAGCATTCAGATAGACAACCATCAACAAAAAACAGACTTCAAGAAGCAATGGCTTCAATCAGCAGCATGCATAGCAAGATCTGCACTATACTTGATTCTTCAAGATCTAACTTTCTAGCCTGAAAAGTAAGACATCTTTAATACTCAAGGGCGAAGGACTCTTCCCCTGGGTGAATGGCACAGAAGAAATGTTTACGACAACAAGCAAGGAGCTACGCGAATGGAGGGAGAAAAACGACAAGGCAGTAGCCTTGCTGTCATCTTCCATTGAAGATAGACTTACACTTGACCTGACTATACTCTCCAGAGCTAAGGAGATGTGGGATGCACTGCTCACAAGATTTCAGACGAAATCAAGAGGTCAGATCATGATGTTGGAAGATCAGCTGACAAATCTACAATGGGATGGAAAAGACCTCACCTCCTTCGTGAGAAAGATGAAGGATCTGTTTCTATCTCTACACAACTCTGGAGCAGAGAATGTAGTATCAGTTGAGAAGCAACTCATGTGCCTGTTGAGAGCCTTACCCAGATCTTTCCAGACAACATGAACCCTGCTCGCGAAAGATCCTATCATGAACCTCGAAAAGGCGATTGTCGAGATTCGAGAGGAGGTCGAGGCCAGAGAACACCTTGATCACAAGGATGGTTCTAACCAGGCCCTCTACGGCAATAGAGAAAAATCCAAGAAACAATTCAAGCCTAAGAGGGAGTTGAATCAGAGGCAAAATCGTGACCAGCAATCAGAGGGGACCAGCAAGAGCAACTGAAAGACCAAAGAGAGGTCGAAACGTTCTGTTTGTGCCAACCCTACAGCAAGACTTGCTCTCTGTAGCAAGAATAGCAGATGCAGGGATGCGTGTGATGTTTTCTAACGAAGCATGCAACGTGATTGACGCCAGCATTAGCACTCTCATAGCTCAAGGTAGAAGAAAAGCAACCTATATCATCTGAAGGTGCGCCTACTTGAAGATCAGATGCATCATACCCATGATGACTCACCAGACACTTTGTGGCACAGAAGACTCTGCCACATGAACTCAATGGCACTTTACCAAGCAAGTCATCATGGAATGATAACAGGGGTCAGCATCTCGAATGCAACCAATTCGACCACTTGTGATGCATGTTTGAAAGGCAAGATGTCATGCAGTCCATTCGTCAAAGACTCCTATAGAACGACCAAGATTCTGGAGTTGGTGCACTCTGACATATGTGGACCATTCAACGTGATCTCAGTAGAGGGTTCAAAGTATTATATAACCTTCATTGATGATTATAGCAAGTTTTCCAAAGTGTATTTATTCAGAATAAATCTGAAGCACTCGATAAATTCATAGAATATGTGAATTGGACTGAGAGATGTACAGGCTGCAAGGTGAAGCAGATAAGAACGGATCGAGGTGGCAAATATATCTCGAATCGCTTCACTGACTTCTGTAATGATCGTGGTATCATTCACAGAAGAACTGCAGCCTACACACCGCAACACAATGGTGTTGCTGAATGAAAAACCAGGACCCTAATGGAAGCAGCCAGATGCATGATGGCCTATTCTAAAGCTCCAAGGGCACTGTGGGATGAAGCAGTAGCTACAGCCGCATACATCCAGAATGGGATAGGCAAGTCTGGTGTTCCTCACACAACACCACATGAGCTATGGTGGGGTAGAAAGCCCAACCTGTCTCACGTCAGAATCTTTGGTTATGCAGCATATGCACATATTCCTGATAAGCTTCAAAAGAAGCTTGATGAGAAAGCCGAACAGGGATTTCTGGTAGGTTATGACAACAATTCGTCATTCTACAGAGTCTACATGCCAGACATGAACACTGTGAAAACAGTGAGGGATGTCAAATTCGACGAGAGCATGGCCAACAAAGATCCTGTCAGATACGAAGTTTTGGAGAGACAGTACTATGATCTATCGCCAGTGACAGAGGGAGCAGCAGACGAACATGAAAATGAAGATTTTCGAGTTGTCTCCCATTCGAACGACGAATCTGACGAAGAAAAATTCGAGAGGCAACTGGCCGCCGCAGTTCCTGCAAACCAAGATGGTTTCGGACTGAGCAGAGCAGACAAGGGCAAAGGCATAACTGTTCTAGGAGGATTTCCCAGAAGGTCGACAAGACCACGAAGAGCGCCAGCAAGATATGTGCCAGGGAGCTCAACTTCCACATTAGAAGAATTCTGCGGGTTCAGTGCGAACCACAGACATTCGAGGAGGCGATTGAAAGTCCAAAAAAGGACATATGGATCCAAGCCATGAACGAAGAGATGGAGTCCATGAGGAAGAACCAGGTATGGATGTTGGAGCCATTACCAAATAAGCGCAAGACTGTCAAATGCAAATGGGTCTTCAAGCTCAAATATGGACCAGATGGGAATGTGACGAAATACAAGGCAATATTGGTAGTGAAGGGTTTCTCTCAGAGATACGGTATTGACTATTCTGAAACCTTCTCTCTTGTCGTCAAACATTCGTCCCTACGTCTATTATTTGCATATGAAGCAACTTATGACCTCAGGATCCACATTGTGGACGAGAAGACAGCCTTCTTGCATGGCAAATTAGAAGAAGAGGTCTACATGGATCAGCCCCCAGGATTCGTCTCGAATTCACTTCCTGACTATGTATGCAGAATGCATAGAAACATCTACGGTCTAAAACAGTCAACCCGACAATGGTACAAGAAGAAAGATCAAGCCCTAAAATCATTAGGATTCAAGCCTCTGTTGGCTGACTCCAATGTGTATGTCAGAATTATAGATGGGCAGATCATCATAGTGGCTGTATATGTGGATGACACTCTGACACTTTTCAGGAGTGAGCAGCTAATTGCTGAGGTGAAGGCAGACATCTCGAAACATTTCGGGATAGTGGATCTGGGAGAAGCCAGGTGTTACCTAGGCTTACAAATTGAGAGGGACAATGAGGGAGATAAGTTATAACTTCACCAATCCAGATACACCCAGAAGATCCTAGAGGACTTTGGGATGCTGAACTGCAAAGGAGCGAACACTCCAATGCTCGCAGGGACGGTGCTAACGAATGATGATTGTCCAAGGACTGAGGAAGAGAGAGAATAGATGCAGCTCACACCTTACAAGAGGTTGATAAGATCACTGATGTACCTTGCAAACAATACACGTCCTGATATTGCCTATCCAGTATTCAGGATGAGCCAATTCTGCACGAATCTAGGCTCGACACATTGGAAGATTGCGAAACGAATTTTGCAATATCTTCAATCAACGAGGGATTATGGCTTATGTTATTGTCATGGTGCAGGTTTCATGATACTTTCCTACAGCAATGCTAGCTGGGCATCTCTCAAGGACGATTGTAAAAGCGTCTCAAGAGGATGCATCATCACATCAGGAGCAACAGTTCTCTGGGTCAGCAAGAAGTAGACCGTTGTAGCCCAGTCATTCTGTGAAGCAGAGTATGTAGCAGCAGCGAAGATGGCCAACGAAATAATTTGGCTAAGGCAGTTCCTGGACGAATTGGACGAAACAAGGAATGAGCCTTTGGTCTTGCAGATGGACAAAACCTCTACAATACACCTGACAAAAGATCCCGTGTTCCATTCTAGAACAAAGCACATTGCGATCAAGTATCACTTGATCAGGGATTTGATTGAAAAGAAGATGATGCAGACCACCTTCATAGAAACGAAAGACATGATTGTTGACACCTTCACAAAGATCCTAGACAAAGGACTCTTTGAGAGGCAAAGGAGCAGCCTCGGGATCGTAAAGCTATCATGCTTTGAGAGAGAGTTGTAGAAACAAAATGTTTCTGATTACAAAGCCTTGCTAGCTTTCATCCCTTCGCCTGACGAAGATGTTCGCGAACTCGAACATCTAGAGACACGAAACACGAAAGATTCGCGAACGAGATTCCTTCGTGGTCCAGTACGGAAGAAGGGAGACGAGGTAAACGAAACTCGTTCAGTGCTCACGCTCCAAGAAGTACCACCAAAGATCACGCAAGTATCCAGAAGTACAGTAATCTGATCTGATGGCATGATGTCAGCAGATACTCCCTAGGTTGTGGCTAATCTGCCACTATTGTAATTCTCTGGTTAGTTGTAGATGCTTAATCACTCTAATCTTATACTTACACATAGAGACCGTACTTACTGGATCATACTTGACATATAGATCAAAACAGAATGCACAGAGTGTAACAAAGTGAAGAAGTCTGATGCTAGTAAGCATACAGAATACATGTTTGTCTGCGCGCGAAGAGAATTCTGTCTAGGATCAAAAGATCCAACTGTACGCTAGTGAAGCGAGACTACTACTCGTGAGAGAACCGTGTTTCTCTCACACCAACGCACTGCGTGGATTCACTTGCAATGCTTGAAGAAATTCAAAAAAAATTAATATAGATTATTTTCTTGTTGTGTCTGATCTTGGATGTTGAATGCTTATGTTGATATTTCATATGTCGGAGGTTTCTTGTTCATTTTGAATTCTGCACTTTGGTTGAGACTTTGTTGAACACTGTATTAATTTTATGAACGTAGATCAGCAGTGACTGACTACACTCTGGAGGATTGTAGGAGCAATTCAGCTGGCAGTGTCTAGCGGTCGCATCTGAACTCCATCCGAGTCTTGCAAGAGGAACACGCTTCGCCTTCGCAAAAGTTTCGCGATCACGACTGTTTCGCGAATTCTCCTCTCATCAGCGGTATCAAAGCATATCACGACGATATATATATATATATATATATATATATATATATATATATATATATATATATATATATATATATATATATATATATATATATATATATATATATATATATATATATATTTATATTTATATCAGATAAGCTGGTGGTATAGGACATCAGTGATTTCAAAGGAGATTTCTTGGGTAGAATAATCTGTAGACCGATGATTAGTAGTTGCTATAATGGTAATACTAACAAAGTTTATTGGTTTTTTGCTTAGGGTATTTTGAAAAATTATGAGATGTAGATCGATCCCAAAATGGTATCTCATTAATTACAAAATTTTGAGACCCTTGAATCTATTCCTCTATTATTTTAAACCTTTACATTTTAGAAATTTCTTTGATACGAGACAATTGGATTGAGATTCATATAATTCCTTCCAGTGTAGAACTTTGTTCGAAAGGACTATTATAGTGCAGATCTCAAGGCAACCCTAACCCTAGTTAATAAGTGAGAGGGATTTGGCACCCTGCGTGTGTAAGTCCAATCCGATGATCACATAGAAATTTGATTAATTAGAAAGTTAATAAAAGGACTTTAGGCCTTTTAGCGGGACTTTTAATGTCGCAGGGCCTAAATGTCAAGTTAGTGAATAAAGTTGGGTTTCCCTCCAATTTGGATGGTTCCCGCTCTTTTTTAAATTTGAATAGTTAGGGAGACAGAAATGGACCAATAGGATTCAGAGACTGGGGTCCTCCTCTCTACTATAAAAAGGGACCAACTCGAGTTTGCTACACATGTACATATCTTCATTTCAATAAATCGGATTGGTTCTCTTGTGAAATGGATTTATGAATGTCCTTGCTCTCTAACACTTTTTCTTCATCTCTCATGCTTTTATTGTGTTTTGCTAATTGTTGGATCTGATTGTTATTGGGATTGCATGTATTTATACTTTTTATGAGAGAGAAAGAGTAAGTTATCTTCATTGTGGATCTAGTGTTAATGGATGTAGTGTTAATGCTTAGGATTAGTGGATGGTAGAGTTAGATGTGAATCTTCCATTCATGCTTAAATCTGAACTATGTTATCGCTCTCATGGGAACGAATCTACGCATGACAACTAACTTCATCTCCTCGATGCTAGATTGATTAGATCTTGGGTTGAGGATAGGCAAGGTTCTGATGAATCCCCAAGATACTCGGACAGAGCAACTCAAGAGCATCTCTCACCTTAGACCGAGGAGGTCTCTGAGAAGACGATACAAACGAAGACTGAGAGCCGAGTATGAGAGCCCAAGAATACTAGTAGTAATGACAAGCAAAAACTGTGTAAGCCTCATGGTGAATCCCGAAAGATGGAATGACCATGAAGGAACTAGTATTTCTAGGCAAATGTAATAAATGCAAGTAGACCCCTCTTGAAGAAAGTAGAATGAGCCACCTTTTGATGGTGACCTCTAGTGGAGAGCATAATTTCACTTGTAGTTTGTAAATTGTGGAAATTCCACTAGGATGCCACCTAAGGAGCTCTCTTGCTTATTTAAGAGACTCCCTCTTTGTGAAGAGGAGCTTTTTGTGTATTGTATCTACTCCATGCTGAAATGAGAAGAGCCTTCACGAATTTGGTGCAACCATTGAGCTCCTTGATCATGCTTGTTTCTTGAGTGATGCATTCATGATCTTGCCCTTCCTTCGTTTGTGTGTGGTTGTGGATTGTAGAGTGGATTAGATTTGCTGCTTTCCTAGAGTGGGTTAGTCTTCTTTTCTTGTTTGTGAATTAATGTAAGAGCCAACATTCAGGTAAACTAAATAGGCTAGAAATGTGGTATAAGTCTTGCATATCCTCCAACATTCTAGTTCTTGATGTTCTTGGGATGTCCAAGAATCAAAAGACTAGTTGGTTTCTTGATTCTTGGACTTCTAACATGCCGTAGATTAGTTCTTGTTTCTTGTTTTGTCAATTTATGCAAGTATAGTAGTGCTTAGGATCTGATTTCAGTTCCTTTTGCAGCAAATTAGAAGTAGGAATCCATCGTTGTTCAACTGAGCAGTAACGCAGATTATTTGTTGAATGCATTGGCTTGCATTTTGGTTGATTATGCATGTGCATTCAGTTCAAGAGAGACCCATCCAGATGTCCTCTGACAGGCAAGACACAATACTACAAAGATAATCTATCCCTTCTGCCTGATTTTGGGCTTTAAACAAGAAAGAACATTTGTAAGCAAGAGCCCACCATCTCTCTGATAGGCAGAAGAAGAAAGAAACAAAGAAGACTAGTAAACAAACTTTATAGGCTCAGAATCTATCAACAACAAAGAACAAGTAGATGTAGTCCAGCATGATATGTCCAAACATTTTAAACGCTATACACTGGATGATGTGGTTATCATGCTACCCAAATCACATCGTTAACCCAAAGAACAGGTGCCAGAATCGAAAAATATTTACGATGGCCAAGCTAGGACAACTTCAAAGTGGATCGTCAGAGCCCACCATTGTTTTTTGTCGCACAATTTAGATTTCAACACTGCCCGACTCGATTTCATGGAGAAGGTGCAGTATCATTTAATAAAGATTCGATGTGAAGAAAATAAAAGCCCACAGTAACTGCATCTCGCAGGTGTCGTGGGACCGCCACCAATTTTGGTGGGGAATACTGTTGGAGGGTTTGCAGATCCCAAGGCAACCCTAACCCTAGCTAATAAGTGAGAGGGATTTGGCACCCTGCGTGTGTAAGTCCAACCCGATGATCACATAGAGATTTGATTAATTAGAAATTTAATAAAAGGATTTTACGTCTTTTTGCGAGACTTTTAATGTCGCAGGGCCTAAATGTCAAGTTAGTGAATAAAGTTGGGTTTCCCTCCAATTTGGATGGTTCCCACTCTTTTTTTAATTTAAAAAGTTAGGGAGGCAGAAATGGACCAATAGGATTCATAGGCCAGGGTCCTCCTCTCTACTTTAAAAAGGGACCAACTCGAGTTTGCTACACATCTACATATCTTCATTTCAATAAAGCAGATTGGTTCTCTTGTGAAATGGATTTATGAATGTCCTTGCTCTTTAACACTTTTCCTCCATCTCTCATGCTTTTATGGTGTTTTGCTAATTGTTGGATCTGATTGTTATTGGGATTGCATGTTTTTATACTTTTTATGAGAGAGAAAGGGAGACAAAGAAAAAGAGTAAGCTATCTTCATTGTGAATCTAGTGTTAATGGATGTAGTGTTAATGCTTAGGGTTAGTGGATGGTAGATTTAGATGTGAATTTTCCATTCATGCTGAAATCTGAACTATGTTATCGCTCTCATGGGAACGAATCTACGCGTGACAACTAACTTCATCTCCTCGATGCTAGATTGATTAGATCTTGTGAAAATGCAAAAATCATGCTTGGTCAAGGCCAAAATCATGTATATAGGATAAACACACATGTGTGGAGCCTGTTCCCACAGTGAAATCAGTGTACTTGTCATGTACCATAATCATATATGTTGTACATATGATTTAATTCAATTTCTAGTGGCTAAAATGGCCAAAAACTAGTTTTCTAGATATATGACACATGGCATCAATCTATTGATTGCATGAGCCAAATACTTTGAATAGGTGTCACATCCCATGTGTAGAGGACAGCCACACATGTGGAAAAAGGTGAAGTAGGCGAGTTTTTGCTTCTAGAAGATTTCTATGAAGATCTCCATATAGTAAGAAATTGGACCAAAAATGCCCAAAATAAAAAGTTTGATCCAAGTGTCAAAATTGCATGATGATGACAGAGCATCCTCACACGTGTGAGATCTGATACATGATCAGTACCTCGAGATCCAAAAAGTGTATATATAGAGGCATATTTGGCCACAATCAATATGAAACATCAATCTTGATTTTGGAAGCAATTTTGTGTAATTCTCTCTATTTGTCTACATTTGTTTTGATTCTTTTGAGGTTCTATCATAGTGTACTTGATTTTCAGGTTGGAGTGCATACTCTGACAGGGTTTCACACGTGTGAAACCAGCAAGTACATTTACCTTCATTAATGATTGTTCTTGTTAGGATTTTATGTCTAGAATTGATCTAGATTGATCTTAATCTTATGTAGATTGATAGATCAAGTAAATGTAACATCCAATCCCTCTTGAGGATCAGATTAGGATCCACTCTTGGTCCATATTGTACTTTTCCATAGATCTTGGGTTGAGGATAGGCAAGGAAAGAAACCCACTACATTGCAAGATTCTCAATGAGTTATGTGAGTAGATCATAAAATATACACTTGTCGATATTACCAAGCTAGCAATACAAGTCCACAAATTACTAACATTTTGTATTATTTCTCTAATATTGTATTAAAAATGACTTTGAACTCAATGAGGCTAAGTAGTCATTTATGGAGATAAGTGTCCAGAGAGGATGATTCACTTACTCTTACAAGAAGTTTACAAAATGCCTCTAAGATTCAAAGAGTACACTTTTTCACATCATGAATGAACAAATCATTCTTGCTCTCATAAAACACAAGAGCAATCACATCATTGAACTATTTCCTTTCCCTTGACCTCATATTCAATGTAAAAACCAGTTACCTATTAAGGCATCACACTCAGCTAGTATTGCCTTAATCAAACTTTGAGATTCAAAATCCTCTTCAAAGCAAAACGGTCTTTCAAAAGATGTAAGGGAAGCAAAAATAGATGTATTGAAGTGTATACCACCTGAAATTTGCTCCTCCTTCCCATAAAATGTGAGGCTCATAGGCTCGGCCCTTGCTCTAGATGATTCCTTGACTTTCGTAGATGATTGGTCATTGTTAACTCAAAATTAAAAGCCAAAATATCTACATCTTGTAAATTCAAATCATCAACCCTCGGCTGATTCTTTGACAATCGTTTTCTCTTGCCCATTGGATCTACTTGCAACATTTCAAGTTCGTACCTTCCCAAAAAAACATTCGTTGAAGTGGTGCGCAACCAATGGACACGTAGTACTTTTGTTTGATTGCTATTTTGAATGAAACCAAGTACTTTCGCAATCCAAAATGGATGTCCTTCATTGTTTTCTAAAACTAGAACTGCAACAAGGCTTCCAATTTGAATTTTATTTAGATCATCGCGCCACTTCATTTTTGCAGCATTTAAACTTTGCCTATTCTTCCTTGAGCCCACATGAATTTCACGTTCCTCACCTTGCACAAGCTCCAAGAAATCACTATCTCAAAGGAGATTTGAAGGTTCGACAATTGTAGAAAGTTCCTAATTTCTTAGGCCAGTGAAATTCTTCAGTTGTTGATGCGTGTTCAAGATTGAGCAAACTGATTTTTTGTTCTTTGAAAAGTCCAATTACCAATGCTGATCAAACTCATCAAAAAATTGATAGGCTGCTTGAATACTTGATTCCAAAAAATTTTATAAGGCAAATGGGTCAATCTCACGATGCTCTCTTTGTGTTTTTTGCTCTTCTAACATGGACTTCAAGGGAGACAACGCAGCAAGCTTGATTTGCTTCGCAAGAAAAACTTGGACCACAATTCCTCGATATCTTTGTTATTTACTTTCTGTAAGCAATAGGCTAAACAACAACTAATGAAGCGTACTTTCCAAATTTCATGTCTTGTAATCAATTGTTTTTGAGGTTTTGTCAAAATAGGTGAAGATTTCAAGTCTCTCTTGTATCTTTCTTTTCTTTTGAAATTAGATTTGTAATTTGACACCGTGACACTTGTAGTTACTCAAACAGGTTCAAAAGGTGTGGGAATGTTTGCCTGAACATAAGGTTGTTGCTTCGACTTTTGAGTTTGCGAACCGTTCATCCTCATTTCCTTTGACTTTCGAGTTCGCAAACCGTTCGTCTTCATTTTGCAAATGGAGGTTGCTCCTCTTCCATCCTACTTGCCTTTATTTCAATCTCAAGAACCTTTGGGATATATTGAACATTTGAAGCATGATCAAGAATGAACATATTTTAACCATCAAATGTTGTCTCCCAAGGCATTATAATCTCATTAGAACAAATACCAAGGATTATACACTTCTTACTTGACTCACCACATTCAATCATTATACCAAACAATGAATTTAGATCCGCTTTTATCCTAGTATTGAGTTGACTCTCAACAGAGCTTTGAACTTTTGAAAAGTTTCAAACACCATGCTATCCAAAGGAAAAAGATAAATCCAAGTGTAACAAGAATGATTATCAATGAAAGTGACATATATCTTTGCACCTTGAGAGACTACAAGCCTCATGCATCTTATCACTCTTGGAAAGAAATAGTGGTAGTAGGCCGAATGCTACCACTTTGTTGCACATGTTCTTCACTTGTGTCAACTTCTCCTTTACCATCATCATACCCACATTAGAAGCATTTGCATCAAGCTTAAACAAACTCCCTTGCTTAAAACCACTTGTCATGCACTCATCCAAAAACACCATTCTTCAAATGTACATCAAAATAATTATCCACCAAGTCTGATTCTATAGCCATCACTTCTCACATCAACAACTTTAAATCTTTATTAGATCAATTGTCAATTGTAGGATGTGCTATTCAAGATGATGATGTTGTTATGACCTTGCTTTCTTCTTTATCAAAGTCTTATGAACAGTTTGTTGTGAAGATCTCCACTCAACCTTACATGACTCTTCAAAAGGTCATCAGTCATCTTCTTCAAGAAGAAATGCAAAGAAAGAACAGTGATATGTCCGTCATCAAAGACAAGTCCCTGGCCCTGTACACCAAGAAGAAACATAATTCCAAGAGCAAGAATCCAGTGCAATAGCAGCAACAGCAGAAGCCTCAAACTCAATCAGAGAGCAGTGGACCGAGAAAGAAGCTCTTTTGCAGATACTATAAGAGGGCAAACCATGACATCAAGGAGTGTCGCATCCAGATCTACAACGAGGCAAAGAAGTAGCAACAACAACAACCAAACTCTACCAATGCGATGAAATCTAAGGAGCACACCTCTGATGAAGACAAACCATTAGAACTATTAATGGCTTACAATAGTAGCAATGCAGACTACGACACCTGGTATCTCGACAGTGGTGCTACCCAACATCCGACACCTCGAAGAGAATGATTTACTAAGTACGTAGCTTATACTAGAGATTAGTTCATCTACCTCGGAGACTCTAGCACCATCCACATGCAAGGCAAAGGGACAATCAAAATTGCATTCAAGAAAGATCTTTCTATTTCTGTTTCAAATGTTCTTCACGTACCTCAGTTTTCTAAGAACCTGTTATCGATTTCCAAGATAACTGACGAGGGCTACACTGTTACTTTCTCTTCTGAAAAGTATACAATCTTCGATGAAACTACTACTGACTACTTGCACTAGAGTCGAAATTTATATGTACTCTCTGACTCATTTGCGCTAGCTACCACTTCAAGTGAAAATGTTCAATAATGCTTTCTGTGGCATAGTCATTTTGGACACATTAATACAAGATCTCTTTTTTACATGTGTTGTAATAATTTAGTTGATGGATTGTATTTCCCTCTTTCATTAGATAGGAAATCATTCTTCTGTGAATCTTGCATTTACGGCAAACACTAGAAGCAGATTCCCCATAACACATTTAGTCAAGACAAAACATGTATTAGATCTTGTACATAGCAATCTTTGCGGTCCAATGCCAACTCCATCCTTAGGAGATGCATTTTATTTTATCACTTTCATAGATGATTATTCTAGGTGGTCAACATTCATGTTCATAAAGTATAAATCTGAAGCCTTTGAATGCTTCAAGAAATTCAAGGCAATGAATGAAACCCAAACATCTAAAAAGTGAAAGTGCTCCGAACTGATGGTGGTGGTGAATACATCTCCGATGAGATGTCTGACTATCTAGCCGAACATGGCATTCAAAGACAGTTTACAACTTTCTATTCTCCACAGCAGAATGGAATTACGGAAAGGAAGAATCGAACGCTTCTTAACTCAGTCAGATTTGTGCTACATCAATCGCACTTACCTTCAAAGTTTTGGGCAGAAGCTACTACCACAGCTTGTTATGTATAGAACAGATCCAGCACAAAAGCCTCAATAACATAACTCCTTATCAAGTATGGCATGGACACAAGCCTTGTGTCAGCCATCTAAAAATCTTTGGTTGTATATGTTTTGTTCATGTTCTTAAACAACTTAGGAAGAAACTGGACCAGAGGTCAGATAAATGCATTTTCATTGGCTATCCTGATGAACATAAAGCTTATAAAGTTTATGATCCATCCACCAATGTAGCATTTGTTTCTAGGGATGTAATCTTCAAAGAAGATACATTCTATGACTTTAAACAACCATCGATTAATGATGTTGTATCATTCCATCCTATTCTACACAACATAGAATCTTCCACTCGTGATGTTTCTTCTACAGAACCTGCAGCTACAACTATAGAAGCCGAGCAGTCGACAACACCTATCACCATACTAGACCAAGCTAGCTCAAACAGATCTGGAGAAATTCAAGAAGAGACACCACTTCAATCTGGTCAATCGATTGTTCGAAGATCCTCAAGGATTCGAACAGTTCCTGAGAGGTATACACCTCAATCTCTCTAGACTTCATCTGGAGATCCAGAAACCCTAGCCGAAGTAGTTAACTCTAACGATGCTATGAAGTGGCAAGAAGCTATGGAAAGCGAGTACAACTCACTTTTGACAAACCCGACCTGGATACTGGTCGACTTCCCCACTCACAAGAGAATCATTGACACCAAGTGGATCTTCAAGAAGAAGATCAACTCTGATGGTTATATCACAAAATGGAAAGCATAGCTAGTGGCTAAAGGATTCACTCAAGTCCAAGGAGTGGATTATCAAGAAATATTCAGTCTTGTTGTCAAAATGCAGTCAATCAAGACTCTCATTGCATTAGCAGTGGCAGAAGACCTTGAAATACATCAAATGGATGTCAAGATAGCCTTTATCAATGGCTACGTCAAAGAGGAGCTGTACACCTTCCAATCCAAAGGATGCGAAGTCAAAGGCCAAGAGCACAAGGTGTGCACAAGCTGCACAAATATATGGCTTGAAACAAGCCGCAAGGGCGTGGTTCAAAAGAATCAATGCTTATCTCATTCAATTGGGTTTTGCAAACAATTCAACTGATTGTAACGTTTATTTCAAATACATAGGCATCAATTTAGTTTACATAGCTCTATACGTAGATGATGCATTTATTCTGTCTAACGACACTTCTTTACTGCACACTACTAAGAGTGATCTGTCAAAAGAATTTGACATGACTGATCTAGGCATTGTTCATTCATTATTAGGAATACAAATCACTAGAGATAGATTACATAAGAAGATTTATCTCAGTCAACCGAAATATCTAGAAGGCATTCTAGAATAGTTTCATATGTCTGATTTCAAACTGATTGATACACCAATGGATCCAGCTATGATATTGACCAAACCTTCTTGTGCGGATACCGAAAGTAAAATACTCGACTTAGAAAAGTACCCTTATCATTCACTTATAGGATCTTTAATGTATGCCATGTTGTGCACTAGACCAGATCTTGCATACACTATCAGCACATTAAGTCAATACATGTCTAATCCTAGGATCTTAGATTGGAAAGCATTAAAGAGAGTGATGAAATACATTCAAAAAAGTTTAAATCACATTTTATGCTCTGATGGAAATGTTATCGACCCTATGTTTCTTCAAGGCTACTCCGACTCAGATTGGGGAGGGAATGCCTCAACCAAAAATTCCACTTTTGGATTTTGTTTTTTGCTAGTAGAGGGACCAATCTCGTGGAACTCAAGAAAGCAGAAATAAGTTACACTATCTTCAACTGAAGCAGAATACATCGCAGCATGCCAAGCTTCCAAAAAAGCTATTTGGATCAGATTACTACTTCATGATTTGCATCACACTCAGTTCAATGCTACTACCATTCTGTGTGATAATATGAGCTGTATTTCACTGTCACTGAATCCCAGATTTCATGGCAAGTCAAAGCACATTGAAATCCAATATCATTTCATTCATAAAAAGGTTTCCTCAGGACAAGTGACTCTCCAATAATCCTCCAGAATAGGAATGATCGCATACATATTCACCAAAGCTCTTCCCAAGATCAAGCATCAAAAGTTCTTCAACATGCTGAACCTGACGAAGACACTCAAAGCACCAACCGTGACCTTAAGCGGGACTTTTGGGAATTAAGCTCATAGTTTTCTTCCTTGGTGATACTATTTCTATTTCAAGACTATCCCCACACATTTTTGATCACTCATATAGGATCAGATGCAACCAATTTTAGGTTCTATGTCTGCTCATTTGATACTTGCAAGAATCACATAATTGATTCTGCCGAACTACTTGAAGGACTACTGCATCGACCTTCCGGCTAATCTTCGTCCAAGGACTAAAGAGTATTTGTTGCTATTCTCTTCTACATTCGAATGTCAAGTTAATTGAAGAACATTGAAGACTTGGCCATATTTAATGACTTCAACCATCAAGCTAAGTCAGTTAACAACTTCCAAAAAATACGACATTTTTCAACTATGACTTCTTTTCAAATAGTGTGCATAAATGAACTGTTTGTCGCATAGTTCACATTTTTTTAGAATGCCACAAAGCAATCTACTTCAACGATCAACAATTTCAATCACTTCGAAAATATGCAAAGTGTTCGACACAGTGTTCTACTTCGAAGTTCGATCGTTCCTACTACTTTGGGAAAACCCGAAATATGCGAAGCGCACAACACTGCCAAACCACCGCCAAAGGCAATAGTTGTGGTCTACATGCGGAGGCAACAAACCACCCAGGCACATCAAGCTACCAAAAGGAACTGCCATAGTCAACATCTACAACTGCCAAGGCACCATAGGAGTCAACCCTACGGTCACTATGCAAAGACCAGCTGCGAACAACATACGGTTGCGCCAGCGCCACCGAAGAAAACCGCATTTCAGCGAATGCGGTCAATATGCGGCTGCGATAAGCATTGTTTTCTCATGCTTTCTAAGTGAAGTCCAAATCTAAGTGATGTACGCTTTGTACAAATGTCGTTGTACATTCTTTTCACGACCAAGTACACACTTCAGACTAAACTAGTCTTGTGATTATAGATCTGTTGGAAACGATTCTTGTAACAAACAAGAACGATGTGTATAAATACATCTTCAGCTCTCACTAAGCGATGATACTCCGTGATGCAAACTAATTCATCATAGCGGAAGATATTTAGCATCCAAGTTACGCCTCTATTCTAGTTATAACAATCAGTGTTGTTCAAGATTTATGTGTAATATACAAGCAACACGTTCTTTCTATCTATGTTTAACGTAGAGATCTGCGCTGTGATTTGATTACACTTTCCTACTGCTAATCCATGCCCGTTTACTCACTTTGATCAGATCACAGACGTCTACGACACCTTTGAATCTGACTATGCATTGTAATTAGCGATGCCTTCAAGATCAAAAGGTGAACAAACTTAGTTCAATTCAACTATCCAATGTAGGTGCAAACAAAATGTTTTAGATATGCTAGAAACCAAATACACATGTCAAACTATCACAATATTGAAAAAAAATAGTAGAAACAAAAGCATTTGTATAACAAATCTGAAATCAGTAGTATGTGAATAGGATCCCAAAATACTTTGATGATCTCTCTACAAGTCTTGCTCTACACTCTTAGGACTCTATCTTATATTGATTTTAGTCTTATATGGCTACCTACTAAATATGAACAAAAATGCGCCACTATTGTTTTCTTAATCTCTAACTATAATATCTATAAAATATGATATCTTCTCATGCATTAAGTTAATTTTGTAAGCTATCATACAACTGATTAATGATTAATCTGATAGGTTTACAAGATGGATCATGACTGTAATCAGTTGTGGAAGTAGTCATCCTTTGATCTGTTGTGATTTTGAGGTAGATACATGAAGCTGATGTTCAACCCTATTGTTCGTATATGCGGATCACTTGAGGTCAGTCCTTGGCATTCTAAGAAAAAATATTAACAAATATATAATTGATGACTCTTTTGGATCATCATTACTACAAGATTCTCCATCAAAATATTGCATCATGGTTAACATAGCATGATACTATGTTTGCTAATTAAAACTCCTATACTCTGACTATAAGCCCACATTCTTTTGAAAAAATGTTGAGCCATACTTTGTTTCCTTCTTTGCTATGGTGTGAGAAAGAAACAATTGTGGCTATGCTTTTGACATTGTTTTAATGTTGTCGAGATTGGTATGTTTTTGACATACTAACATTAAATTTCTTGCACATCAAGTGCAATGGTATTTTGGATGTTTGAGAAATTTGTCGTCACACTAAGTGTTGCCTTCAAACTTGAATACGACTTACTCGCAAAATGCCAAGGCCCCTCCATAATTTCTCTATCAAGTTTGAGGAAGAACTAGTAACATTCTTAGAAATGCAAATAAGTTATGTAAAAAGATGATTGAACTTCAAATACAAAATATGCCAAGTTTTGGAAATTGTCAAGTTGTGTTTATTTATTTTAACAATTTACTTTTTAATATTGAGGTTATCAACAGGTGTAGAGAGCCATTGTAGACAACATTTACAAATATGTCCAAGCCATGTCTCTTAAACTTTGAAGCACAAGGCTATGATATGTCACTACACACTAGTTGGGGTTTTAGCCTATGCCTTCTTGGTTGCATTAATGAACTACCTAACTCACTCCACTGCTTTGGACTCAGGTTGTAATTTGAAAATTTACCTTATTTCAATAAGATTTTAGAAGGTTGTGGTGAATAAACTTTGCTAGCCTTGCTCCATGTGCACTAAATGCTAGTAACAAATCAAAAGAGGGGATGCAGCTCATGTTTGGGAGAGTGTATTCCACACCACTAGTGCTACAACAGTGGTTGTGGCCCACACATCTAAGGGTGAGAAATGATAAAATTGTTTTGAAAAAATAGTGGTATGATTGCTCATCTCCATTAGATGGCTATTGCATCACCACTGCCATTGTAGTGGTGGTGCAAAATATGCTGCCCCCCTCATGTTTTATGTGTAATTTATCGGTTCTTAATTAAGATTGATGCAAAGGCCTCTAGAAATAGATTGGTGGTTGGAAGGAAGATGCCATATGCACCTTGGAACTCCTAGATAAGGATGCACAAAATGAAGTTGATGAGTAGGGGCCTAGGCATTCACATTACATGCATATAGTAGAACTAAACATGAGTGAGCCCCACTTCTACACTTTTGCTCATGCTAGGAACAAACATCTTTTTGGAATGTGGTGGTGAATGTAATGTCTATTATTTGAAGAAATTGAGTTTGCACTAACGCCCTATATTCTTGGTGAGTAGTCTAATATTGTCACAACGTAGATGCTCACACAAAAGGCACATCTTGACCAAGAATGAGTCTCCTTGAGTAATACACAACCTTGCATCTCTAAGGCAAGATACTTGCGACTAGCAATATGGGCCCACCCTAGTCAAATTTCTAAATGGCCTATAAAAACAAGTCATCTAAAGTCATCTAACTTGCCAAGAAGGTTCATGAAAACAAGAGGGTGAACCTAGTTCCATATCTCCCATAAACACATGAGCCACTAAAAAATAGCATATCACATTTTTCTGCACTAGCATTGTTGGGCATACTATTTACAAGTAGGCCAAGAGAATACAGAGCACAAGTATTGAGACTTCAACGATGCAATAGATGTATTTTGGGTGCACTTCATGGACATAGGTTTTGCTCTTATCCAACTTGGCCAACCACGCATCACAAAGGCACAAAGGCCATTGGGTCCAATACATCTCCTTTCTCTCTACCCCTTAGTAATCTCTCTCCCTCCTTGGCATAAATGTGTGGGTGGGAGGGTGCATTGGCCCGGAGGCTAACATGCCTTTTTGGTTGGCCCCGTCCATGGTGGATGACATATCTATATATCTCACTTACTGGTACAGTTTATCAAGATAAGTAGGGTAACTCTCATATGCTAATGGGAGTTGTGTGCTTTGAAAGTCCTAAATTGAACATGAAAATTTTAGAAATTCACATGAATACCCAATCGAAGGGCCCTAAGCTTGAATACCATGAACCCCCAAGTGACATAGCCATAGCACCAAGGGTTTGATCACATATATTTATGTGGAGCATTGTATATTGCATCTTGAAAAATGCAAGATGGTGGGTGAATGGCATGTAGTGGAAAGCATTCTCTCTCTAACTCCCCACCTTGGGGGTGGGGTGGGGGTGGGGACCGTGCTTACCATAATGCCAAATTTGGGAGCAACGTATTTTGAATGGTGACAGAGGCCAAAAGCAAGGGGCCCATCCTCAACTATTATAGCATATTTCAAGCATTCTTGAGCTAAAGATATTCTTCCATCATTCTTTAGTTTTTAGGACAACCACAAAAGTTGCCATAGGCCATAAAACATGTTTGGTTGCATTCACACATGGCAGTCAAGATGCAAATTTTGGGAGCAAGAAAATAGTCCAACATGGCAGCACAGCACATCGTCATTCAATATGACCCTAACTCTAAGCCATAGAAGAGGCTTACAAATAGGTTTAATCTCAACCATCCATCTCCCCACCGCTACATCAGGTATCAGTCATCCGACAACGGGCTACCACCTTGTAGCTGGTCTTGCCGGTCCCAAGGCTCGACCTACTACATCAGGTAGGCTACGTCACACACGACGAATACTTAGTATAGTGATGACAAGAGGCTGAAGGAAATCAAGGAGTCCATCCTGAGTGATTAGTGATGGTAACATATTTCAAGCATTCTCAATCATTGGATGAGGCCCAGATTAGATATCCTTCCTCTGTTCCTTTCAAATTTGGGACAGCCACCGAGAAGGTGCCTTAAACACAAAATAAAGGCGGCCCAAAAACGCGGTCGAGGTCTTCTTCACAGATTCTTCGATGCTACCGAGAAATGAACCAAAAAAATAAATAAATCTATTGCAAAGCTTCCTTCCGCGAGCAAACGCAAAACGTTCGATAGCAGCTCTATAACTCTCGACAGATTCTGACCAAAGGCAGAGAGGAGAGCAGAGCAGAGCAGAGCAGAGCGCGGATGAAGATTTGCAGATGATGATGCAAAGGCAGAGCAGAACAGAGCTCGGGTGAAGAATTTTGCAGCTTCTGATTGATATATAAACATAAAACTCTGGTTTAACCTAAAGGCAGAGCGAGGAAGGATGGAGGGGTAGCGGATCACAAATTCTTCAAAGAATCGTTACTTTTTTGGTATCCCGGACGAGGATAGTACAGGTACGAGCAAGCTTCCTTCCATCGGATGTGGATCGTCTTTTCTTTGGAGTATGTAACCTGGTTGTGTTACCAGAGAATTGGATCTTTGTTTCGGAAGAGTGCGTATTCTGAATGTGATCAGTGGCATGTTATTTATTACACACAAACTATCTGTTGGCAGGTCAGGTTATCCGCAGCGCATCTGTGAAGCCAGTGAAGTATTGTCTGTTATTGAAAGGTGTGTAGATTCTTTCGAACGCTTTGAAGTGTGCTATAAGAGGCGATGCTTTTGAAGTGTTTGGATTTGGGAGGAAGCTATGAACATTTGGTTCACGGCGTTATCGTATTTTGTGTCTTTCAAGCTAGTACAGTATCTTGGTGTCGGCCTCTGTTTGGTTAGAGTATCCATCTTTATGATGAGCCTTTACTATGTGTGTGTGTGTGTGTGTGTGTGTTTGTTGGTGGGGTCGGTTTGGGGGGAGGCCAGAGGCCTTGGTCTTTCCCTTGCGTAGTGCGAAATGTGAGTTTCTTTTTCATTTGAGATGTTACCTTTTTCTCATTTAAGTTTCTCATTTGAGTTGCTGCCAAAACTCTCATGAGAACAGGCAATGATGGAATGCCGCGGAGTCCTTGGATTTTTTATTTTGTTAAAGATGGAGTGATTACTGCTTGATTCTAGAGTTTTCGCGTCTTTTTGTCAGTAGAGATGCTTTTGTAAACCAGGTAAGTATATGACGTTTGTTGTTACTCCTTAAGGGTTACTTGTTTACCAAAGTCATGAAAAAAAGTCAAACTGATCTATACTTCAACAAGGGAGAGTGTATTCCACACCACCACTGCCACAGCAGTGGCGGTGACCCACAGATCCAAGGGTGGGCAATGATAGCATTGTTTTGAAAAAACAGTGCTATCATTGCCCATCTCCATTAGATGGACCCTGCACCACCACTGCAAAATACTTTGCTCCCTTCAACAACGGTTGTTTTTGGCATGCCATCTTCTGGTATGTTGAAGATGATTAATTGTAGAATCCAGAATGGGGATCTAAGGAGCCCACGTTGTTTTTAGTATTTGGTAATTTGTCTATTTCGTGATAGCTCGTTTATGAAACTATGAATTAAGGTGCCTGATTTTGCTTTTAGTGTTTTTTGTTTGTTTTAGTTTTGTTCCTGATTATTTTTTGTTGGTTGTCATTTGCTTCTTAGTCAGAACCATAGTTGCACTAATGTTCCAGAAACGCGTTCAGAAACGCGGTCAGAAACACGTTTCTGGTTTTGGACAGCGTTTCTCAGAAACGTTTATTTTTTTTAAATTTTCAGGCAATATGGGTATCAAATTAAATCTCTGATCAAGGGCATTGCATTTTTATAGGTTGGCAGGTGTTATGGTTACAATTGGGTCCAGTTTAGGGCAATTTTAGGTCTAGTTTCATGCAATTTCAGGGCAAAATAATTTGTTTTCTTTTTCAAGCGATTCTGGTGCCCGAAACGCGTTTCTGGGAACGTTATGGCCTAGAAACACGTTTCTGTGCAACTATGGTCAGAACTGGGTCTACCCAAGAGAATCTGGTTTTTTTGAAACCCAAATAACAACTTGGGTACTGATGAGGCATAAGTAGTGCTGGCTAGCTAAAATTTTTGTTTCTTCCTTTTATATTATTGTTTTTATATGAACTATTTGACTTCTGTTGCTTGTATATATAGTTTCCAAGCTTCGCCTAGCGACGTCACCGACTTCTTGAATAAAATTTGTGAATTTGGAGTCTTGGATATATTCCATCTCACATAGATATACAAGCATGGATTGCTATCATTTATTGTGTTTTTCAATGAGCAGCACTTAATAGTTGAGGATGCTCTTTTGTTGACCATTTATAATGTTTAAGTGCTTATCATACAAAAGGATTTTGAAGTTTCTGCAAAGGAATCACAACTTTGAGGTTTAACATTCTTCAGATGGCTTGATGTTTACTGCAAGAAGGCTGCCATAATTTTGTTATTGACGTGTATCAATCCCCTGTGTCCTTGCCTTAGAGAAAGCTGTCAATGTAGTTTGATAGCTCTTTTGATAATTTTCAGGTCCTCCTCATATTTGCTAGGACTACGATGCTGCCTGGTGTGGAACTAGCTCGACGGAGGCGCATACGCAATTATTCTCTCTCGCGAATTTCTCATTCATCTCTTCCCACCACTAATGTTGACGACCGTAGCTCAAGTTCAACACTCCCACACCGGCTCCGCAATCATTATCCACACCACCACAAGTACCACAATCATCACCAACATAAGGAACAAGAACTGCACTTAAGGCATTCATACCGAGCTGGATCCAATTCGCGGCAAATGGTGAGTATCACTTCATTCAGAAAGCCTATTCATGATTCAAGTATAGTTTCTCATTTCCAAGAATTTTATGAACAGTGCCGGTTTGAGGGATAGCTTCGGTACATATTTCTTATTTTATGTACACTATATTCAAGGTCTAAAATTTTTGCCAAAAAAGTACTTAAAACACATGATTGGACATGTTTTTCTGAAAAAATTGTATGATCATATTTAAGAAGAGAGTGGAGTTTTCTCTTTTCTTACAGGGAAAAGATAAGTACTTTTTTTTTCTGTCATCATAAAGTTTAATACCACTACAACTAGTAGACTCTGCTGTTTGGCTGCAGTTCCGGTCTTTTACTCTTGAACGCACCTGTTCTTTTCTCTTAAAAGTGGTGAATCTGCTTACGTGATATCTTATCTTCTTAAATTTCCAAACTTAAGTGTTTTCAAGTAATCAATCTCATTTGTTTGTTGCATTTTAATTATCTTTTTTTTTTTTTTTTTTGCAGCCAACTATAACTCATGAACAGTTACAAGTTTCTCCACATGAGAGCAGGGATGGCAGTGATTCTATTTCATCTGGTAGGAACAATGTTGTTCAAAGAGAAACATCTCGTCAAACAAGACTATCAATATTTCTACAAAGTCACTCTGAGAATAACTTGCAAGGACCAGCACTCGAGGCCCGGGATCGTTTGGACGAAAGACTACGAGCAGCAGCTCTTGGCAATCGCAGGTTTGTCATTCTCAGATTTTGGGTGACACTTAATTAAGATATATGCTGTTCACTGGTTTTTGGGACCATAGCCCTTTGTATTAATTCTTTTCAGAAAACATATCAAATGAATTGCTATTTTGTGCAGGCACGTTGATGCATCTCTTCCCAGGTCTGGAGAACGTTATATCCATACAGTTCATTCAGACGAAGAAGAAGAAACTTTTTGGGATGAAGAAGAATGGGTGATGAGCATGAGAGAATTGCTTGCTGCAGGGGGCCCCAGTTCTAGAGATTCATGGGAATCTGAGTGGAGAATCCGTGCTGGAAGGTCTGGAAATTCGAATAAGGGAATGAGCAATCTGAGCACTTTGCGTAGAGAAGTCTTCCGACAGGCTGGAGAAAAGCATTCAGACACGAGTAGCACAACAGCATGCAAGCAACTTGAATGTTCTGTCTGTCTGGACCTATTCCTCGTTGGACAGATCCTATTCCGCCTTCCTTGTAACCACAGCTTTCATCCTCAATGTTTGACTCCTTGGCTTGAAGGTCATACACAGTGTCCATATTGCAGATCAGAAATTTCTGTTAGTCAACCAGATTCTTATCCCTCTAGCACAAGTCCTGAGAACAGTGATTTGCAGCAGACTGATTCGGTCTCTTGGTTATCAGCTTTTGAAACAGGCTTTCATAGGTTAAACCTGCTAAGCTCTTAGCAGGAGTTTTGACACATTTATAATTATAAATGTTTTTTACCTAGCAAAAAAGCACCGCACATAAGTTGGTGCTCAAATAAGTTGGTTCTTTTAAGACAAGTGGAAAATTGGTTATGATGCATGCCAAACCTGACCTTCACGGTTTCTACAATGTCTGGGGTAACATGTTGAGCAGGGACGTGATAGGGTAGCTCATAAGCTCAATTTGGATGGAGTTACTTTCTTATTTTGTGAAAATATTTGCACTTTCCAATCTCTTTATAGAACTTGCTAGCCATTTTTCAGCTGTATGTATTGTTTTTGCCTGGAAACGAACATGTTGGGGGGCTGCTTGGGACATTCTTTTAAGTAGATGATATCCATTATGTAGCCCATCATTCATGGACGTTCAGGTTATTGTGACTTGAGGTATGTCAAAACCAAAGCATTAATCTAAAGAAGTCATCAGGTTGGGTTCTTGTGACTCCAGGTTTATTAAAACCAAAGTATGGTGAAAGTTTAAAACTTGCTCATCAATTTATTGAGTTATTTTTCCACACATTATCTATCAGGTGGTATCATTTTCGGTGACTCGTTCTCATTCCAAACCGGGTATTCGAAATCATTCTTGAGCTTCAACCCAACCCAACACAGTTATCAGTCTAAGCGTACTACATAATTTTCAAAGTGAATGATAAGTTTGCCAGTATTTTTGGTTGCACGTATATTTTTTCTATGCTTTACCTTATGACATCCTTGACTTCTCAATTTAAATTTTTGAAATCGGATGTATTCCAATTTCACAAATAGAGGTAGTCCTTGTTTAGAAAGCTGGAAATGAAGCTAAGTTTGAGCTTCAGAAGTATATTTCTGAAGCAATCCGACAAGCTTTAAAGCTACAAGGGATTATTTTCTCTCGGTTTGTTCACACACTGCCACTACGTTTGGAAAAAGTAAGTGCATATGGATCAGCGCTGAACACAACCCTTTGGAATCATAGAGATTTTGGAGCTCCAATTTAGTATGCGTTTGCAATTGTGGCTAGAATACAGTACTTAGTGAAACTTGTTCATCCTTAACTTGGGAGTTGACTACGGGTTTGAGCTGCTAAGTTCTTATGAATATGTTAGAAGTTTTGCTCTTGACTATCGGGTTAGAAGTAATTACCTGTAAAATAAAAAATTAAGTCTCTAGGCTTCATAGTTGATTATTCAACGTGGCAGCAGTTGATCGTGTAAGTGATGACATTGCCAACATGGGTAAGTCTTTAAGCTTCAAGATTATCATGATTTGCTTGTTGAGGGTCGAGTTCATAGTCAACTTTTTTGCATCTTGTTAATCCAGGTGCACATGATTGGAATTAAATTCAAGATCTTGACGCAAGAAATATTTTTCATGTTTGCAAGATTTAAGGCCAAGCTATTTTAGAAAATGTCCACCCAAATCACTGCTCTCCAAAAATAATGTGTAGATTTTTTTAGGGGTGGCCTTTATAGAGCTCTCATCTCCTCCTCTTAAAGTTTGGAGTCTGATGTGTGCTTCTTAGGCTTCAACTGAACGTTTATGTGCTTCTTGACCTTTGTTGTAGAAGGGCAATGTGCCCAAATAGTTGAAAGTTGTCATGCCTTCCTACATTGCATGTCTTTGAAAATTAAAATTCTTTGGCAACCATTGTGAATATGTAAATATTTTCCATAGTGAACCCTGAGTTTCAGAGTGCCCATGTGAAGGCACTTACATTTCAATTTGTAGGGAACTTGGCTATGGTCAACCTACAAGGACCGTCCCTTGGGATCTACACCTCAAGAATGTGAAACACATGTTGATGCGCTTGTTAACCTCGCAACTATTGTACCACCATATAGTCAATTTAAGGTCTTAGAGCATGTTGCACCGCTCTTTGTGCAAACAAGAGCTCAACGTAAGAAAGAGCAACTTGTAAGGAAATGGGTCGATGGCGATAGATATTCTCAGCTTCGTACCATTAATCATTATTCCAAAGCCATAGAGTCAAGAGAATATCTCCCAAGTTTCCAAGTTTAAGTAAGGTAAAAATTGGTTCATCAAGGCTCGTTAGTGGATAAGTGAAAGCATCAATCGGGATCTATATAGAATATATGTAACTATTCTATGAGATAGAAAAAAGAAGCTATCAATGTTAGTGGCTAAATTTTCATGCTTCATAACAAGGGCACCTTGGTTGTTTTGCTTTGATAGTGTAAAGTTTATTGTAAGGATTAAAAAAAACGTTAATGCATGCTTTGGATATTGCTAGAAAACATCAATTCTTGTATTTCTAAAGAGCAAGGTGCATTGAATTTATGTCCATGCTAGAAAACACTCATTTTGTTTATTCTCCTCTCTAAGCAGCAAATTACCTTTTAAGCCATCGTAGCTTACGAAAGTCTAAGCGTAGTTGTAGGATTTTCACAGAAATCTTTTGTCACACATATATAGATAATGTATGGGGTAAAGCCACAAGGGCTTTGCATCCTTTGACGGCCCTCGCCCAAGGGTAGGGCCCAAAGGGGTGTAAGGCATGACTTGGGCTCCGCTTATTTTCAGCACCCTGACGAGTGCTGGCACATGTCAGGGTGCACTAGGCAAGGACAATTTATTATTATTTTGTTTTTGTTTTTTTGAAAAATTGGTTGTCCGGATGCCATCTGTCGGGCAACCAGTATTTATCCCATAAGCAAATCTTTGGGATAAATATATAACTGAACCAACCTAGTTACTCACATGCGTGCAGGTGGGTGTGAAGGTGCTTGGCGCCCCTGCCCGCCCGACACCACTGCCTGTCGGCGCCCACCCTGGCACCAAGGCACCTGCCTGCAAGCTTTTGCCCAAGTGGGCCCACTGGCGCACCCTGGCACGTGCCAGCACCCGTCAGGGTGCTAAAATTATGTGGAGCCGCATGACTTGCCCATACTTTACTCAATGTGAATATTGTTTGGTATTTTGTTTTATGCTATTAAATGATACAATCCATGTTGTATGACAAGATGTGTTGTACATTATGGCCATATTTCCAATTTATATAAAGGGCATTATTATGCTTGCACATGTGAAAAATCAAGGAAATTTGACTTGATATTGCCCTACAAAATTGAATGGAAAAAATCCCAATATGTGTTTATGCATCTTGAACTTGGGACCAAATAAAACTTTGGATGCCAAGCTAACCAATTAAGCCAGTTGGCATTAACGGGTGCTTATGCTTCTTGGTTTCTAGGGTGCGGCTCGAACTTGGGACCAAGAAGCTTTGGATGCGACGCTAACCAACTAAGCCAACCCCTTTGGGTTTAACATGTCTTTATGAATGTATATAGGCCTTGATGCTAACAAAACCTTTATATATTTAACGGAAGTTGGCGTTGATTATGAACATTGCCTTTCATAAAAAAAAACCAGTCTTAAAGGTATTGTATTTGATAGGTTGCTAGTAAAGTTGCAACCACCCCAAGCTCTTGATGGGGCATGGGGGCATGCATGTGTTTGCTAGCCACACATTTGTATACTCTTGTCTTTCCCCTTTGTGTTTTATGTATCTCACTAGATTCCTTGACCCAAATGTGTCCATAGGGCCCAAAGGCTAGGCATACAGGATGTAATGCTCCTCGTACCCCCCCCCCCCCCCTTTACCCTTTCCCTCTTCCCCCCAGAAAATCAACATCAAAAATTAGAGAATAGCAATGTGACATGTCAAGGTAAAAAGCTTTGTTTTGTCAAATATGCACATAATGAACTTCAGTCCCCCATTGTTGTTGAGTGGGGTGCCTATGTTGTAAGTTGTTTATATTCTTAATTAAGAGTTATGGCGTCACTGTGTGGCATACATTTCATAGAACAAAATGAACCAAGTAGAGGACAATGAATATTTCACATATTGGCACTTCAAGGGTTTTCTTAGCAAACACCAATGCACATGAAGTCTGAAGAGTCAATGTATAGATAGACAATGGGGAATGACAATAGTCAACAAGTAGCTTCTTATCTCAGTTGAAGTTATAAAGGTCATATTATCATATTCACTTTCTATATGCCACACTTAACAATGTGTATCTCCAATATGTGGAAAGACATCTATCTCATTCAACAAGAAAGGTGACCTCATTTCCTAGTGAGCTATATTAGCACAATAATATGTTTACTTCAAATGAATTGTTGTGTTTCAAATAACAAAATGTTTTTGGATCCAATAACCAATGAGGTTTTTTTGTTTGGTTTTTGAGACTCATTGACGTCACTTTTATCGAGACTGAAATTGTATACTAGTCAACAATGGAAATAGTCCTTGCATTAACTCTCAAATTACACTCCACCAAACAACAAAATCTTTCACTTTTTTTTATCATGTAAATTGAACTTGTTTGATCATTCATTGAAACTTGGCTCTGCCTATGGTTGAGACTAGGGTGTTATATGATCATCTTTGAGAGGTACTAAAATTGAATCAAGAAGCTAGACCCCCTCTTGAATGAATCTAATACACAATTGTAGTATCAAAACCTGTCATTTCGACTTCTTACCAAAATATGGCAAGAGAGGAGATTTTGATAAGAATATGAGAAGGTGGGAGAATGTAAGTGCTTGCTACAAAATGAAGGGAGTGGAAGAGATTTTTATGTATGGAATGAAATGCTGCAAGAGCAATGATAACAAATCAAAGATGTTGCAAAACACAACGACAGTAAAGTTGATGCATTACAACGAGGTACCAATAAGGGGAACAATTATACATGGAAGTGAAAGGACAAATCTATAGCTTCAAAGAGGAAAATGCAGCTCTTGACAAGGAGTGGAATGGAGATGGTTTTCTGTCTTGTTGGAGAGCAATGTGGTCCATAATCGAATTGAGAAAATGATCATACTTTGAAATCAAAAATCACATCACTTGGCATTACATTAATGTACCACACACATAGGGCTAAAGACAAACATTACACTAAACCAAAGTTAATAAGCAAAGAGACTACTAGGTTGAAGCCACAAAAGGCATTCCTACAACATCTATGACATTCGAGATATCTTTTTCAAACCTAAGATATTGTTCATAATCTAAAAATGGTTTGATTACAACTGTAGTTAACGCTAGGTTTGGATCTATATTTATAGGGGCATCCAATATTTCTATGGTAATATTTACAGCAGTATCTACATTTGTCTCATCAACATTAGAAGAGAAAAGCACCATGTGTTTTACTTTCTTCGATGCTTTTCCCTTTGAATTGGTGCTCCTCTTTGGGGAACTCCACTTTCCAGCCCTCTTGGTGAGTAAATAAGTTCTATCAATGGGGACATCCTTATTGTAGAAGACTGTCGATCAATGGAAGAAGTCCATGCGGGAGAAGATGTGTGAACGATGGCACACATAGTCGATATGTATGGAGCAAATATCGCTTCTGTGTGCATTGTATAGGCCGGGAGATTGAACGACAGGTTTTATAAAGTCCTCAATCCAAGGGTCCTATTCTAAGCATGCCAATCACAAGCAACACAAGGGAACCTAATGGTGGACAAACCAACCCAACAAAACCTAGATCGAACGATCTAGCCCCCAAACTATAGATTTATCACAGTCAGGGAATGAGGCATCATACCAACAGCATCATGCCACTGGTCATGCTATCAAGCACACACTAGTGAGAGCCCAGCAAGTATACTTATACCCTCCAAGGCCCATGCACCACTAGTAGTGCACTGTGACACCTCACTGGACACCTCTGCAGCCTATCTGCACCACATCATCCAGTTTCCAATGACTCACTGATAGGCCCATACAAATTCACCATCAAGTGTTTAGGCCTACAATTATTAATTAT